>MU158811.1:675850-815660 GCA_015888305.1 Antheraea pernyi | reverse complement strand
GGGCAGATAACTAGCGGGCTTGGAAGACGTTGTCCCGCCCCGATAATAAAATGAAAACCTTGGCAAATTATATCTAAACCTTCCCCATGAATCATCATTCTATCTACTGGTGAAAATGGCATGAAAATGGTCGTTTTCAACTTTATCGCGAACAGATAAACTGACAGAGGACTTTCTTTTTAACCGACTTCGAAAAAGGAGGAGGTTGCTATGTTCGATTGTATGTATTTTTTTAAAGTATGTTAACCGATATTTTCGTCGATTGTGAACCGATTTTAATGGTTCTTTTTTTATTTGAATTGGTACACTATGTAGTGATTAATTGCTACCTGTGCATTTGTCCGTGTGAAATTGATCAAAAATATGTTACACCCGCTTGACGTCTCAAGCCTAACTGGACTCCAAGGATAAATATACATAATTGAAAGTCATATATCTGTATGTAATATGAATTATATCATCTTTTTGGTCAATTATATATATATAATTATATTATATTGTTTTATTTACCGCGTTTGCTTTTACGTAACTCAGTGATTATAGCAACGTATAAGAATAACTTAAGTATATCGACAATACGGACACATTATATATATAATAACAGATTTAATATATATTGTTCGATAATGTACAGCTTATAATTTCCATTACTTTCTTATATAGTGTTAGTGAGCACTGAGTTTGGTATATAGTAGGTTGAAGTTCCAGGTATGTTGCTGATGATAAATACAATATACTATTTGTATTTATATATCTAATGTACACGTTACATGTTACAGTTGGCGTGCGTGTCGTAGTTACAAATGTTTTTGAAAAAGCTTTTCTGTAATGTACACACCCACTAACAATTTTACATTTCTTTAATACACTTTTTAAGAAGCGCGTGCGGGGCCGCGGGTAACAGCTAGTATACCTATATATGGATATATATATATACAATATTTTGAGGTTTCTGAGGATGAAGGAAACGAAATTATCTCTTCTGGTAATTCGTTTCCCATTGTTTGTAGGTTAGAAATATAAACTAACGTAATGCAAAAGTAATTTTGAATGTTTGTTACCTTTCCACATCTAAATTTCTGAAAGGATCCGAATGACATTTAGAATACAGATTGTGTTGCACCTAAAAAAGGACTTAGTCTTTTTTATTCCCAAAATTGAAGTTTTTATACTATGAAGAGTATATGTTGTATTTTCTTCTATGCATGCCTTGACTAAAAGGTGTCACATGTAAGAATATTATATAATCAGATAAAAGCTAAACGAGTATTTATTTCGCTAAGCCTGCGGTAAAAAGCTAATCAAACTAACAAGATTTATATCAAGACCCTATAAGACTGAAATAAAATAATTCCTAAAGTATGCAATAAAGCCTGTGGTTAGTGGTTTTTTTATACAAACACGATAAACTGACAGCATACATAAATAAAAATAGAGTCACCGTGACGAATTTATCATTATATCCATGACGGTAGCAATCCATTCTAGTACTAATGCCTTTCTACTCCGCTTGAGGTGGATATTCATTCACTAATTCTGAAATATTACGACACATATATGCATGTCACTATTAGCAGACGATACACCTACTGTATGGTAATCGCGATCTAGATGTACACAATGGCCTTATGGCCTTCCACTCCACTTTCTCATTAAAACAGCGAACTCGAAAATTGTCTAGCTCTCAGGGTTAACTACAACTTACGAATGTTTTGGCTTTAATGAACTCTGTTAATAGTAAAAGGAATAATAATAATCATCTAAGAAATTTACTTTTAATACTGCCACCTAGCGAGTAAATGTCAAACTATAGTTTTCTTAGTAGATATAAAAAATAATATATAGGTTAGTAAATTATCTATAGCATGATGATTAAGCCTGTGGTTTCTCTCAGAAAAAGGACACTGTATTGAGACGTTTACAAGGTTATGAGATAATAATACATATTTATATATAACGTAGGTTTAATGGCCCTAAATGCAAGCGAAGCGAGTAGCGCGTGTCAAAACCGATTATGAACATCGTACAACGGGTTACACTGGGAACGCCCTCATTTTTGGTTTTATAACATCATTCCCTTTTACGTGCACTCCACTATCTGAAATGTTAACGGTAAATACAGAAACTTGATGACAGATGCTTGCTCGTGTCCACGCCCGCGAAACTACTTTTCATGCCACCGTAGATAGGCGATTAACTTCGCTCTCGCACAGCTGCAGCGACTCCTCTTAGCAGCGTCTCAAGCTTAGGTTCGCACTCCCGAAGTGGAGTTAGCACGATACAGTAACACCACATGCAACAACACTATATTCCACACATCTATACACACAGTAGGTTCTGTGAGTATTTTTTTGGCCTTAACAAAAATTGATAGATTCGAAAAACATTTGGATATTTGTGCGGTACATATGAATTTTAATAACAAATAAACGTAGGGTTAGCTCAGTTGTTATAGGTAGTTTAGCTCGACTTATGTTACTTGCATTCAAGCCAGCAGCATGACCTAAGGCTTGGCCGCTTTGGCACTCTTATGCTAGTTGCTATAAGGTCGAGTGTCTTAATCACTTGCTTAAAAATTCCGTTGAAACTGTGAATCATGTTAACTGTGGTTTGTCTGTTTGAAAACAAGAGCGCGATGTATGATGCAATGGTCGTGCTTAATACGGAATTAGTGTAAGCACGTAGCGTTATTAATATTTTAAAATGATATATACTAAACTCGAATAAAAGCGAGAGACAATTACAGTCTAGAAAAAAATGTTTGACTCCTCTGTACGCTCAAAATGTTTTAAGAGGCGACAAATTGACTAGTCAAAGGTTACAAATGTTACAACACTTACATAAAATGTAAAACAATATGTCAGATAAAATTTATCTACATGGAATCTGCGTCTCGAAAGGCATTTTCCTATTCTCGTCTAGATTTATTTCTACGATATCCTTTTGTATCTTATATGTTTTTGTTTATAAGAAATATTGTTGGATATATATTATACTGTGATACGTATACAGTATAGCAGATGTGCGAATTCAAGCATCTATATAAAAGGTCATCTTTGTATCCTTCAGACCTTCTACCGCCCTCGACTACGTTCGCTTTTTATATAAAATTCTGATGTGCATTTATAATATTTCTGACGAAATTTTAATGATGTTTTTTTTTAAGATTCTTGCGGTCACCTAGATCTGTTAGCTATATTGTAGAATTTATATTTTTTGACCAATTTCTTATATTTTATTTTTAATTTCTTACATAAAAAAAACTCAAATACACAGATGCCCAATATATTTCAATTTAATTCACACAGATAAATAAAATTGAAATGGTTGTAAAATCAAAATAGCGACTTTTTATTAGATTGATATGAAAGTATATAAGGGACATAAAAAAAATTTTTTAGAGTTGTTCTCTTTCTGTCTGTGTGTTCCAGGCATAGAGTAAGAAACCTGTGCGTAGTTAATGTAAGCGGATTCATAATTCTATGGTTCCAGGTAATTTCGTAAACGATTAGATTTATTTTGACAGAACATTTCCTGGCAGACAGCTGTTGTTATAAGGAATTAGGAGTTGGTTATATTTTTTTAAAATAATTATGGTTCCGCACAAAATTGCGTCTGAAAGATACCCACAATCAATAAACACCCGCTTAGAATCCAAATACAAGGAGTGTCCATTAATTACGTGAGCCTATAATTTTGTTACAGCATGAAATTATATCTCGCATAAGTGAGAAAAGTTCTCGCCATACTTTAACAATTTCCACTAAGGAAGGTGTAAAAATACTTAATATACGGAAGGCCTTTAACGAGATGAAATAACCTACCAACTATTCCAACGTATGTTGAAAATATACGTACAGCAACACTATAATGCTTGGTACATACCAACCGAACGAAGGCGAATTCAAATAAGTGAATTACCGATCCACATCACATGCTCATTCGCGTTCGCTATCGTATTCACATACAGTAAGCACATACAAAGATTAGCGACTTGGGAAATCACAACGAAATACCAAAAACCCAAAATATCTGTATGACAAGTTAGAGTGGAGACAAGATAAGAACAGGTATTTTTCATGTTCTCGTACCATAACTAATCCATTATCGATACCTCTCCATAGAACTACCGCTTTCAGAGGGTCATTTAAATATGCCGCCGCTCGTTGTTGGAACAACATCCCACCGCCATGTCGATCCAAAAAGAGTAAACTTAGCTTTAAACTCTCATATAAGCATTATCTATTGCAATTTCAAACTCAGTAATTAAAGCGACGTATAATGTATTCAGTTCTATTGTAAGCTCTGTTTATTGGTGTGTATTTATTTATTTTTCTACTAAATTTATATTTGTTTTGTTTAATCCTAAATTTGTGGTTACAGTAGTTATATCTCTTTAGTATGACCATCCGTGACGTGTTACGTGTCTGTGTTATTTGTTTGTTCGTTTCAAATTTTGTGTTAACGTTAAGGTCCGTTTATCATCATATATAGGCTCCCATCGAAAATCAGCGCTTCAGTACTACTTACAGTATTGCAGTTTTTTGCTGAATGGGTTCGCCAATTGTTGGACATCTATTTTTCATTTTTAAAATGTATTTTTTTTCTGTGTAATTAATTTCTGTAATTTAATTTAATTGTATGGTTGTTCCAACAATAAAGTATTTCTTTCTTTCTTATAAGACGCACATGTCAGCACTATGGAACATATGAACCGACTTACTCATAAAATAAAAATGCTTTTAAATTTGTGCATAATTCTTTAAAATAATTGTGGTCCCATAAATGAGGTTACTCTCAATCCATTGTATAGTTTTTCTTGCTTATCATTCGAAATAATAATTCACAGAAGCGATTACATCACCTTCATTGATTTACTTCAATTTTTATCTACTGATACGCGGCAGACCACAACTGATCGACCAATATGCTTTTTCTCCTTCGTTCATTTGTTTATTTTCATTCGTTCCTTATGTTCCGCTCGCACCCTTTTGGTCGATCTGTACTCAGCATAAAAGATTTACGCGCGACTATAAATACGGACAAAGACTACTAGGCTGTCTGTAAAGACAAAATACATACATATTTTATCAGGCTCCAGTGAATTTGATCTGTTTATTGAACAGTTTTCTATTAGGTATTACATTTTATTTAAAGCGAGTAGTACATTATACCTTATTTTACTGTGTTCGTTGAAGTTTAGATATTTGGCGTATATTGAAAATAGTAAGTGAAGAGTTTTATTTGTTTATAAATAAGTATTCTAATGGACATTACTTTGCACTTCTGCCTGGAATTCATTGGCCGCTACCACGTCTCACCGCAACAAAAATCGTTTGATGTAATTTTAATAAAGTAACACCTTGTTCTATGAAATATTTTATAAGTATTTTTTATATTTTTGTCTTCAATGAACCGACATATTTATATTTGCGGTGGATTGGTAACTTCTAATCCGAAACACAACTCATCATTATCATCTTCTTACTCTTATCCCACCTAAATAGGGTAGGCACCACATGTTTTCCTTTTCCACTTTCGCCTATCAGATGTCATCTCAGTATCTACACCTTTTACACACATATCATTTTTCACACAATCCATCCATACCTTTTTCGGTCTTCCTCTACTCTTATTTATATCCATCGACCGTCATACTCAAAGCTTTTCTAGTTACACGGTCTTCATCTCTCCTCGTGACATGCCCATACCATGCTAACCTATTACTCCTTAACTTCTCTGTTACTGGTGCTATTTTCAAACTTCCTCTGATATATTCATTTCTTATCGTATCCATTCTAGTTACACCACACATCCACATTAACATTCGCATCTCTGCCACATGTAGTTTTCTCTCATCCGTTTCTTTCATCGCCCATCACTCAGATGCGAACAACATGACTGGTCTTAAAAGAGTGAAATACAACTAATATATTAATGAAAGAAAAACAAAAACACAATACAACAATATGAAAGAAAACGTAAAAAAGTCATAAGTACAATTTCGGTGTAAAATCGTAGTAAAATGCCAAAGTATATAATCAAATAACTTTACATTGTAGTATAATGATAGTAGGCTTTACTTTGTAAAGTGAGGAAACATGTCACGCGACATGCCACTGAAACACGATCGAATGTAGGTTACAATATGTTTTTACAATTTACACCACAATTTTGTATAGTATTGTATGCTCCTAGTGAATATTAAAGAGGATAGTTATAGGAACAATTAGTTTAATGATTCTACAAAATATATATGTTTAGAATAATAAAATCAATCAAAAGAATAATTAATTATACCTTTTATGGTGTTTATATTATTCATATCAAGAATAAATATAAGTAAAATAAAATTACCTAATATTTGTCCAAATTAATAGCCGACACGGCTGAACCGATATTAATAATTTTACTTTTTACTGGTAGATAAACGACTTTTCAGACTATTAACTAGGCAACAGATCATTACACGCTTTTACAGGAACTACGCAGTAATAATCAAATTGAACTGAAAATCAGTGTTAAAGACAAAAGACTGCATCAAAAAATTAAACATTACGTAGAACATTACTTTGCACTTCTGCGTGGAATTGATTTGATTGGCGCGTTTTCATTACTTATTGTTGTTTCACAAACGCTTTCTATTGCAGTGAGACGTGGCTGCGGCCAATCAATTCCAGACGGAATTGCAAAATAACATTCAATCTAACGTTTAATGACAGATTACCGCAAAATAACGCCTTCAACAATTAAATATGTATACAATAGTTCCATTTAAGTATTTCTCGTCAAATTACAAGACATTCTTCACGAATTCTAAATTACGTTATGCAGTTATGTCGGTTCTCTGGGATCAATTTTCGGTGGCGGCGTTACCGGACCAATATAATTTTACAAAATTGCAAGAAACGAGCCAACTCCTTTCTCAAGGGCCGGAAACGTATCTATGATTACCCTCATATCGCAGGTGTCTGTCAAATACCCAATTGATTATAATACAAGCTATTAAAATTAAATAAAAGATTGCGTAGAATTTTAGAACTTTATTATTTAGGTCATGGAGCCCAAGTGCGTTGATAGACACATTAACCATTCGTGATATAAATGTTAATATAAATACCTTAAAATTATCTGACAACTTTATAATTTTATATATTTTAACTACTTATATTTAAGACCTAAGTAACGCTTTTCACTTGAACCACAGAACTGTTTAACTTGACCGTCGACACCCGCCCTAGTAATTTTAATTAAGAGAAAAACTTGAAAGTATCTTAATAACTTACTTTAACGAACTTAAGTCGGAGACATCGCGCGCCGTAAATGAGTAAAAGTAACCTTCATTCTCGAGAAGATTAAAGAGAACGATGAAAGTAGAAAGAAAAACATGAAATTAATAACAGACGGTGCAGAGCATATAAATGAGGATGTTAGAAGGATCCAGCACACGGCGATAGAAATATTTTTAAATTATTATTTTTAAATTGACTCGAAAATTTATAAAGCGATCAAATTTTCAAGATAAATAATTATAATTGATGCAATAGCTTAAATGCGTACATTAACATCTATGTGTATATTAAACATTTATTTAATACAATTATTATAAATAAATATTTGCACTTTATTTTTATTGTATTATTTACCATCATGCCGAATTTTTACTTTCCTTTAAGCGTATATACTGATGATAAATGGAGCATTTGAGGGTTAGTTCCCAATGTTCAGCTGCTGTAATACCGTGTACAGCGAGTTTCTAGACAGAAATGCCTATTTGGAATCTAAATAGGCATTCGAAACTAAATGCAAACAGAAATTAAATTCTTAACAGTTTATAAGTTTATACGGACTCATCAACTTGCAGGAGGAAGATGCCGGAGCAATGGCAGGGATCACCATCATCCATAGACACTTGGAACACCAGGAGAGTCTCATGTGCTGTAGCCAGCCTATGTATGAGGGTCGGGAGGAAGGGGAAGTGGTCTTCCGGCGCTCTCGCGGACCGAACGAAACGCAACAATACAAGCACTGTTACTTTACGTCGGTTTTCTATGAGAGGGCGTTAGTATCCGACCCATCCATGCTGAAGCCAGTAATAGCTTCAGTGTGGTTCTACCATCTACAAAATTTAAATTATCCCAAGATTTACAATCTTCTCCCTGCATTGTGAAGCCTGATAAGAAGAAACGTTAACAATTTCTCACACGATGCGTAAGAAGTATTTACTAAGCAACATCAACTCAGAGGTGCTAACTTAACTATAAAGTAGTTTCTACGCAGTAAGCTAAGTCTATCACGCATGGAAGAGTCGAAACTGCGAGATGCGGCCTCCAACAAACTTCTAATAGGTTTAGTTAACGCGTGTTTTCTTTTACAACGAAAGCAATCTATATTCAAAATACACCTTCCAATATACGAAATCGGTTACAGAAAATTTTATTTACCTAGAAGATATTATCATGAACATTTGACGTGATCAGACTTGTTAACCTGGAGATATTGTGGTATGGTCGCAGGGGCTTGTTCAATTTGTTATCTATAATCTATACTAACATTATAAAGCTGAAGAGTTTGTTTACTTGAACGTGCTAATCTTAGAAATTACTGGTCCGATTAGAAAAATATCTTTCAGTGTTGCATAGCTCATCGAGGAAGGCTAAAACATCATCATGCTAAAACCAATAGGAGCGGAGCACCAATGAAGAATGTTTTAAAATCGTTTTTTTTTTTATTTGAGAGCTTCCGTTGCATATTATTTAGCCCAAAGTAACTACTCCTAGCGGATGAAGCCGTGAGCAGAAGCTAGCTTATATTAAAATAGCTGCAATTTAAATATTTAGTGACGTGTTAAAGAAACTTTTCGATCGTTTGATAATTTTTTGGTCGATTGTGGATTTTTTGTATTTTTGGGTTTGATTTTTATTATCATGCGCTGCGTAAACGGTAACTTTTCCACGCGGAAGAAGTCGCAACTAGAAGCTAGTAATATCGTAAAGCTACTGAAGATGAATTACCATCATCTACAAAGAGTAATTTAATAATCATTAGGTGAAATACAGTCCTTTGAAGTCGTTTAAACGGTATAATGTCTCCGACTCACATTAGCGCATGAAATGTACCAAAATTGCCAACTCTTGCTAAAAAAACTAAAATTGCCAACAATTGCTAAAATTACAGACACACAGTATGTAATGCATAAAATCTGTCTACAAGTAATTGTATAAAGTGTACACATTTTAATTTTAATTATAAGCTGGTACAAAACATGTATTTTGTATTTTTAATTAGTTATTTCTTTTATACGCTTGAGTTTGCAAAATATTTAATAATGTACCGGATAGACATAAGTATGAGTTTAATTTAACTTTTATTTTCGCATAATATTCGCTTGTTCATTCCACGACCGCAACCTAAATATATTTGGTTGTATTATTTCTGCGTAATATTTTTTAAATTTTAAAAGCGTTAGTAAAAGCCCCTAGGACCTAGAATACTATCGTTATTCTCAATGATGGCTCAGTAGCAGCGTTTTTGTACACCGTATCGATCAGCTTAGATTGAAATCCCGATAAGTTTTCGGTAAGGAAAAACAGCACAAACAGGTGGTACAGATTTTTTAATGTCCGTCTTGTTAGCTTCCACGCTCGAGTTGATAATTTGTCACCAAATACTTGTAACTGTATTCCCGCAACTGCAGTTGAGAGTTAGTTTCTATAGATTAGACCACATCGTCACTTTACATGAAACAAGACTATGGTCAAATACTAAAATCTTTAAAAATAAAATGCCATTATTAATGTATTTTAAACCCTTTTATTAAAAAGAATTTAAGCTAGTGAAAAATATTTTAGGATTTTTTTCACATTTTTTTTTTTTCGAACTGACTATGCTATTGACCTGGCAAGGTCTTTACAGCTTCACCGGACTACTAAGGCCGAGCGCTTGGGGCACTCAGCCGATTTTGGTTTTGGGTAACATACACAAGGGTGCACGCCCACCTCGGCTTGGGCTGTTACCGAAAAAGACGCGTCTGTTCTAGCTAAACTATACTAAGCTATTCATACATATATGCATTTGTGAATTATGCAATAAAATTGCATGATTCACCAATGAATACGTGTATATCGGAAATGAAACGAACTAAACTATTCGATTCAGTTCGATTGAGGGAAAAAAAAGTAAACCCTCCCACAATGTGTATATATGTTCACGTGTGTGAGAGAGATAATCTCATATGTGTGTTCAAGTGATGTAGGTGAGTCACTGTATCGCGAAAATAATATCAAGAGGGCTCCGCGCGGGGACGACCTAGGCTCGCGAACAGGAATCTTCTGTCGAAGTGTGCGGGAGCTAATCCCGAAGGAAACGAGTGAGGTTGCGATGGGCGGTGGACGTGGCTACCTTCACCTGAATACCTACAGCGGTATTCACGGCGGAGGTGTAAGGGATACCTGCCGTTTCCAGCAGGCTAGAAATCTCAACCCAAGACGCTTTGTCTTGGATCGTAACGGGGGGCGGTGGGCGGGGCTTCTTGCCCGAGACTGCGGAACCCGCGGCCACGGGCGAGTCGGGTCTAGAGGGCGCTGGTGTCGCCTTTGGCACTTTCGCGCCATTTGACGTTTGCGATCTTTTTAGAGGGCAATTTGTCCTCCGGATCGGAAGGTGAGTTCGGGCGCTTCTTGTTCTTGCGCGGTTTGCGGTGCGTGACGGTGGTGAAGCCATCGTCCGCAGCAGGGGCTTGCTCAGCCTGAGGGGCTTGCTCGGCAGGGGGATCCTGCTGAGCAGGAGGGTCTTGCTCCATGTCGGAGCCGGAGTCGGAGTCGGAGTCATCGCTATCGCGATCGGCTGGGGTTGGGAAGTTGTTGGAAGCCTCGATCTTGGCATAGATCGAGGGAGCGGGCTTTGAGGAATGAGGGAGCTCGGTGCGACGCTTTGCAGCGTACGCATCGTAGTCGTCTACGAGACGAGGACAGATAGCGGCTATGAAGCCGCGGAGGCTAATGAGCTCAGTCTCTAAGAGACTGATCTCTTGTTCAGCGGCCATACCGGGGCCTGAGGAGGGGAGTGGGGCGGGGGAAGACATGTGAAACCTCCCTGCCAGAGGGCAGGGGGGCGCGCCTTAATGAATTTAACGGACTATCCCGAGTCCGGATCAAAGGGAGCTGTTTAAAACTAAACAAAATAGGAAAACAACGCAAATAAGTACCTGAGCGAGACAGGGGAAAAATAACATAAGACTACTTAAATAAACAAACAATAAAAAGAAAATAAATTTAAAAATAAATCACTGAAGAATTAAAAAAAATACGTAAATAAATAGATAAACAAAAGAGTAAATAAATAAATATACCAAGAAATAGATAAAGCAATAAATAAATACAAGGAAAGGTCTCACTCAGTTCCAAGAAAAAGAACGCAGGTGCAGCGCACCTGTGAAGCGCAGGTGTGCCGGATCGAAACAACACAATAACTGACGTCACTAAATCACGAGTATTAAAATCGAACTTAGCGCGCGCAGCAAAACGGACAACCGCTCGAGTCGACGGTTTGATCGGAACTCATTTTTTTCACATATATCAACGCTTCTGTAGCCCGAGGGTCCCGTTACAGTGATACTATTGTAACTTTGTCACTAATGGATCTTTTCGTAATACATCGTATCTCTCTTTTATATTTTTTAAAACAGATTTTATAGATATTATAGAAATTACAGATCAGATAAATTTATATTACAATAAACTTCATGCCTCAGACCGTTATATAGAAAAATATTCCTAGGCATATAACAAATTATTATATAAGGATTTGGTATTTTCATGGTATGTGCGAAACTCTACAAAAAGAGCGGTAGTGGTAGAGCCACGCTGTAGCTATTACTAGTTTCAGCTTGAATGGGTCGGCTCGCCCGGGGTACTACCACCCGACACACAGAACACCGATGTGAAGTAACAGTGCTTCCATTGTTGCGTTTCGTTCGGTCAGTGAGAGCGCCGGAGACCCACCTCCTTTCCCTTCCCCTTTCTCCTTTCCCTACCCCTCCCCCATAGAGAGGCTGGCAACGCACTTGTAACTCCCCTGGTGTTGCTGGTGTCTATGGACGGTGGTGATTACTTAACATCAGGTGACGAACCTGTTCGTTTGCCTCCTTTTGACATAAAAAAAACAACACGTTGAATTCTGTACATGTATCAATGTGACGATTGTAAAATATGTGAACGATTGTGACGTCTGGAAATGACGTCCCTCTCTGTGCATCCACTAATAACGAATGTTTATGTTACTGTAAAAATATATGACATGAAAAGATAAACCAGATTGAGATTCTTGTCTTTTCTTCTCGATGACTGGGCTGTTTTTCGAACCGGTGGTAGCTTTGACGTTCATAAGCGCCTTCTCAGGGACTAAATTGAATAAAGGATATTTTGATTTGATTTGATTTTGATTAATCATTAACACATCCAGTCTACTCTTAATACTTTTCCTATATTTGTAACTTGTCTTTCACTTTCGTCTATTTTTATCAGTTTGATCAGTTTGTAGAATAGTTTTCTCTTTTAGTTCATGTGCTAATTTTCTATCCTTTCACGTTAGAAACATTGTATTGTAAACCTTTGCACGTTCAATTTAAATTATCAGTTAGGCCAAAAATTTAATCTTTATTAATTATCCACGATGAACTCTAAAACTTCTTAACCGGTCTTCATGAAAGTTGGCATCTATGTATAATATGGTGCAACTTGTGATATAGGATAATTTCTGTTTGATTAATAGCCATAGTATTTTTTAATTACAAATTAAATGATTGATTAATGTTGTTAATTGTAAGTTTCTTAAGTCTCAAACAGATGGCGCTTTAAAGTAGTTTGTTGACAGTAAGCTGTAGGACCAAGTGTTATACATATCTCATAGATGGCGCCACGGTTCAATTTTGAAATTTCTTTTACTAATCCAGCTTATTTTATGGCGCACGTGTTTTCTTCAATTCAACTTTTTTTTTTGTGTCATAGGTGGCAAACGAACGGTTGTGTCACCTGATGTTAAGTGATCACCACCGTTCATGGACACTAACAACACCATAGGAGTCGCAAGTGCGTTGCCACCCTTGGAAGGAAGGGTTAGGGGAGGGAGAGGAGAGGGGACGGGAGGTGGGCCTCCGGCGCTCTCACTGACCGAACGAAACGCAACAATGCAAGCACTGTTACTTCACGTCGGTTTTCTATGACAGGATGGTACTACTGAGGGGCGAGCCGACCCATTCATGCTGAAACCAGTAATAGTAATGCGTGATTAAAACATGTAATAACTGAGCCACAGCTACGCGTGGCCGGGTCAGCTAGTTATAACATATATTTAATTCCAAGTATCAGCACATAGAAGACTACGTAACTAATCGTACATGCAAGAGTTGAGTCCACTATCTCTCACCGTATAACTTTTAATGATGTTATTAATACCTACGATGTTTACCAGACAAGGCTTGGCGTGAAAATTAATTTTAAGGTAGGTATGTATTTGTGTCTATGTGTATATAAGTGTCTGTCTGGATCTATACCTATATCTATATCTATATACTACATATTTATGAATTAGTATATATGTGAATTTATTAATTATTACATAATATTGACATGCAGTTTTTAAAATTGATTGAATTGTATTTTATTACTTATTCCTAGACACCTGCAACATTTTTTTTTACAAAAACACGTTAGATTTACATTCTTATTATATGTACAGATTTAATACATATAACCTAAAGAAGTTTCACATTCTCCGCACTTTGATATATGCAATGTTTTATTTTTTGTTACGTGAAATTTACAAGATTTATCGTGGGCTGCCTTATATTTTTATTATTGTAATTTTCTTTTTAATTCAGGTTCTGTTCTTGGAATAAAACCTTATCAAATAATATAATTATTTTTAACAGCTTTTTGACTGCATCGGGGCGATTTGTAGATTCCATTTTTGATAATTTTCTTGTCTTTTGATAAATGAAATAGATTTTTGCCCTTAAAAAAATTGTTAGTCCGAGGGATATAGTCCTGTCAGAAACTGTAGGTCACCAAAGACTTTCAATAAATGTCTACATGTTACTGTATAATTTCTAACTTTTTGAAATACATTTAAAATACAGTGACGTAAATTAATTTTATTATTAGCCATGAGTATATAATCGCTGCACATTTAAAACTAACCTGAATCAAATATGTTTAGTTAATTTGCTACGTCAGTATGTATACATTAACCAATAGAAACAGAAAGAAAGACATACGCCAAATAAAAGTGTGTACGTGTCGAAAATTCATATCAAATATAAATAAACAGAACTTTCCAGTAGACCTGTTACGCATTTACCAATTTTATGTTACGTATGTTAAATTTTAACATTGTTATCAGTATTCAGGAAAAGTGAAATAACACTCTGAAAATTACTCTATTTGCAAGTACAAGTCTCGTCAAAATAATTTAATTTATTACGTATTGTTTTCCATGCTCTTCACTTATGCACAATAACCGAACTATATCGCGTGAAATACAACCAAGATTTCAAAATATACAGTCCAATAACACAAGATTATATAGAGAGATACAGATCCTGCCAAAAATTCTTTACAGTTATAAAATCTCTGGATCAGGAATGGCGATTATTCGCAAAAGAAAAAACAATTTTTAAAACGATCCAAATCGTCGTTGTGGAATCGATTCATAATAAATGGATCTTTTAAGTTTTTTTCTTATTTTTAGTTTATTTTCATTATACATTTGTATAATTTGGTTTTATTTTTATCTAAACATTATAGTGGCTCTTACTTTGCACTTCCGCCTGAAAGTAACGCCTTCTTTAATCAAATATTTTATCTTAATATGAAAATAATTGGATAACGAATTTATAATGTCAGAGATCGATGCATTGGATTGAATGATGTTTAATATCGATTAATATATTCGATTATTCTATGACTTAAAATTGATTATTCAAATTCAGACCGGCATCCCTAGTCTGAATTCTCGCATCTCGTATTTAATTTAAGTGACTCTCTGCTTACGTTTCCATGCGACTGGATCCGAGCGAGGCTCCTTTATTATTAATATTAGGAATTACCGTCTCCAGTTTCCCTATTTCATTTATAGGATGTATAATTTTACTCAAGGAATCTGTCTGTCGAGAAACGAAATGACGACTCGTTGGCTGCTACCGAAGAAAGTTTAATAGATTATGCTATAGCTATAAGCTACCGATGAGTTTTTTTGCATTAAATCATTATTAAAAATAAGTCCTTGATTCAAATGAACACGGCTTCTAAAGAGCCAATATTATAAAACACAAATAAACATTGTAAGCGAGAAAATTTCTATTATGTAGTTTCTGATAAAATTGTGTACAAAAAAGGTACTAGGACAAAAGAAGCACCTCTTTTTCACCTCAGACAAACAGATGATAAGTTGTAAGTAAAGGTTGTATCTATTAGGCTATAAATAAATATATTAAAATAAATAACAATAGATCTAGACCTTGAAATATAAATATATGAAAAATATAAATTTTCATTAATGTTTTTATTTTATTTTACAAAACAATAAGAAAAAAATATATAAAGAATGAACCTTAAAACTAGATTAAATCATTGTAATTAATAATTATATTTCATCTGACTGACAACACGATAACATGTTACAACATTTAAAATAATTAAATTTTATTTTTTGAATAAAAATCTTATTACAATTTAAGTGTAATTTAAAATATCGCCGAAACATTAATCTGTCCGCGGGTAAAGGTTATCGTCTCAAGCTTAAATTATTCACACATAAATTTTACAAAATAACAGCAGTAAAATAATACATATTTGTATATCAAAAGGTGTACTTATGGTAATTTACATACTCTTTCTTTTTTTGCTTTGTTATTTCTTTGAAACTCTGCACAATATACATTTCCCTTGATGTTGAATGAATTTTAATTTAAAAAGAAACCTTTTGGTTTAGAATTATTAAAATATTCATACTACATTATTTTTATATTAAGCCTGTTGAAAATGTTATAGCAACATTTATATACGCGTGTTACTATAGTTCTATTTGGCAAGGCGCTAAACTTAATTATTAAATATTATTCTTCCTATTTTACTAGCCAATAGTGTTTATTGTAGAATATTACCGGCATCAATAAGCGTGTAATTATAAATCTCTTATGATGTCTATGTCGTTTGAAAAAGACAGTGCCCGTTTTGTTAATAATTTCCAGGAGATTTTGTAACATCTGAGAATTTATGGTCCGCTTCATTACTTTCGAGCCTCCTCACTTGTGTATAAAAAACAAGCTATAGTACGCAAGTTAGTAATAATATGGTACATTATTTAAATGTAAGATTATGAATAAAAAATAAAATTCACTACATAAGAATTAAAAATTCCGATAAAAACTTTTACACATTTTTTTTATTTCTTCTTTATTTTATTTTTGGCAACCAATAATGGCGATCATTTCAATGAACTAACAAGATGGTTAGTCTTGTTAGAACTTAGAACTTTCCAGAGAGATTTTGTGGTATCTTAGAATCCATGGTCAGCGGTATTATTTACCATCCACTTCATTTGTGCACAGTAACAAAACTATATAACGTAAAACATCACCAATTTCACAAAATATAGAACCACATAACATAACATCATGAATAAAATATAAAATCCACTACATGACATTCTAAGTTCCCGCCAAAAACTCTTTTTTTATTTCATATTTATAGATACACTTGAAAGGACTGTTTTCAATTACAATAGAATACTATACATTTTTCTCGATTAACGATAGAAAACAAATTAATAATTCAACATATAATATACACAATAAACAACGTTTTTTACGGAATGACAAATGTATGCAATGCTTTATTTTTTTTAAATTTGATTTTGCTTTATTTATTCTGTATTTTGTTATTTACTATTGATGACATCTTGCGTGATATAACTTGGTCATACTAAACTAGTAAAGTGAATATAAAATATGTAATAACGCGGAACAAGTATTCTGGGATATCATAAAAACTATCTGGAAAGTTCTAATAATGGGATCACCATCTTGATCCGATAAAACCTGAGGTCCATTGCAAATTATTTTATTAAAATTAGTTATTTTATAATTCTTATAAAAATTATTAATAAGGGTTTCTATAGCCATTTCATTGCTAAGTAGAAAAAGAAGATCTTAATCATCTAACACCATATAATTTCTTTAAAAAAATCCTATGCGTATTCATGAATAATCAATAACCCAATTTGTAGTTAACAACTTTTTAGGTCACTGTTATGAATTATTCAACGGGTAGAATTGAATAGTACGTATAGAGCTGTTGGTCCTGCTATCTCTTGGGATATTAGATATGACAAGTTTACAGATTACATTTCTCGCGTTTTGCCCTCATAACTGTATATGTTACAGCTAATGTGCAAAAACCAGTTATTCTACATGTTACCTAATTTATACATCAATTAAATAGAGTTACGGGAACTTTTGGCGGGATCTTGGAATTACATGTAGTGGATTGTATATTTTATTCATAATCTTGTGTTATTTGACTCTGTATTTTGTAATATTAGTGGCATTTTACATGATGTAGTTCGGTTATTGTCTACAAGTGAAATGGGTGGGAAATAATATCACGAAGCATGAATACTGAGTTGCCATAAAAACAGCATAGAAAGGTTTTTTTTTGTATGTTATAGAAGGCAAACGGACAGATGGGTCACGTGATGTTAAGTGATTACCACCGTCCATAGACACTTGCAACACCAGGGGAGTTGCAAGTGTGTTGCCAGTCTGTGTTGGGGGAGGGAGGAAGGGAATGGGGGAGGGAGTTGGGCCTCCAGTGCTCCCACTGACCGAACGAAACTCAACAATGCAAGCACTGTTACTTCACGTCGGTTTTCTGTGAGAGGGTGGTACTACCTCGAGAAAGTCGAATCATTCATATTGAAACCAGTAATAGCTTCAGCGTGGCTCTATCACCTACAAAAGTTCTAGCCTCCATTTTGTTAGAATATTTAAATGATCACAAGACACTTGTAATATTATTACCTGCTTGATAATGGTAGTAACAATCTAGAAGATAATAAATATATAACAATCTAGAAAATAAGATAAAAAATAAAATTAGGACAAGAATAGAGTTACGAAAGATGTCCCATGTTTTAATACTATATTATAGGTTTACGCTTGACCACAATCTCACGAGAAAGGTCAAAGACGATTTGACCTAAGATGGTAGAGTGGTTGAGAAGATGGATGAGATGGTTTCATCAGTATGCTTTCCTCCATTGAAAACACATTTGCAAGAATTCGAACCTACGTCAAGCGACGTGGTGTATGAAAACGCTTAACAGTGAGCCATCATCGCTTCATCATAATCACTATCAATATTAAAGATATAGAGATCTGAGTGTTAAATCCTGTTGTGACCTAGTAACGCTGCGCTAGGTTGGGATAGGTTGGACTTGTGATAAAAACAAGCGCGAGCTGCAACCAAACATATTTTTGAATGCGTATGTGGCTAATTTGAAGAATAACTGATTTCTGCAACTAGCAGAAACATATACATCGTGTTTTAAATTTTCGTATTACTGGTATAGTTTGTTTGAAAAATAAATAATAAAATAATTCTTTTAACAAATAGCAATGCTCGTGTATTAATATAATAAACTACATGCATTTCCACGGTACGTGTTTACCGAATGCGAGTACGTACACGGCAGAATATGAAAATTTTATCCACTTTAGCGAACGGATCGCAAGCGACGTTTCCGAATTCATGTTTTACTTTCAGATGTAAATGGACGTTCGCTTTTTGAATTTAATGAACTGGCACTTTTGAATCTTGTTTATGAGCCTTACAACCGTTTTAAACTTTATCTTTCTGATCCCTCTACTGATGTTGTATGTTCAGAAAACTTCTGAATATTTTATTTGAATTTTATAGTATTTTATTTTACCTTTCTACTCTGATACTGCCTTTTAGAATCTTTAATGTCCGTAACTCTTTGATTATTAATGGTTAATTATCCGAATGACCCATTTAAATGATTAAGATATTAGTTTCGTTTTACGATATATGTAACTTATATGATAAATGCGAATATGCATTGTTAGTTAATTATGTTTTCATGTTGAAATAAAGAAAAAGTTTTTATTGTTTGAACTCTGAAATGCGACTATAAATAATTACAAAGTAAATAAATAAAACATACATACAGTGAACATATATATACATCTGAGTGATACTACGCTCATTTTTACTGGAGTGTACATAATAATGTACGGAAGTGTGGTTGGTGGCCTAACAAGGGAATTAGACACATAAAATTACCACGAATTTATTATTACTGCCGCGACAAATTTAGGACCAACCCTGTCTTAATTTTAATCAAGTCTAAATATTAAAAAAAAAAAAAATGTATGACACTAGTATTTCTAACAAAAGATAAAGTATGTAGATGTACATTAATGGATGATAATGAACTTCAACTAGATACTGCATTTGAAGTTGCAATAAAAATTGTTTATATGAGTATTTAAAGCTTACTTTCTTTGAATAAACATTCAATCAAATTCCTCAACCAATCACCGTGATGTTTTTTATACATATTTATCGTATTTATTTATTTATTTATTTTTTACATTTTTTTTTATCGGGATACAAAAAAGGACACACAACATTTTTAATCCAGCAAATAACTACTGTTCCCAAGAGATAGAACAACATATTTCACTGTATTAACACAAGCAAAACCGCAGGCTAAATCTAGGGTAAAATAGTTAGGACACCATTCAATATTAGACGATACTACTGTTAAGTTCGGTAACTTCATCCACATCAAATAACAATATAAACAGTAAATGTAATGGTGAATATGTGCCGATATCCATTTTTATATATTTGAGTACATAATTGCATAAAAATATTTGAAGGTCCTACTTGTCGGAAAGCCATAGGTACTTAACCCATAAACCGTCAATATACAGTAAGTGAGGGGCATAAGGTTGACCCGGTTATCAGTGTAAAGGGATGGACGAATGAGCAAAGAGATAAGAATAATCGATTATACCGTTTAATCGAATCTTTTCAAATGCAATCGAGTAGCAACTGAGTCAGAGCTTTCGGTGAAGGAAACTATTGTGATGAGACAGGCATAGTGATGAGGCATAGATAGATAGGACAAGTTGAAAATCTGTCCCCTTAGCATCAATTGGTGTTTTCCAGTAGCTGATATGATCCAGTAGCTTGATAGCTAGCACCCTCCAGATTTAGAGTGTTTGATATCTTACGCCACATTGTCATTTAAAATCAAATGAGATTGCGGTCAAACGATAAAAAGATAGTATTTTAAATTGACATATGTGACTTCATAAAAAGAACACCCATACCATTCAAGTTACTGAAATGAAAACGTTACGGTGGATGTGAGGCGTGACTCGGCTCGATAAAATCCGCAACGAATACGTGCGAGGCAACCTAGGGCTGCGCGACATTGCCGACAAGATACCAGGAAGTAGGCTGCGATGGTATGGTCACGTTAAGAAAAAACCACCAGGCTACGTGGGGAATTTGACACTACAGCTGTCCCTCCCGGGTCAGAGATCCCCAAAACAAATTGGACAAAACAAAACAAACAAACTGAAAGATATGAAGGAGCGCAAAGTTTCTAAATGTGACGTCAAGGACAGAGCGAAGGGGAAGAGAAAAGTAAGAAAGGCTGACCCCACTACCATGTGGGATTAATAGCCAGGAAGAGATATGTGACACCATAAAACATTCTCTCGACTAAATTCGCTTTATTGACTTATCTCTGCCAAATGTCCACTCTAGTAACGTGTGTATTCTTTTGCGTTTATTTCCCAAGAAAAATAACTTGATTTAATAACAAGCGATAGTGAGATAAATCGATTGTTACATTTATTTGACCTGTTACAACATGAATCGGCAATTGAATAAGTAAAACATTTATTCGATTATCTCCAGCCGGTAGACGCCCATCGCTAGTCAAGGGTTGGCCGGCCATTGACTCGCGTATCGGATAGCCGCAGATGTAGGTCAATGAGGCCCCGATACTGACATCCCTCATTTAGCTATCGTACGACTGAGAATTGCTCGTTATGTGAACGGCCTTTCTTACACGTGAATCTATTGTAATATATAACACTAGCTTTTGCCCTCGGCTTCGTTTGGTTTATGTAGAAGTGATCTCATTCACGGAAACGGTAGTTTTTGGATGAAAAATACGCCAAGGTATCCTTTCCTGTGCCCGTGACGACGTATATGGTTATAGGTCGAGTAGATAAGGCGCAAAAACTAACAAACAAACAAACTCACATTCGCGTTTATAATATATTTTCTATTATACTAACTGACGGGGCCACGCGTTGCTGTGGCTCGTTTATAATCTATTGTCTATTATACTAGCTGACGGGGCCACGCGTTGCTGTGGCTTATTTATTACATGTTGAATCAAAATTATGATAAAGTATTTGGTATTATCTGGTAATGAGTCCGGTTAAAAACTTAATACAGAAAAAGCGAGGTTACGTAGCAAATAAATAGCATAAGATAAACTGAAGTTGAAAAAGTAATTCAAAATTAAAACGAGGCGCCATCTTTGAGATTATTTTTTTTCGAACTGACTATACTATTGACCTAGCAAGGTCTTAACAGCTTCACCGGACTACTAAGGCGAGCGCTTAAGGCACTCAGCCGATTTTATTTGACAACTAGCTCAAGGGTGCACGGCACACCTCGGCTTGGGATGTTGCCTGATACATGCAATTCGCGACCTATGTGAGCTAACCTAAGCTAAGCTAACTATTCATACATATATGAGTTGTTGAAACATATATGTGTACCAAGCATACATACCTCACCAACTCTTATATATATTTCGTATCGGATAATTTTATAAACTATTTCACTTTGATCAGGGAAAAATTAAAACCCTTCCACTTGCATGTGTAAGCGTGTATGCGTGCACGTGTGTGGAGGTGAAATGTGTAATGTTGTCGCAGCGATGTAAGATTTTGTGTCACTGTATCGCGTGAGCAGCGCACTCAAGGGC
The DNA here is from genome assembly GCA_015888305.1 of Antheraea pernyi. Classification (NCBI taxonomy): domain Eukaryota; kingdom Metazoa; phylum Arthropoda; class Insecta; order Lepidoptera; family Saturniidae; genus Antheraea; species Antheraea pernyi. The sequence continues at coordinate 793,556 of MU158811.1, read as the reverse complement.
TCCACGCCGAGGGAACGGACCTAGGCTTGAGCCGCTTCCGAGGGGGGCCTAATCTGGTAAACCATCTTTTAGATATATATAACAGTCGGTCCTTTAGCTTTCTGGGGTAAACTAATTTAAAGCGCCATCTGTTCGATAAAACTTACAATTAATAACGATAAACAATATTGACCGTCATTTAATTTGTAATCAAAAAATGTTGAGGCTATTAATCGAAATATAAATTATCCCATAGGAATACATAACAATACATAATATACATAACAAATGTATAGGAAATGAATTTAGGAGGACTGTATCCACCACTCACCCGCACTAGGAGATCCTCTTCTTCGGGGTACCCCGGCTTGGTTCGTGGCTTAGATCGCTGGTTTTGTAATATTAGGACACAAAGTTTACACTGGCACTTGGTTTCTTTTAATGGTTTGTTAGATAGCTGTACCAGATAGCTGTTTTGCAATGTTTATTAGCGCAGATAACTCAGAGCGGTTTTGTATGTTGCTAGATTCAAAGGTAAACTGTGTTGCCTTAGAGGGCAGCACTTGCGAATGTTTTAAAGGTGCGTTCACGAAAACTAGTGGACAGATACATTCGTTTTAAAAGATAAAGTAATATGAAAACAAAAAGATTTGTGCTAACATATAGATTATTACAGATAACAAAACTACGGAACACTCAAGTTGAACCAAATTATATATAACGCAAACTTTCATAAAGACGGGTTGAGTAGTTTTGAATTTCATCGTGAACAAACATCATGAACACTGAAGTTTTATATATTTAGACGGTTAGGTTTCTAATGTCATAAGTGCTTGTATTGTTCGTTCTTTATATATGTACGCTAGCGGGCCCGCGTGGCCGTTGTCCCGTCCTGATAAAAAAAAAACTTATGTATGATATTAAATTGTCAAACAGAATCTATTCTAGTTAAATAAGCTACAAATGAACTTTGGCTACAAACAATTAGCCTCATAACATAAATGCTAGATAATTAAGATTATTTATATAAATAAGATACAACTTAAACTGATAGATAATGAAGTATACATTTCAATTAAACAGATCTTAAGCTATACACGACAAAGTAACGACTGCACATAATGGTAAGTACAGCATAATCCCAACGGTAGAGCGAATGCAATGGCAGTAACCACTGCAATGCTAGTTTGGAACCTCTCAATGACTGTATTATACGAAAGACTAAGACTTATTAAGAGTGAACTTGAAATACGAAAAACAGAAACAGAGTCCTTGTAACAGGTTTGTCATCATATGCGTGATGGTAACAATCCAGTAGAATACAGACATTCTAATAACTCGCTTGATTATGGATGATCATGATGCACTAAGATATAATAGTCATGTTCTTTCATACACCATATTCCACCATATACCAAATACCAGCATAGTATACCTTGACAAATCATATACCTAAATCTTGGTCATGAATCACTTTATCGACTTATGAAAACCACACGAAAATCCGTTCTGTTGTATTTGTGTTTATCGCGAACGGACAAATAGACTGACAGACGTGGCAGTTGACTTTGTTCTATAATATGTAGTAATACTTGTTAATTTTAGCGTCCCACCACGATGTCATCTAGTTTTAAATGACGATCTGGTCTAAGATAGTAAACAGGTTATACCTATATAACGTATATAACTAATAACGTCTTAAACAGCTAAATAAATATATATATATATATATATATAAACCTACCCAATAAATGCTCACAAATACGATTTTTAAATGTAGTCCGGTGAAGCTGTGAAGACCCTGCCGGGTCAATAGCGTAGTCAGTTCGAGGAAAAAAAAACGATTTTTAACTTACATATTAAATAAAACTATAGCAAAAAAATGGTGTGGACCGAGAGTCTGCAGATAAGAAGAAAGAGAAAAAAAGTTACCAGTCGCCAGTAATAGACGTCTTTCGGGCTAAGAAGATAATTGTCTACGAGTGTAGTGTTCTAGGTTTTAGTACTAAGTACTAGTTTTTTTATTACGATGTTATCTATACTATTATTATAAAGTAGTGAAAGTTGTTGGAGTTCCGATCGAACCGTTGCCTTGAGCGGTTGTCCGTTTTGCTGCGCGCGCTAAGTTCGATTTTAATACTCGTGATTTAGTGACGTCAGTTATTGTTTGTTTCGATCCGGCACACCTGCGCTTCACAGGTGCGCTGCACCTGCGTTCTTTTTCTTGGAACTGAGTGAGACCTTTCCTTGTATTTATTTATTGCTTTATCTATTTCTTGGTATATTTATTTATTTACTCTTTTGTTTATCTATTTATTTACGTATTTCTTTAATTCTTCAGTGATTTATTTTTAAATTTATTTTCTTTTTATTGTTTGTTTATTTAAGTAGTCTTATGTTATTTTTCCCCTGTCTCGCTCAGGTACTTATTTGCGTTGTTTTCCTATTTTGTTTAGTTTTAAACAGCTCCCTTTGATCCGGACTCGGGATAGTCCGTTAAATTCATTAAGGCGCGCCCCCCTGCCCCTCTGGCAGGGAGGTTTCACATGTCTTCCCCCGCCCCACTCCCCTCCTCAGGCCCCGGTATGGCCGCTGAACAAGAGATCAGTCTCTTAGAGACTGAGCTCATTAGCCTCCGCGGCTTCATAGCCGCTATCTGTCCTCGTCTCGTAGACGATTACGATGCGTACGCTGCAAAGCGTCGCACCGAGCTCCCTCATTCCTCGAAGCCCGCTCCCTCGATCTATGCCAAGATCGAGGCTTCCAACAACTTCCCAATCCCAGCCGATCGCGATAGCGATGACTCCGACTCCGACTCCGGCTCCGACATGGAGCAAGACCCTCCTGCTCAGCAGGATCCCCCTGCCGAGCAAGCCCCTCAGGCTGAGCAAGCCCCTGCTGCGGACGATGGCTTCACCACCGTCACGCACCGCAAACCGCGCAAGAACAAGAAGCGCCCGAACTCCTCTTCCGATCCGGAGGACAAATTGCCCTCTAAAAAGATCGCAAACGTCGATGGCGCGAAAGTGCCAAAGGCGACACCAGCGCCCTCTAGACCCGACTCGCCCGTGGCTGCGGGTTCCGCAGTTTCGGGCAAGAAGCCCCGCCCACCGCCCCCCGTTACGATCCAAGACAAAGCGTCTTGGGTTGAGATTTCTAGCCTGCTGGAAACGGCAGGTATCCCTTACACCTCCGCCGTGAATACCGCTGTAGGTATTCAGGTGAAGGTAGCCACGTCCACCGCCCATCGCAACCTCACTCGTTTCCTTCGGGACAACCAGTGGGGCTATTTCACGCACTCTCTCGAAGAGGAGCGTAAACTACGGGTTGTGATCCGTAGAGTCCCCTCAGAACTCCCGACTGACGACATTTCAGACGACCTCAAGGAACAGAAGATTCCTGTTCGCGAGGTTCATCGTATGCGCTCTCCGCGCACCAGGGCTCCATATGATATGGTTCTCGTTGTCCTCGATCGCACCCCTCAGGGGAAAGCGATTTTTAATCTTACATCCCTTTGCGGCCTCTCCGGCGTCATAGTCGAGCCGCCGCGCAAAACGTCTGTGCCCTCGCAGTGTCACAACTGCCAGGTGTACGGACACTCCGCACGAAACTGTCGCCTGAAACCCAGGTGCGTTAAGTGCCTCGGCGACCACTCCACTAGGGAGTGTTCTCGCACGAAAGACGCCTCCGACCCTCCGAGCTGTGTTCTGTGCCGCGGCGTGGGCCATACCGCGAATTATCGCGGATGTCCCCGCGCCCCGCGCACAAAGCGCCCTCGATACCCCAGGCAGGCGTCGCCGTCTAAGACGGCCGCTGCCCCCGCCCGTCCTCGACCTCCGCCTCTCATGTCTCGAGAGGCCTTCCCGAACCTGCCGGGCACGTCTCGTGCACCGGCAGCGTCCGTACCCGCGACTAGTGCGCCCCCCCGCCCCTACCGGGCCCCTCAGGCCCCGTGGGCTCCTAAACCCGCGTCCCAGCACACTCCCAAACCTCCGGCGGCTAATCCTTCACAGGATGACCCCGCATACTCCTTTTCCCTATCGAGTATTGACTACGCAGGTCAACTACTCATTTTCCACGAGATCTCGGAGATCTCGGCGTACGAAGAGTGCTCTCGTAATCCGCTACTAGGTGCCGTCACGGCAATCCATAGATTTCCAGCCATCGCGGCTACACTACAACGGCTCGCGCGCGCAGCTGTTAAAAAATAAATAACTCAAATAAGATAGAGTAAATCGCGTATTTACGTCTATCTTCCCCCAAAAACGACCGTTCAATAATAATAATTTTTGTTATGTCTATTTTTAGATTTCGGCGCCGTCGCCGTAAAGTAAATTTAAATTCGATCTTATTAAATGCGTGTTGCGCCCGCGCTTTTGTAATCGATCCTTTTTAGCTCCCGCACACATCGCGGTTCTCAGTAATATTTCGAGCCTAGGTCGTCCCCGCGCGGAGCCCTCGTGATATTATTTTCGCGATACAGTGACTCATCTACATCACTTGAACACACATATGAGATCATCTCTCTCACACACGTGCACATATATACACATGGTGGGAGGGTTTTGTTTTTTTTCCCTCATCGAACTGAATCGAATAGTTTAGTTCGTTTCATTCCGATATACACGTATTCATTTGTGAATCATGCAATTTCGACTGTATGGTTCACAAATGTATATATGTATGAATAGCTTAGAATAGTTAGCTAGGTCAGACGTGACTTTTCCCAGGTAACATCCCAAGCCGAGGTGCGCATGCGCCCTTGTGTATGTTACCTAAAAACCAAATCGGCTGAGTGCCTTAAGCGCTCGCCTTAGTAGTCCGGTGAAGCTGTAAAGACCCTGCAGGGTCAATAGCATAGTCAGTTCGAGAAAAAAAAAAAAAAAAACATTCAGATGCTTTTATTAGTCCCTGTTTTTTTGCATTAGGTTCCACGCGGACAGAGTAGTAGGGCACAGGTAGTAAAAATAAGGGGATAAAAATGTTTAATTTTAAAAACTTAATCTTATTTTCACTGTAAATATCCTCTCGTAATTATATCCTTCGGGAATCCGAGGTAGGCTTCGCAGGATCTTCGAAACGTCGCATCAATCACTAGACGACATGGATTGAAGGGTTGGATTCCTTACAAAGTAAATATCCAATTACGAAACCGGTGAAGCTAACACGCAAACTCGCTCAGCGTGATATCGCCTCTTGAATTTTCATTTATAAAATTGTTTTCTCTCAATTTTTCCACATAAATATATTCGGAATTAACAAGAGAGAGAGAAAGATAGCTGCAATTTAATAGGAATCTACTACTTTCCGTTGATTACTCATGTCATGATTTATATGTAAGTAAAGATATACAGTAATTTTAAAATCCATTGAATACTTTAAAACTACCATCATTATAAGATCAACCAAAAGCCAAAAAAAATTTGGAGGTACAAATATACGAATGTACATTTTGGAAAGTCACCTATATTAATTGAATCTAGTAACATTATTCGGTAATATATCAATGAAAATATCACGAGGAAACCTAATCTTGAAAAATGTTCTGGTAAGGAAAATATAAGTGTGGATTTCTAGGAGTTGGAAATCGTAAATACGAGATGGACTAGCGTGGTGATTATGTCCATACTTTTATTCAAGGAGAAACCTTTTGCTCTGCATTGGGTATCTTACAGGCCGATGTGATGATAATGCACAGTATCTATAATGTGTATTTTTAATAGTTACTCAGCAATAAAAACATGCTCTCATGATTTTAGTAGAAATTAAATTTCTTATGCAGTTTTTGGTAAATCATTAAAATGTCTGAATAAAGAATCGAAAAAAATCCTACGAAATACCATAGCTATTTAAGAACTTATAGACTAGCAAGGCTTCGCTTGAGAACAAGTTCTTATTTGCTTTTAATATTTCACCATTTCCGAGTACTATCAGAGCAACAACCACGTGATAAAATTAGTCGTGAAATATTTTAACAACAATATATTGTACATTTTCCTTTTCCTCAATAATATAAGTTACTTCTTGGAGCTCTCGCGAATCCGCCGTGGTGAACGGTCATGTTTGCGCTCCGCGCTCTCCGTTCATCCGTCCGATCCGCTGACTCGCTCTCGCGCTCGTGCCGTCTCGCTCGCTTTCGTGTCGACCGCGCTCGACTTAGTGGTGTCCGTGTGTGGCTAATGTTTTTTCGTTCTGCGTCGTTTATGGCTATTTCTCTGTGGTGGTTTTGGATTATCTTTATTGACTTGGCTTGTTTACGGATACTGAACTAGTTTTTGCACTCGGCTTGGCTTGTTTCTTGGATTTGACGTGGATTTCTTCTATTTTGACTTTGTTTATCGGATTGTTTTCTTGCCTTCGGACTGACCTGGCACGTTGAACGGACTTTGCTCTTTTGCTTCTTGGCTTGCTGGGGACCCTGGGGTTTTCAGTAAACCATGAGCGCAAAGAGCATAACAAAAAAGCGGGCGAGCGTGTCGGTTGATTCCGACACGGAAACTGAGGGGCAGGGCGCTCCTAAGATAAACACCTCTCAGAGAGGGACTGCCAGGAAGGGTGGTAGGCGCGGGGGTAGCCGCGGGGGTGGCCGCGGAATTATGGGGGAGGCTGACGGGTCGTTTCACCGGGCCTTGGCGGGCAGTTTGAGCGCGGCGGAGTCGGAGGCGGGATCTGGCTCCAAGGCTGGCTCCAAGGCCAACTCAAAGGCGGGATCGGCTGTGATCTCAGAGGCAGAGGCGGGGACCTGCATAAAGGTGCTGAAGGGGGCAGCAAGGACCCTTAAGGAGGTGGTGGAGGCGCTCGCCGACTGCACGGAGTCGACGGAGGTGAGGAAGCTCCAGAGGGACACCAAGAACCTCCGCCGCCAGGTTGAAGACCTCAAGGCTGTTCGGCCCCACTTTGCGGGGCTCGGACCGCGAACTTCTGGGGTGGCGGCGGCACTCGGCCGGTTACTCCCCAACGTGGGGGGGCCGGGCGCCGGGTGCCGCCGACTCTACATGGGAGTCGTGCGGGCGATGGCCGCCTACGGGGCACCAGTCTGGGCTGATGCCCTCGGTGCCGCCAACGTGCGTGCGCTCCGCAATGCGCAGCGCACGGTGGCACTGAGGGCAATCCGGGCGTACCGGACGGTGTCCTCGGCGGCGGCCTTCACGCTCGCCGGCTCCCTGCCCTGGGAGCTGGAGGCAGGAGTTCTCGCCGCCGTGTACGAGTTCACGGCGGCGAGGAAACGAAGGGGGGAGCCTCCGGCTCCCAGGGAGGTAGAGGCGGAGAGACGGCGTCTCAGGGGGGACGCCGTCGAAAGGTGGCAGCAGGACCTGGCGGACGAGCGATTCGGGCGGTTCACAGTGGACGCCGTCCGCCCGGTCCTGCGGGAGTGGACTGCCAGGGAGTGGGGCTCCCTGACGTTCCGACTGGTGCAGGTACTCACCGGACACGGTTGTTTCGGGTGGTACCTGCACCGGATCGCACGCAGGGAGCCGACGGCCGCCTGCCACGAGTGCGGCGCTGAGGAAGATACCGCGCAGCACACGCTGTCTGAGTGTGCTGCGTGGGGGGAGCAGCGCCGCATCCTGGCGGCGGCCGTGGGAACGGACTTATCGCTGCCGAGCGTGGTTTCGGCCATGCTCGGCAGCGAACAGGCTTGGCGAGCGATGGCCTCCTTCTGCGAGGAGGTCATCTCGCAGAAGGAGGAGGCGGAGAGGGCCCGCGAGGCAGACCCTCAAAGTGGCCGTCTTCGCCAAAGGAGGACAGGCAGGAGGAGAAGGCGCTTCGCCCAACTCCTCCTGCCACCGTAGCCGGACCTGAGGGGATGGGCCGGGGGGCCCATCTCCTCATTGCACGGGTCCGGCGGACGAGGGGGGGCAGCCGGTGTGTACCTGGTCTGTCCCTCTATAGGTAGGAGCCCGGCGGTCACCTTCCGCCGGGCGGACCGTGGGGGCGGCTCTACAAGGTTGATTAGCTCGAACGATCCCTTGCCGCCCCCACAAAACGGTTTTAGTCCTTGCGACTCGGACATAACCCACCCTCTCCCCCGGGAGGGTGGCGTATCCATAAGGGATTTTCCCCCGTTAAAAAAAAAAAAAGTCAAAGAAAACGTAATGCACTAGTGATTTATTAGTACTGAAACTAGAGTAATTATTTGTTTTATTTTTCAAATGTTCTTATATAAAACAATTAGAGTACCTAGCACTAAAGTTTATTAGCCGTGAGCGTTATTTTTGAATTGTTACCAAAACAAACATCTTTACGATCGCCCACACTTTGTGGCCATTAAAGAAGAGTTTTGTAAAATTATGAAATTATTTTAAATTATCATTTTATTATTCAAAAGAATCTGATACTCTTATACTTATTCCTTTTTTTTTACAACCCAAGCTGACTTTACAGACATCAATATTTTTATGTTGCTCTACGGACCCTAGATTAAGTAAAATGTTCTACAATTATTAAATGTGGAGTGTAACATTTATGTTGTCATAAATTTAGCTAATTCTCATTGGTTTGTTTTTACTGATGATCAAACGACCATACATTGTGTGAAATTCTAACAAAATTGATAAAAACTGGTTACTTATTAAAATTTAACTAGATATTCTCGAAACTCTGACAAAACCGATAAAAACTAGTTACTTATTAAAATTTAACTAGATATTCGCACGTTTCTATACACGTTTGTAGTTATTTGTTGTAATTATTAACTGCTGATAATAGATAATTGAGTTATAGCACACAGAGATAGAATAAAGATCTTATATCCCGCCGCCAGCTTTCATGATTATTAGTTAAACGGTTTTGGAATTTAATGATCTCGGATATACCAATATGTAAATTGTACGTATATAATGGATATATGAACAAACTAACGAACCTAGTACGCAGACGGTGTCCTGCTATAGACCTTAATACGTCGTGAATATAGAAAAATAAATTTTAAAAATCGAGAGGTATTGGGTAGTTAAAACTTGAGAATTTTTCTTTTGTGAAAACTGTAAAGGAAAATAAAATTGGTGGGATATTAAAAAAAACTAGATCTTAACAACACCGCCATTTACCGGTCCCATCTATAGCGAAGAAATTATCAAAATCGGTCAAAACGTTTATGAAACCAAGAATTACGAAGAACCGCACATAAAAATTAATGTACAAAGATGTACATTGATTAATAAGTATTTATTTATGACGGAATCAATAAGCGTGAAAAAATCATTGTTTTTTGTCTCACAATATTTCGATGTGAAGCAATCATTAATACGTATAGTCGTAAAGAGCTCCTTACATTGTGATGGAATATTATTAATAATAAAATAATATAATTAATACTTTTTATTAATTTAGATGATTTAGAGAACGGGCGGTGTGCACAGTTTAAATACCGGTGTGGATGGATTGACTCGCCACGCTGTGACTGCGGTGCGGATATCCAATCCTTAGCACGCATCATACAACAATGCCCATTAAGAAAATATAATGGTTCTCCAGATGACCTGATCGTTCTTACTGAGGACGCCCTAAAATGGCTAAGAGAATTAAATCTCCAATTATAATAAAATAGAAGGGATTACTCCATTTCAGCCATACGAATAAATTAAAAAAATTTGGAGCCAATACTAAGGCTAAAGTAAGCTCTTTCCACCCCTTCAGTCTATTATACATAATCGACTATACACTTACCCAAACTTGTAAAAACCCTAGAATTTAATATAATATCTCTGCACAAATTTAAGTGAATTATAGAGACAATCTAAATCTGTGATAAATCAATATGCTTAGACAGTTGAATAAGTTGGATCTAGGGAATCATCTCGGTAGACTTAGGAAGGCTACATTTCCATAAACCTTTGAATGAATATTTCTTTGAGACATTTTTCTGTGAGACGATTACAGATGGTGATTTGTACATTACCAACCATTCGTATGCTGAATGTCTAACTACAAATGTAAATCAAACGTAATGTCTATCATTTGTTTCTATTTTATATTGTCTCTTGGAGCAGGATATACTAGTTTATATAGAGAATTTTCAGCCAGAAACATTTCAACGTGTTGTAATATTTAAGACATGATGAAAACATATCATCCAGAAAAAATGCGATTGAAAGTTCCAAAACTGTATTTACAGTATAAAAACCTCCACTACAATCTTCTATGACTTCCTGGTGTTAAAATTGATATTGAACCATTATTAATGATGACTTTTTTTGCATAAGTTGATTTTACCATTTTACATGTTTCCAGACTATGAGACAAAATCCATATAATGCTCTTTACATTCTGTTATATATACTATTCCTGAAACTTCTTTGAAAGAGAAACGCCCGCTTGCTAATTTAATATTTCGTTTCTCAATATTTCTTAACATATTAAACGTCCACTACAGCGTTTGTGATTGGAACCATCTTCTCCCGAAAATTAACACATCTTAATTCTGTTGTGGTGTAATAAGCATAAATCTTAAACGGAATGAGAAAATATCAGAATATCAATTGACGATACTAACTTATATGTAAAAGTACTTAGCGAATGTTAGTGCTGCTTCTTGACTGATTGACTGTACACAACGATGAAAGAAAGCGACATAGAAAAAAGCAACTTACTTTAAACGATGATGACTTAGTTTTTTTTTTTGTATTACAGGGGACAAACGAACAGTTGGGTTACTTGATGGTAAGTGATCACCGCCATCCATAGACACTAGCAACACCAGGGGAGTCGCAAGCGCGTTGCCATCCTGTGTTTCAATGGTAGTGGGTGTCCTGCGCTCTCACTGACCGAACGAAACGCAACAGTGCATGCACTGTTACTTCACGTGGGTGTTTCTGTGGGTCGGGTGGTACTACCCTGGACGAGCCGACCCATTCATTCTGAAAGCAGTAATAGCTTCAGCGTGGCTCTACCACTTAGAAAAGGTTGATTTTTTAGATAAAAGCGTGTTCGGATACCGTGTCAGTGGACGTAGATTCGAATCCTAGGAACTGAGTAAGATCTTTTGGCGAAGGCAAACATTGTGATAAAACCATAGCATAGTGGTAGAGGGCTTTTTCTAAGTCCGCATGGCTAGTTGCCGCTAAGCACCCGTTGGTGTATAGCAACTGTACTTGATAGCCAGCCCCATCTACTTTTAATGTGTTAAGCTAAAAAATACAGCTTGTCTCTAATTTAGGCTTATCTGTCACAGCTGTATTAGCGTACACGATGCAAATTTCATTTATTAAGTTTAGTTTCATAGTCTCCTACATATTAAGCCTAGATCTAACTAGCGTAGTGGTCAGAGAGGTCGAGGGGAAAATTTATGTCGTGAAACTTAAAGGTGAAACTTGAAACTTAAACTTAAAGAAAATATGTTATATACATTTATTCTGGAGATATTAGAATTTCTGCATAATATAATTTTTCCAAAAAGTGAATTTATTAATAAAACGATGCGTCTACCGAGATCAAATAGATAATATATGTCCTTTAGGGTTAGCCTAATTTTAGCCTAAACAGAGAACAAACGCTGACTTAGTGGCTGTTTAGTTATCCTGAAGCCGTTTACAAACGATATTAACTCACGCCTTCAGATAAAATAAATAAGAGGGAAAAGAACGTGTTTGTGCACTTTTTCACAAAAAAATAATATGACAAGCCAATGGTTTGCTATGTCACTTCAGATATACGAGTAATTTAAGTGACAACAAAAGATAGGTACTTTTACCAGACTTTATTGACACTAACCTTTACCGAACAATTTGCGAGGTGATTCTTATCGTAACTGTATTGTCAAGACAGTAAATCCTAAAGATATTTGTGAGACTGTAAACGAAACCCCAGATGTGCTGCGCGTTTACAGGAAATAGATTCCTATTACTCTTCTATATACTGTTATAAACATCTCGCTCGCAATGCGAGACAGCGTCAATATCTTAGATATAGATATTCGCAGCGACCTCAATCCCAGGGATAACATCGGGAGCTTCATCTCCACTACACCTCGGAGTCTCGAAATCCTGAACAGGATGTGATGATTTTTCACGCCCCATCAGTTGTATTTCCTTGACAAGGTATATGCTCGGCCTTGCGTGAAGTACTGTTCTGTAATGTATTTCATTTTGTATGCTTATTCACTATTAATTTAATTTTGGGGTGTAAGGGGTGTCAAATAACATCTAAGACTTGAGACATCCAAGCCAATCTCACCTGCACGTGGAGCACCCTGCTGAATAACGAACGAGGCAATAGCGAAAGCGGGGTGGTAGGGTTATACAGCCTGATTGGGTCGCAACAACCATGTATATGGCGAAAAAGCCCGTCATAGTGATTCGCTTCTGCGGGTCGCATTTTGGGGATCAGCCTGTGCATATCCAGCTTTTCGCAAGCCGGCATGACAGCGGCGTCCGGCGATGGACAGTGTGTCACTCGGTGGTCGCCATTGTTTTTGGATTGTACTATGCTTACCATCAGGCATAGTGTAGTCATTTTGCTGTGCTACTATAAAAAAAAAACTATTATATTAGCACTTGTAAGTTTTACTTGTCTTTTCAGTTTTGCATCTCTGCGTCGGTTCCACAAAGAACTTTCTGGATGCCCTGGACAGAGTTACTGCAGTTATTGAGTTTATCTAGCCTAAATTGCACAAAAAGATTGTCGCAATCAGCGTGTCTTACCATATGTATCATAGCAAGCGTTTTGAAGAGTTTCATTTAGTCCCTTTATCTGGTTTCACAACCGAACCATGAATGTTCGGCATTGGACCCACAATTTTTGGGCACGAACTAAAATGTTCGCAGTATCTATCTTCCATTTTCATTTCGACTTCGTAATTACGTAATATTTAACATCTTAGTATACGGTATATTTTGTCTTGATACTTTTCAATAGCGTCACGTACAATAATGTCTGAAAATACGACATAAATCTGCGTGAGGACGTGCGTACGGTCGTAAATTCTCGTTGATTCATTAGACTTGAAAGTAGATTTTCCCTTTTTACCTACCTCAAAGAAAAAATAAACTCACGTTTACGCCAACGAGATAAAATGCGTTCAAATAATGTAGAAGGTACAAAGAAAACGATAGAATTATTAACAATAGCAAAATGTTACCGTGGATTGTCATCATTATCATGAATAAGGTTTTGTATAATTCACTGCAAGGTTTAACCATCTCCCTTTCACGCGGTTTTTTCTACTCAGTACAAATCCAGATTTTTTTCTAGAAAATCGTGATGTCGTTGATTCAATTTGTCATTGGTCTTTTCATAATGCGCTTGCACTCTTTAGGCTACCACTTGATCAAGAACCAAGTCTACCATCCGTCAATACATTTAGCCAAGTGGATGGCGCCATCTTAATCGTTTAACTTAGTAAAGCCTGTAACATCTTTACATATATCCTATATATCTTTACATAGTATAAAATAAAGTCGCTTCCGGTGTCTGTTCCCTTAGATCTTTTAAACTATCCAATGAATTTTAATACAGTTTTCAACAATAGATAGAGTGATTTAGAAAGGAAGGTTTATATGTATAATACATATACTCGTATATATATATTAGTACAGAAAATCCAACAAACATATTTTTATGCGCTTAAATCGCAAACGCCTGGCTAAACCTTACGAGATAGATCAGATTTATGTATTACGGAATTGTATATCTTAAAAAGATCGATAAAAAAGTCCATTATGGTATATATTTCTCTCTAATGGATAACCAATAGTAACCATTTTTATCTTTTTTTTAAAATAATTATGTTTTATTTACCAATCCATTTTATACAAATACAGTATTATTCCTTATCCAATTCAATACGTTACATATGTTGTACATGTCATGTAGACATTGCCCCCGTGCGAAGCTGGGGCGGGTCGCGAACAGGTGGGTCACCTGATGTTAAGTGATCACCACCGTCCATAGACACTTGCAACAGCTGGGAAGTCGCACGTGTGTTGCGAGCCTGTGTTTAGGGAAGATGGGAGTGGGGAAGTGGGGGGTGGGAGACGGGTATCCTGCGCTCGCACTGACCGAACGAAACGCAACAATTAAAGCTGTTACTTCACGTCGGTGTTTCTGTGAGAGGGTGGTACTACCCCGGGTGAGCCGACCCATTCAGGCTGAAACCAGTAATATATTCAGCGTAGCACTACCACCTCTAAATTTATACTTACCGTGTGGTGTGTGCATGTCTTTGAGGTGATCTGTGGTGTGTGTGTTGAGCAAGTGAATCAATGTTACTGTATCGTGCTAGCAGCGTTCTCGCGGGCTCCAGTTCGGGTGATTGAATCTAGGTTTAAACGCTGCCGAGGGGTTCACGGTGAGTGTGCGGGAACGAAATCAACCGCCAGACCATGGCGGTGTGACCTGTGGATACGCGAACACTCTCGTTTGAGGAGTCGGAGTGGTATATTGTTCGCTACCGTTATTTTGTCGGAAGGATTGGTGAAGACCTTTTCTAATCGCCTCTTAAAGCTCTCGCCTCTGGACTTAGGAATGTAGTTCGAGGCAGAAAGAAAGTTTCAATTATCACAGCGACCTATATAATGCTTCGAGATGTTTAGCTACATATCGTCCCGGTTGTTAGCAATACTATTTTAAATATTGATTAAGTTTAATAGCGACCCATATTACATACATGATATAGCTATTTCGATATAATTCGAATATAAAATATTGGATACAATTAGGATTTTTTTAAAGTAATCACGTTCATTAAATACTTTATAAGTTTAAATAGTTATAATATTGACATGCTTGAGAGGTGGATATGGTTGCCATTCGTACTTTATAATAAAGTATCGTACATTATTTCAGGTAATTGTAGGTACTCTGTACTTTATGGTACAATAAAGTATACGAAAATTCTTTATTTCATATGATTTGATTTCTTGAACAGATTTGAAACAAAGCGTTTGAAACAATACCAATTTGATACAAACTGCAAAAAACCAATAAAAATATGTTTTTAAACATAATAATAAAGTATAACAAAATAATAAAAAAAATGTACTTTATTTGGATACAATGTAATTTTTTTCTTAGTTATTCAGTATAAACCAATGTACTTTAACTGCAAATAAAGATGGCAACCCTAGAGGTGGATGACGTAAATAACAGAGCGCGGGTGAACAACCGTGATTCGATTACATAACGAATTGGACAGCGGGCGGACTACCTGTCCGCCTAGTTTGTTAATTATTTACTTATCTATTATAGACTTTAATATCGTATATTATATTGTGATAATATAATATATTTTTGATAATGTTTTTTCACAAAAATGTTTTTATAATAACTCTTTACCTATGAAATTGCCGTTCTGCAGTACTGGCCATTTCAAATCAAAATAATTTTTGTTTGGCTAAGAATTCTAATTTCAAATTAATTTTAATCTAAAAACATGGAATTCTTTTTCCAAAAGTAGTCATTTGTTTATTACATTTTATTACATTAGTGTTACATTTTCATCACATTTCAATATTTTTTGTCATCATGGATACGTTAAAAATTCGAGTAATTATGGAATAAGAGTACCGTCGTGGCAACAACGTGGCTCAAGCGGCACGCAACATCAACGACATTGGAGGAGCTAACACTACAAACCAACGCAACACCTGTTATTGGTTTGCTCGCTTCCGTTCTGGGAATTTCGACCTGAAATATAAACTCGCGGTCGTTCGAAGACTTTGGTCGACAATGACGAATTAAAGGCGATGGTGGTAGCTGAATTAGCAGCAGCAGGTGATACACAATCTACGGATGAATTAGCAGCAGCTTTCCACGTTAGCGTCACAACAATATTGGTCCATTTGAGTCAAATTGGCAAGATAAAAAAGCTTGACAAATGGGTGCCCCACAAACTCAATGATCGCCAGCGCGAAGTACGAGTCGAGACGTGCCTTGCATTGCTCAACAGACTCACAAATGAAGGAATTTTGAACCTGCGATGAAAATGGATTCTGTTTGATAACCGCAAGCGCTCAACAAGTTGGTTGGATCCTGGTTCAGCACCTAAACAATGCCCTAAACGAAAACTTACCCCTAGAAAAGTGATGGTCACTGTTTGGTGATTTAACGCCGGTGTGATTCATCACAGCTTCTTACCAAACGGGGTGAGCATTATTGCAGATGTGTGCTGTGAAAAACTGAACACAATGATGGAGAAGCTGGCACATCTCTAACCAGCATTAGTCAATCGCTCGTCTCCGCTGTTCCTGCACGACATCGCGTGACCTCATACTACACAGCAGACGGTCTCCAAGTTGCAAGAACTGGGGTTGGAAGTTCTCCGTCATCCGCCCTACTCACTAGACCTTGCGCCTACAGACTACAACTTTTTACAGAATTTGGATAACTCTTTGACGGGAAAAAAATTCAATACCCGAGAGGCAGTACAAAATGCCTTTGAAGAATTTGTTGCCTCCCGTCCAGCTGATTTCTTTAAGAAGAGCATCAATAAACTGCCACTGCGTTGGCAAATATGCATTGATTGCATGGGTGATTAGTCCGATTAATACAAATAAAAAATACATGAAAAAAAATTAATTTTTTTCGTACAAAACGGCAATTTCATATAGTATTATATTATTATATTCATATAGTTAGGTAATAAACCTAATATGTTATTCATTAATCCATCGGATGCATAGGTATAAAGTTATATAAGATTTGGTAATTTCTGATAAGCTATTATTATATTCCAAACTAGAAAGCAAGAGAGAAAGGTATTAATTTTTTTAAAGAAATTGCATGTCAATTAATTTTCGCATTATTATTTTTTTACTACGGATTTTTTTTATATTGAAATGGTTACCTTTCAACATAACTCCTATCCATCAATAAACCTTTTTCAATCGACGGCTATTACAGAAAACTAATTCGTAAAATTAATTTTATATAATAGAAACTTCTATTAATTCTGATAGCATAAAGGAGACGACCACTATGTCAAAAATTACAAAAAAGAAGATTCTTTCTGACATAATATTTTAATTTTGATTTGAAGACTAAACCTTGACTTGTTGTAAATAAAAAAGCGCAATTCACCTTGCGACGAAATCTCGAATAGTACGAAGTAAGTTTGGACGACGAGATTTCTTACTACGTCTTGTGTTTCGAAAAGTCGCAAATCAGTCATCTTTGCCAAACGTTTTGAACTCTTTGTCTTTGTCTTTTCGTCTTTTATTAACGATGAAAAAGAAGACACCATAAAGGCAATAATCTCAGTTAAGAAACCGTTTCAAAATAGTTAGTAAAATAATAACAATAGTTGTTCATAATCACGATGATTTTTGACCTTACTAATCAAATAAACGAAAACAGAAAAAAAGTGCGTACCAAGAATCGAAGCAGAAAAATAAACTTTTTAACCGTGCCGAATATTATTGAGCAGAACACAGATTTAGGTATATATATGTATTATATAGTCTGACTGCAACCGCTGTACCGCGTGTTAGGTATGCGCGGGGAGGAGAAGAGGGGAGGTGCGTATAATTATATCCAAACCCTGTTTTTGTCCAATTAAAGAAGCAATATGAACGAAATAAATCTGGAGATGCCAGCAGCCAAATACCGGCGGGTATTCGTCGTCACAACGACGAGGGGAAAATAGTGAACTGAAGGAAGGGGGAAGTCGTGCAGTGACCTGGTGTTCTCCTGAGCGTATTCCAGCATCCACGACCGCGTACAGCCGCCCAGAGTCACTTCAGCAGCATACTGCGATTCACCTTCACTAGGGTCACTGTAAATGGTCTGGTATATGGAACTATCGTTTCCGCCGCGAGAATATCCCCTGGATTCTTCAATAGAATCAGAAATGCGGGATGCGAAACAAAAACTGAAAAAATGTAGGTTACGTCGGCGCGATAGACGTTGCGAGAAGGAAGTTGCGGCGACCATTCATGCACGACAGGAAAGGAGTCATAGTTTGGAGTTGTTGCGAGTTATAACTAGATGGCGTTACCAGAATCTTTAATTATTGGAAATCTAAAATCTTAATGCATAACGCACGACCCATAACTTGATATTTTATTTCATGTGCGTCTGACACAGACAGTCTATTCACTTGTTTGGTTCACATTTTATGTTATCCGTCATCAGCATATAAGATTTCACTGCAGGGTCTCGAAGGAATATATGGGCATAATCACCACGCCAGCTCACGACGTGTAGGCGATCTCAAATTTTGAGAAATACATAGTTCTATGTTTCCCCACATATAGTGTAATACAAGACCATTTCTCAGGTTCAGTTTTCCTCATAATGTATTCCTTCACCGTCAGCTGATAGTGTTACCAATTTAAATTAATAAATATACGTGAATTTCGAAAAATTCGTTGGTGCATGCTGGGGTTCGAACCTGCCGATGTCATAATGATATTCCACCGGTCAATCTATTAGCCCACCACGACTTATGTTATATTATTACATGGTCCTTTTGTAAAGGTAAGATTGGGTATCATTTTCTTCGTTTAATTTAAAATTATTAAAGTTTTAAGAAAATACGATTTTTATAAGTGAAGTATAAATATAAGAAGTATAAATTTGTAACCAAAGTATATGTTTGTTTTCTTTTTTTTTTGCTTTTTGCTCTATGCATAAAATATATTGTTAACGCAGATGAAGTCACTGGCATCAGTTTGTATATTTGTGGTCTTCGTGTGTGTGTGTAGGGTTGAATATGGGTTATCCTTGGATATTCATACACACTTTTACAGAAACCAACTTTTAATCACAAGTAATTTACATATATAACAATCACAACAAGAAATAAGACGATTACAAAGCGAAAGTATTTTTACTACAGCGAACGTGCGTCTGCGTCGATAGCCTGACAGAGTGTCTCGGGGGCGACGGATCGTCGGTGCGGCGCGGCGCGGAGTAGCGGGACGGAGGGGCGCGCGGCGAAAGTACCGTTATTTAGGCTGTTTACTCGATGCGATAAATTTCGCTGTACTTGCGCTTCCGATCCGATATTCTCGGTAAATTATTTACAGCTGGAGCACGCCACACCACTCCCCCCCAGAGACCGTACTACGGGTGATAAAATTTCGGTACACGTACTATTCTTCCTGAACGAGTCTTCTTAACGGGAGTTTTCTTTTCAGGAAGTTCTTTTTCAGCAGCTTTATCATAATAAATATTTTTGTCACATGGACCAGGAGGAGGCGTTATGTCATCTGGAGGGTTAGCATTGTTGTTAAATATATATGCAGGTTTCAATCTCTCTATTGTGACAGAGACAGGTTTTCCTTTTATCAATAGTTTGAAAACTTTATCATTCCTTTCTAGAACTAAATGTGGTCCGGTGTAAGCTGGCTGGAGTGCTCCTTTGAGTGCATCTTCTCTGAGGTATACGTGGCTAGTTGTAAAGAGATCTCTAAATACAAAAATTGATTTCTTACAGTGACGGGATGCAGGTTGCGGTTGGATGTTCTTGGCAATCAGTCTCATTCGGGCCATAAAATCGGTAAGATCTTCAGTTTTATGTTTAGATGGTTTGAACAGCTCTCCGGGTAATCTTAGTGTTTCTCCGTAAACCATTTCAGCTGAAGAGGATTGGATATCTTCTTTGAAGGCATTTCGGATTCCGAGCAACACAAATGGGAGTGATTCTGTCCAGTTTGGGTTCGAATGACAAACGATGGCGGTCTTCAGTTGTCTGTGGAACCTTTCAACCATTCCGTTGCTGGCGGGATGGTAAGCTGTCGTCTGTTTATGTTCGAAACCGGTCATTTCAGCAAGATATTTGAATAAAGCCGAATCGAATTGACGACCTCTATCTGTGATTATCGTCGTAGGACATCCAAAGCGTGCTATCCAACCGGATATCAAGGTTTTTGCAACTGTTTCTGCGGTTATGTCTACTATAGGTAAGGCTTCTGGCCATCTCGTGAATCTATCCACAGCGGTGAGACAGTATCTGTAGCCATCTGATAGTGGCATAGGACCTATCAGATCAATGTGTACCGTAGTGAATCTGGCTCGAGGTAATTTATATGTGCCAGGAGTCGTTGTAACATGTCGTGTAATCTTGGCCTGTTGGCAAGGATGACACGTCTTCGTCCATTCACGGCAGTCTTTTCGCACGCCGGGCCATACATATCGCTGAGCTACCAGTTTTGCGGTTGCGTTCGCGCCAGGATGGCTCAAGGAATGTAAACTGTCGAAAACTTTGCGTCGAAATGGAGTTGTGACAAATGGGCGAAGTAGTTGATTGCTGTCATCACAATACAGCCGAGTCTGCGTTCCAGGTATTATCGTACTACGAAGGGTAAGTGACGTATCTCCTTCGAGTAATCGTTTCAACTCTGTATCTCCTTCTTGTGACTTAGCCAAGATTACTAAGTCGACAGGTTGAGTTACATCTTGGATTCTGGACAAAGTATCTGCCACGATGTTGTCCTTCCCAGAGATATGACGTATGTCGGTTGTAAATTGAGAAATGAAGTCTAAGTGACGAAATTGACGTGGCGAACATTTATCTCTTTGTGTAGAAAAAGCGAAGCATAAAGGTTTATGGTCCGTGTAGACGGTAAAGTGGCGAGCTTCTAACATATGTCGGAAGTACCGGATTCCCTCATAGATCGCGAGTAGCTCCCTGTCATACGGAGAGTATTTAACTTGCGATGGGCTGAGTTTCCGTGAGAAAAAGGCCAAGGGTTCCCATGTGTCATTCTTAAGCTGATGTAGAACAGCGCCAATCGCTATGTCTGAGGCATCTGTGACAATTGCGATCTTCGCGTCTAAGTCTGGGTGAGCCAGTAGTGTGGCGTGGCACAAGCTGCCTTTGCACTCTTCGAATGCACGCAATGTTTCGTCTGTAATGGTGATTGGATGTGAGCCTTTGACTTTGTCGGTGAGCAGTGCATGAAGTGGTGCTTGAATTTTGGCCGCCTCAGGGATGAATTTCCGGTAAAAATTAAGCATCCCTAGGAAACGTCTTAGCTCCTTTACTGTCTTTGGTACGGGAAACTCTTTAATTGCTTCTACCTTTGATGCCAGTGGTTTGATTCCAGCGGATGAAACCTTGTAGCCCAGGAAGGTTACTTCTGGGGCTCCGAATACACACTTCGATATGTTTATCACCATGCCATAGTCACGGAGTTTTCCAAAAATTTGACGTAGGTGATCTTTGTGCGTGGATTCATCCCTTGAAAAGATCAAGAAATCGTCCAAGAAGGCGTATGTGAAGTCCAGGCCTCTGGTGATTTCGTCCACAAAACGCTGGAAGGTCTGGCCGGCGTTCCTGAGTCCGAACGTCATATAAGGGAACTCATATAAACCAAACGGTGTAGTTATTGCGGTTTTAGCTATGTCTTGGCTGCTCACTGGAATCTGATTGTAAGCTCTTACAAGGTCGATAGTAGAGAAGACCTGGCAGCCAGAAATATTGTGAGTGAAGTCCTGGATGTTCGGGATAGGGTAGCGATCGGGTACAGTTCTCGCGTTGAGCTTTCTGTAGTCGCCACATGGACGCCATCCCGTATCCTTTTTCGGTGCTAGATGAAGTGCTGACGACCATGGACTCTCTGATGGTCTTGCAGTTCCGTCCTTAATCATTGCTTCAAACTCTTTCTTCGCTATAAGTAGTTTGTCTGGAGCCAGACGACGTGGGGAGCAGGAGACTGGAGGTCCAGGAGTAGTCCTTATGTGGTGGACTGTGTTGTGGCTGATAGCACGGTTTGTTCCAGCAGGACGTGTTATTTCTGGAAATTGTCGGAGTAATTCGCAGTAAGTGGTATCGCCGATCATTGTCTTCACAGAAGAGATCGTGTTCGACGATGATGCTGAATTTGCTGTTGTAGTCAGAGACGTAGTGCTATCAACAAGACGTTGGTTTCTACAGTCTACAATTAGGCCATAATATGACAAGAAGTCGACGCCAATGATCGCCTTAGTGACATCTGCCACGATGAATCGCCAGCGATAGTCACGACGCAGGCCGAGGTTTAACTCAAGGTGAGCGAAACCGTAAGTGGCGATTACAGTGCCGTTTGCAGCGTATAGTTGGTAATTGGTCGGAGTACGACGTTCACGGAGCGCGGTGCGAGGGAAGACACAGAGATCACTACCAGTATCTACAAGGAATTCCATCTTCGTTCTGCGGTCTGAAACGAATAGGCGACCAGGTACGCTTTGGCTATCGGACGTCGCCATTACCGATTGCCTTGACAGTTTTCCGATTGATAGTCGCATGGCTTAATACAATTTTTAGCTTTATTACCCCATTTATGGTGATACCAGCAGACTGGGTATTTTCTATAATCGGACTGAGAGCGCTTCGTTCTTTTATCCGGGCTGTCGCGTCGGTTTTTCGACCTCTGTCGGTGATTACGTGTGGAGAGAGCTTTCACTTGCCGAGAGAGTTCATTTATTTGTTTAGTAATGGCATTGAGTGTCGCTTCTGATGCAATGGACGTGGAGGCCACTTGTGGTGTACTAGGTACAATTTCGTGCACTCGGTCGGCTAAATCAGCTACTTCTTGCATTTCCGCTGATCTCTGTGCTACAATAATCGGTTGCAGTGCAGCGGGCAAGCGGCTGGTCCAGATCGTTTTAATAAATTCGTCTGGAACGTTAGGTCCTGCCAATCGTTGGAGGTGTCTTAGAAATTGAGATGGTCGACGGTCCCCTAGCTCCTCGTGCATCAGAAGTTGTTTCACTTCTTTCTCTCTAGATGCAGACAGACGCTTTATAAGTTCGCTTTTGAGAAGCTCGTATTTTCCAGTTTTAGGTGGCGACACAATGATATCTTTAACTTCTGACGCGTATCTCTGTTCTAATGTTGAAGTTACGTAGTAAAACTTTGTGTCGTCATCCTTAATGCCAGATAATATAAAATTCCCTTCCAGTTGAGAGAACCACACTGCAGGCTCTTCAGCCCAGAATGGAGGTGGTCTCATTGCGATACGATATATGTTAGTCGTGTCGGATGTTGTAATTGGACCTTGTGCGTGGGCATTGTTGCCCGACGATTCTCGTCCGCCATTTTTGTCTGTCATTTTATTTAATTTTCAGAATTATAATATTGGCTTACTGTTTTATATGTTCCTTTTCGTCCTTTTATATTCTCAGCTCCTTCGTGTTCGGGGTCACCAGTGTGGTCTTCGTGTGTGTGTGTAGGGTTGAATATGGGTTATCCTTGGATATTCATACACACTTTTACAGAAACCAACTTTTAATCACAAGTAATTTACATATATAACAATCACAACAAGAAATAAGACGATTACAAAGCGAAAGTATTTTTACTACAGCGAACGTGCGTCTGCGTCGATAGCCTGACAGAGTGTCTCGGGGGCGACGGATCGTCGGTGCGGCGCGGCGCGGAGTAGCGGGACGGAGGGGCGCGCGGCGAAAGTACCGTTATTTAGGCTGTTTACTCGATGCGATAAATTTCGCTGTACTTGCGCTTCCGATCCGATATTCTCGGTAAATTATTTACAGCTGGAGCACGCCACATATTAATATGTAAAACCGCAAAAAAAATTCGCTGCCATCATTTTTTGCTTCATCTAAATTCCACAATTACATTTATCATAAAAAAGAGAAGTCTTTACGTTATTTATTTCAAACATTAATTGATGTGTTCTTCGTACTGAGAACCAAATAATAAGGACTTTATTTTATTTTGACAAACTTTACATACTTATATATAAATACTCACTTTAGAATTGGAGCTGGGAGGCTGACGTTCTCGCGTCCGCAGGAAGTATACCTCTCAAGTCTCATTCCCCTGCACGTGTTCCCCGGTTTGTGCTAAAGGGTCACAAATTTTAGGCCGCTCCACTGTTCCACATAAATTAAACGTCGCAGCCACAAATTGAATAATCATTCAATCGACGATAATCAATGGATAACTCTATTTAGTCATAAGATTCAAAATAATTTTATTGGAGTTAGAACAATTTATTGAAAAAAAAAATTTAATGTTACATAAAATACGTATCAAAACGAGAAGCCAACAAGACTATTGGCTTCTTATTTGAGGTAACTCTGTGAAAAATACACTGATGTTAAAATAAACCGCCCGTGCGTATGTTTCGAGACGCATTTTATTTCGACAAAAATAATATCTCTATACAAGATGTTTGACCTAACAAAGAAAACTGCGCATAATTTTTTGTATCCACCAGCTGCTATGTAAATCTTTGTTTTTATCAATTGTCTGTTCATCAATATACATATTATAAAACAAAGTTCCCTGCCACATCTGTCTGTCTGACTGTTCGCGATAAACTCAATAGCTACTGAACGGATTTTCATGCGGTTTTCACCAGTAAGTAAAGTGATTTAATATCTCTATACAAGATGTTTGACCTAACAAAGAAAACTGCGCATAATTTTTTGTATCCACCAGCTGCTATGTAAATCTTTGTTTTTATCAA
This sequence comes from Antheraea pernyi, assembly GCA_015888305.1. Classification (NCBI taxonomy): domain Eukaryota; kingdom Metazoa; phylum Arthropoda; class Insecta; order Lepidoptera; family Saturniidae; genus Antheraea; species Antheraea pernyi. The sequence goes on along the minus strand of MU158811.1, from coordinate 769,218 downwards.
TTGTCTGTTCATCAATATACATATTATAAAACAAAGTTCCCTGCCACATCTGTCTGTCTGACTGTTCGCGATAAACTCAATAGCTACTGAACGGATTTTCATGCGGTTTTCACCAGTAAGTAAAGTGATTCATGAGGAAGGTTTTGGTATATATTTTGTTAAGGTTTTTTGTATTATCAGGGCGGGATAGCATCCGTCGGGCCCTCTAGGTCGATATAATTATATTTTAAATACTTCGGAATCCCATTATCAATTATCCCAAAACTAAGTGAAGCTTTGTGTATATTTTATTTTGTGTATATCTTTGTTACTACCATTTATCTAATCGTACATAGGTACTTTTAACATATATCGGAAAAACATTAACAAAAGATCGAGTAGAACTGTAATAGGTATATAAAGTCGACCGTATGTAGTAGGTAACCTTTTGTTTTTATCATTAAAGCACTATGTATTTTTAACATATTTTGTAATTACATTATTAGAAAATTGAGTATATTATGATGTATACGCCCATTATAATTTTGTTTTTGTAGTTCGACTAAGTGTTTATAACATATTTAACTGTTAACGCTCTATTTCAAATATATTTTTAGAGTACAATTTTATGGGGGGTGAGTTACAATAACTCGTATTTCAATGTATGTTGTTAGGCATAACCATTAATTGTCCGTGGCATTGTGGTTTTGTGCTAAATCATTTTGAAGGACGAAATATAGTATGCAGAACCTAAAAACAAAATTTACATTATCATGTACCGTAGGAAGTTCTTATCATCTATCTATATAATAAGAATATAAATCTAACCTGTCTGTACTTTAAGATTTTTGTAAAAAAAATAAATATTGCAGGTGTCTAGGAATAAGTAATAAAATACATTTCAATCGTTTTTAGAACTGTCTGTCTGTTTGTTTGAATACGCAAAACTGCTAAAGTACCTACTGCGTTTACGATAACATATTAAGAAATTCACAAAGTATATCCTCATGAAATAATTAGTTTTTGTTTCATTAGATTTTAATGATCTACTCTATCAAAAGTTATTGTAATTTTAATAACGACGCGACTTAAGTACGAGAGAAAAGTAGACGATAATTAGACTTAATACACACATCAAAAAAGTCTAATCAACATGCGTGATATTACAAATTTTACCATTTATATTAATTAATTTCTAATTATTTACTCAAACAAAGTGCATAGGTAAGTAAACTTTTTTGTTATTTATGACATACTGGCTAGTTGTAAAAAAAATTTGATTATGTTTTGTTTTTTCATAAAATTCAAATGACTGCGAATTTGTTTGAATTTAAGTACGTTTTCATTGCTACGTTTAGTCTTGATTTTATAATTTTACCAACCATTTAAATAAAGTTAGCGACAAAATTGAATTGTTAGATATTCTTTACGTCATGAAGCGACGTCATTTGATGGTAGATGAAATGCAAAGAGCTGTAGGGATGTTGCAAGCGGGAAGTAATCAATCTCAGGTATCTCGACATTTTGGCATTCATAGAAGTGTTATTTGTCGTATTTGGCAGCGCTACAATAATACAGGAGAACCCGCTGAACAGCATCCAGGCCGTAAAAGGAGTACAACCACTCGGCAAGACCGGTACATACAACTGACTGCAAGACGCCAGCCGATGTTAACCGCTCGAGAGACAAGTTTGAGGCTACAAATTTCAAGTGGTGTTGATGTAAGTCATCAAACTGTGCGAAATCGACTGCATGAGTACGGCCTACGAGCTCAATGCCGAATCAGGTGCCCACCGATACGTCACGGGAATCGCGCTCGTCGATATGAATGGTGTAGAGAACGCACAACATGGACCCAGGAACAATGGGATAAAATTATGTTTTCCGATAAGTCGTGATTCGGGTTTAAGCCTGATACAAGAATGGTGCGAGTGTATCGTCGGCCCGGAAAAACTGAAAGGCTCAGGTGCGTTCAGGAAGTTCATCCATACAGCGGCTCAACAGTTATGTTATGGGCGGGTATTATGAAGAACAGGCGAACTGAGCTCGTTTTTGTAAATGGAAACATGAATGCTGAAAATTACATTGAGGATATTCTCAGACCTTATGTCTACCCATTTGCACAAACCTTTGGCTCCGATTTTAGGTTAATGCATGACAATGCGCGTTCACATACAGCTCAGCGAACCAGTGATTATTTTTCGCTTTTTAGTGCCTTATTTGTGTTTCACATCGAAGGCGATTTATTTTTTTTTGGAATATTTTTTATTTCTCCATTTTTAGTGATTAATGTACACTCATCAAAAAAGTCTAAGCAACATGTACTAATTTAAATTTTAGGATGGTTCTTCACATTATAACGTTGTATTTTATTTTTAAAATAATATCTTTAGGGTTCTATGATGTAAAAATAACAGCTGTTGTCTTTATAAGTTCTTTTAATAACATAAATGAACAATATTAGAATATACTGTAGAAACTAAGATACATAAGAAACTAAACTTTTTTCTTACAAAATGAAATTTCTAAAGAAAATGTATTTATTGTGAAAGAATAGAACAATTTAATACAAAGTATGGTCTCCTCTGCTAGCTTAGACTTTTTTGATGAGTGTACATTAATCACTGTTCTGAAGTCGCGGGCACAGCTAGTCATTTCTAAAGTCATGTTTTTATTTTATATTAATTATAGATAATTAATTACTCTGAGTTATTATACATACTTATAATTTATTACTCAACGATAATGAGATAACTTGATCTTTGCCCCTCCTATATACATCGTTATAAATACGCCGACGAACATATACTAACCAAATTATATTAAGATATCGTGATAAGAAACATGTATCGAATATTATTCACTATTTTAATTATATTTTTAAAACAATACGATCTATACGTATTTGACGAAGTCACACAAAAATGCCTGGATACCAATAACAAGACTTTATCAAACGATTTTCTAATCGGTAAATGGTATAAAGTCTTCGAATTTACCGGTTCTACGCTACCTCCTTCAAAGTACTGCCCTACGATGGAATTTAAAAGACCGGGCAAGAAACTCATCGAAGAATATCATACCAAATATAACAGCTTCGAAAAACCGTACATTATTAACGATAACTCATTAGTGTTGAAAGAAAACCGTAATACCGGCTTAGTGATGGGCGATAAGGAGATGAAGTTCTATATTCTAGATCCGAAAGAGGTTATGGTGATACGCGAAGGTTATAAAGCTGTCGTGTTCAAACGGTTGAACGAAAATTATGTTATATTTTATAACTGCGAGATGCGAGGTAACGTTATATGGTTATTAAGCCGTTATCGTAACGCTACCGATGAAGAAACGGATGCTATTATTAATAACACCCCGATGTTTAGAAACAAAAAGGTGCAGAGATATTGTGTTGATAAAATTAAACCATACCCGATAATGCAGGGAGGTCGCTTCTGCAGCTGCTATTGTTGTTCCGTTTAGTTATAACTACCAGTTATAATTACAATTGTATGCGTGATAACTGTTTTATTAAAAAAAAAATCAAAAAAATCAAAAATACTTTATTCAGTTTAGGCCCTAATAAGGCACTTATGAACGTCAAAGACTACTACCGGTTCGGAAAACAACCCAGTCATCGAGAAGAACCGGCAAGAAACTCGATCGGGTACATTTTTTTTAACATATATTTCTAATACATTATACAACAATGCTTTTAGTGGATGCACAGAGAGGAGTCAATTCCAGACATCACTATCATTCACATACTGATCCACTCTATAATATCCTTTTGAAACTAAAACCCGTTTGACATGGCGCTTAAATTTACAGTCCGGCAAATCGGTAACATGCTTTGGGACTTTATTGTAGAACCTAACACTATTACCTAAAAAACTATTACTGGTTTTGCTAAGTCTGAAACACGGGACCACCAGTTTATTACAGTTTCTAGTATTTAGATTATGCCGGTCTTTAACTAAATTCAGTTTCTCAAAGTTTTTCCGGACATACATTAAATTATCAAGAATGTATTGGGAGGGCAGAGTTAAGATACCGAATTCCTGGAATTTCGTTTTTAATGATTCGCGAGGTCCCATATTATATATATTTAACGATTATTTAAATTATTTAACGATACCTGCATGTTTGATCTCTATTAACTTTGGGGAATGTTTTATTTTTCAAATACTAATTATTATTGTTATCAAATATTAATTATTGAACCCTTATAATATTTTTAGTGATTATATATGTAAAAAAAATCTACAAGTCAGTAAAAGTCTTGTCCAAAACTATTCAGCTATTCTCAAGATTATCAACGAAAAGCGATGGACGCTTTAATTTTACTATATATTTAGATTTATATATAAGAAAATAATAATAATATTTTTTACTACTATAATTTGTTGTTTTTTTAAATATGCTAGTGTAATAATGCGGTGTTTTTATTTTTAATTATAATTAGTATATATTGAGTATTTTTTCTAACATAAGCTATTTTATAATAACATAATTGTTCTCGAATAATGTATGATTGAAGGGATGTTTGAAGGGAACGTCCCTTACAATAAAACCTCTGTAGCTTTCTACCGCCATGCAGTGGAGGCGATCGCGATCGCTTCATATTCGAAAAAAAAATGGACTATAAAAATGTCTGCAAACTATCGTCTGTTATAGTGAGTACTATTTTATAAATTTGAACTCTTTAAGGGCATTTTTAACTTTTTAATTTTTAGGAGGTTATCAATTCGTCTGTATTTTTTTTTTTTTATGTTTGTTACCTCATAACTTTGGACTGGGTGAACCGATTTTGATTATTCTTTTTTTATTTGAAAGCTGGTGCTTTCAGTGTGGTCCCATTTCAATTTAGTAAAGTTCCGACAACGGCATCCAGTGCAAAACCGTATAAGTTTTAAATTTGCATTAAGTATGTACACGACAAATAGACGAATAACTCAATATTACGCTAACCGATTTCGATGATTCATTTTTTATTGAAAAGGATGTACTTCAAGGGTAGTTTGATGAGAGTTTGGTTAGGTTCTGATTATGGGATCCGTGACAAAGTAAGAAAACTTTCAAGAAACGAGCCTACTCCTTTCTTAAGGGCCGGCAACGCATCTGTGTTTCCTTTCGTGTCGCAATTGTCCATGGGCGGCCGTGATCACTTACCATCAGGTGACCCGTATGTTCGTTTGCCACCAATATTATAAAAAAACTCTTCAATTCTTAGGAGCCTATTGTGCTTATGTTCGTTGTTGTGTTACAACATGACGCAAGCATTGTAATTACATTACTTAAGGTGTATTATATGTGAAGCGATGGTAGCCGAGTTGGTGGTAGGAACTATCGCGGTTTATTGATAAGGTTGCGTTCGTACCAAACGTTACTTATTGTACAACCAATTGAAACCATATCGCATACCATACCGCAAAAATGAGCATATTTTAATATACTTAAGGCGGAACGGAGTTCGCGGGCACTGCTAGTAAAATATATTTATGTACACTAAAAATGGAAAAATAAAGTAAATTTTCAAAAAGAAGTATTAACCGACTTCAATATCAATCAAAAACCCATAAGTTGGTACCGACTTCCAGTACATCTCTAGGTAGCACACATATTCATATGTTTTATTTAATTTGGTTAATTTGATAAACTATTTATTTTCCGCTTTTTAGTGCCTTATGGGTTTTTGACTGATATTGAAGTCGGTTAATACTTTTTTTTGAAAATTTACTTTATCAATAATGTTTTCTTAAAACGTTTACATTTCCTGCCATTTCACATGATATTATTTGGTTTATTGCATCAGTCTGTAAGAATTTATAGCAGAGCTATAGCCTATAGGCCTCTTCCCAAACGGAAGGTATAGGTCTAGTCACCACTCCAACCACCATGACTTTGAGTTTATGTTTACCAGTTAATATAACTTGAAATTATCGCCTAAGATATTTTAATAACGTAATACATACTCGTCTTGGGTTGAAACTTATTTCACGAATAAATCTAATAATAGAGAAGACGAACGGATTACAATTCGAAACTTTGATTGACAATTACAATGGAAATAAAACTTACGTCTGATTTGAGTACAAATATTTAACTGTACCTAAGTTGTAACATTTTCACGCAACGGATTTAACATTAGAGTTTTTGCTATTTTTACGTAGCATTTTACATGCGAAACGTTAATTTTATTTCGCGTTAATTTTATTAATTATAACGAACAAAATCATTTCTAAGATTCGAGTTGTAATAATTGCTATTTATATTAAAACCCCTGTAAGAGATGATCAAAAGTTTTCTATACACTTAATAATCTGTCACGTTAAAATGATTGCAAAACGCCTGATAGTAAATACAATGCAATCTAAAAACGACGGCGACCATTGAGAGATCTACAGGCCATTGGCAAACGCCGCTGTCATGCCGTCCTGCAAGGATCTCAGCAGTTGGGTATACACACGAGCTGATCCCGAGACATGACATACTAAAAAAAAGTCGGTATGCCAGGTTTGTCATCACAATCCGTTTAAAAAAATAAAAGTTTTCAGTAAACAATAGGTACATTTTGTACTATATCTTTAACCAGATTTTCCTACTATAAATTATATACTATTATGAATTCAAGGATTAACTATAAATTTTCTTAGCATAGTAACTGAAATATATAAATAAATTAGTGTAAGAAATTAGTTATATCGTATCATACTGATACAAATAAATATTGGCAGCGTAAAGACACTTGATATGAACTTAATTATCGCAAAATACAATGTTGCCAATCAATCCATAATTGGATAATTTAATGATATAATTGTTAATTTATTACCATGAAATCTATTTAATTCAAGTAGATATCATTAATAAAATATACAGTTTATATATAATGATAATCTATTTTGTTCATCCCTTTAAAACGGCAAAATCGTAGATCAAAGTACCTATAGCCAGGGACCGATAAATATTCGTGTAAATTAAAAAAAAGACGTGGCAAAAGTAAATCCCAAACGATAATTCAATTCCAAATACAAAGGAGGTCGTCACATTCTCGATAATCCGATAATAACAAAATCCGAAGTGAAAAAAAAATAGCAACAAAACCAATTATTTCGAAATTTGAAATCCGTAAAAACGGGTAATTCTCCCCAAAAATGGTACATAAGTCCATTGTCGGTCGCGCGCCAAACTGACAATTATCCGATAATGAGATGTTTGTTCGTACTAATAACGGATATATGTCAATCATAATGTTAATAATATTGAATTATATGATAAAACTGGTGATCCGTATTCATCAATTCCGTTTTACGCTTTTAACGTAAAAAATATCTAATAATTACCAGCATTTCAACAGAACTATATCTGGATTGAATGTGTAACAATTTGAACTTAGAAAATGGCGTTATGATATATGAAAATCAAATAGATAATAGCTCAGTGATGGCGGAGTTTTTGAACATAGATTCAAATTAATGTGCTAGAGTATTGGGTAAAAAAAATATTGTGATGAAAACGATGGTAGAGATGTTTCTAACGCTCATCTGAGTACATACACACAACTCTAGTGTTTTTGCAGTGAAAACTTTTTTATACGTGGAGAGTGGTATTTTTGGCAGGTGATAAATTTACAGTTTCGCGTCATGACATGCGTGGTCAGCTTGACCGACCGCTTGAGCGGCTTGCGTCAGGCTAACGGCGCGTAGTATAGCGGCCTGTGTACATGTAATATTCATATTTTGCAGCTCATCATACGTTTGATTGATTAATGGACTTTATAAAAATGAATATAATTGTTGCTTCGAGTACCAATAGATATGGAAACCATAATTAACCTAATAACCTAATGAATGGTGAAACTATTACTAGTTTCAGCATGAATGGGTCGGCTCGTCCGGGGTAGTACCACCCTCTCATAGAAAACCGACGTGAAGTAACGGTGCTCGCATTGTTGCGTTTCGTTCGGTCAGTGAGAGCGTCGGAGGCCCACCTCCCCTCCCCTCTCCTCTCCCTTTCCCTCCCCTAATCCTTCCCCCCAAAGGATGGCAATGCACTTGCAACTCCTTTGGTGTTGTTAGTGTCCATGGACGGTGGTGATCACTTTACATCAGGTGACCCACATGTTCGTTTGCCACCAATGACATAAAAAAAAAAGAACCCTATTAATACTAATGTTAATAATTTCAATAAACAAATTCTGAAATTTAAGACATGGCCATCATGAGATTGTGTCAAAACTTACAAATAATAAAAAAGGCCGGTTAGTATTTTCTTACTTCAAGATCATTCCGTAAAAACATAGAAATAAGAACATTTACATGGAACAGATAAAAACCAAGATATTTGCCCTCATACAAACAAAAATCCGTATTTCACCGAAAGGGTGGAACCGACAAAAACTGTCTATTTCGCATAAAACCTACAAATTCGTATCACGCCAGCGTAAAACGTACGAAAAACCTCACGATCTCATACGCAGCAATAATTTAATGTCAAAGAATAGTAACATAAGAAAAGAAGATAAGAAATAAAAAAATATATTTTAAATTACTATAATGCTGAAGAAAATATACGGAGAAACTTACTTCTTGACGTTTTGTTTTTTATTTCTGCAGACTCTTGATGGTCACCGTTTTTCTGCTTTCGTTTATTTTATTCATTACATCAAAAATCGTTTTAAATGTAGTGCAGCTTATATAGTGAGTAGCTATTATTATTTTTTTACTTACCTATTTTTTTTTAATGTCATAAGTGGCAAACGAACTGGTGGGTCCCCCGCTGTTAAGTGATCCCCACCGTCCATGGACACTAACAACACCAGAGGAGTCGTAAGTGCGTTGCCACCTTTAGGGGAGGGAGGAGGAGGAGAGGGGAGGGGAGGTGGTCCTCCGGCGCACACACTGACCTAACGAAACGCAACAATGCAAGCACTGTTACTTCACGTCGATTTTCTATGAGAGGGGGGTACTACCCCGGACGAGCCGACCCATTCATGCTGAAACCAGTAATAGTTTCAGCGTGGCTCTACCACCACCTCTCTGTTATACTTAATCATTGTTATTTTATTTATGAATAAGCATTCATTACCATTTATGCCCATTTTAAGTTATAAACTTCTTGGCGTTTGTATTCACCGATATGAAGAGATACTGATATTGTGATTAATATAACGCGTATCCTCAGGCTGATATTACTCTTAGTAGAAGGATGTGTACTCATATGTAAATCAGGTAGCAACTGTTATTAACATTTTCTTCAATAAACGATTTATAAGCAATATCACTACATATTATAAAACAAAGTCCTCTGTCTGCCTGTTCGCGATAAACTCAAAAACCAGTAAACGGAATTTTATGCGGTTTAGATATGTAATTTGTCAAGATTTTTTTTTATAAGGGCGGGACAATGCTCTTACATTATCGACGTCATAAAAAATCTATCTTTACAACACCCCAGCACGTTGTCTATACTATCAATATAATATATATACATTAATTCATTACAAAATCTATTAAATAATTATCTACAATAAAATATTAATATCATACAACAATAATTACCCGTCCCATACGTTAATCTTGTTTGCAGAGCAATATTTCACTGTATTAACATTTTATAAAATACTTGTAATAATTCAAAGGATATAATGTATTATTGAAAATTTAAACCAGGGCTCTACAATGAAGATGTTACGTTTAAAATATTTGCTCCATATTTTAGTGTAGGGCTATAAAATACGCGATTCTATAAAATTTACTAACAGGATTTACCGAGCGATAAGCTAGAAAGACTTTAATTGCTAGAAATATTGTATTATATATTTTTTTGTACAATAATGATGTAGAAATTGTATAGTGTAAAACTTGCGGGTAAAACTTAAATATAGGAATGTTTTTCAAAACGGTAACAGTTTTAGCGTTAAGTGCATTGTCGTGGTTTGAATTGAATAAAACGTTGATTTAACTTTAGTTCAAAGACATTTTGTAGGTTTTAGCGTTTGACTACAGTCTCATCTCATGTCAAATTACGATGTAATCTAAGATGATAGACACCTAAGCTTATAAAGGGTTGGCTCTCAAGTGCAGTTGCTGAAATACACCACAGATACTTGACGATAGATTTTTAACTTGAGGGTGGTAGCAAGCTAGGTGGACTTAAAAAATCCTACGACCATGTTGTGGTTTCATAACGATGTTTTCCTACAATGGAAGCTTCCAATCAGTTACTAAGATTCGATGCGGTGTCCGGACACGCTATTTACTAGATATCAGTGCTACGCCTATAAACGCTTAGAGACGATTTTAAGCCACGAAGGTTTTAGACATAAAGGTACCACCATTTTTATGAGTTAATCTCGGTCATTTATGGTTTTTAGAAAATCGAAGATGCAAAAATTAATTCTCTACTATACAATTACAGTCAGATACTTTGCCATATAAGAGGATCGACATCGTTTGGTCTAGTTTAGCGTTGTCTTTGTCTATGCTATACGTCATTATGCTATACGAAAGAGAGAACGCTTTACAAAATAAGAGTTTAAGACAGACTCTAAGAGTATTATTCTCACTCTAATAACAATAATGCCTTTTCTTTTTAATTTTGTTATATGGAAAGTTATCAATTTCGCAATAACGACATAGAAAAACGCAAATTTGTTATTTAACATTACCAGTAATATGAAACAAAAAACGAAATGTATGAAGATATCGCTATTAACTCTTATGATAAAATCGCTCTCAAAGAAACGCACGCCTCATAGCCCGATTTCGACCCGACTATAACTATTGAATCTGTGAGAAAAACAAACAAAATATGAATTTATAGGATCATAGTCGCGTTAAAAAAAACGATCTGCAACTGTGCGGATGTTTATACATAGCTTTGTTGAATAAACGCAGAAAGGGTATGATGCCCTCCGGCTTACTTTTTAGCAATACAGAAATTTGTACAGATCGCTTGTATTTAATATTGATTTAAAGTATTTTTGCGAAGAGAACTTTGACGTGATTGTGGACGATCAGATCTACAGATGGCAAGACTTACTTACGTACTTAAAATTATTATATCAGAGGCTCAGTGAGCACTTGAGCTAAATTAAACCGACGATTTTAATATAACTTGAAATGGCTTAGCTCAGCCCTGAATTAATATTTTGTCTTCAACCACCACGGTAAATTAATATATATGATATTATAACCGCGAAATATTAATGAAATATTTCATCATTAAATAGAACTAGTTTACTGGAAAATAATTATGGTGCCCGCTACGTATGTGATAAAAATTCAAAAATATCCAATTTAGACCCTGATCACCGCCTCCCATAGACACTAGTAACACCAGGGGTGTCGCAAGTACGTTGCCAGCCTGTATTTGGGGGGAGGTTTGCAGAGGGGAGAGGGTTGAGGAAGGGGAGGTGGGTCCCCGGCGCTCTTACTGACCGAACGAAACGCAACAGTGCAAGCACTGTTACTTCACGTCGGTGTTTCTGTTGGTCGGGCGAGCCGACCATTTCGTACTGAAACTGGAGTAACAACTTCAACGTGGCTCTACCACCTACTGAAATAATACAAATACATACCTACCTTACGTTTAACGCGTAACGAAAAATTTTCTCTACCGTGCCATAAGAAGTTTCATTTCAATAAAATGCATAATTAAACAAATGGAATAGATAAATGAACAACGCGAAAATGCGTAAACCGTTCAGGTTGTGTGTATTCTGCGCTCATCACCAAGTAAAGCTATAAAGACCCTATAGACGAATAGCAATAGAAGAAGAAAAACAAATGCAATATCCTAGGATGAATTTCCTCGCAATACATATACTATTGCCTCCTTTCAGTTACGTTTGAGATCTAAGCATCACTGACAATATTAAGCGGCATAAAATCATTGCGGCAGGAGTTTTCATAAATACTATAAACCTTTTTTTTCGAACTGACTACGCTATTGTCCAAGCAAGGTCTTAACAGCTTCACCGGACTACTAAGGCGAGCACTTAAGGCACTCAGCCGATTTTATTTTGACAACTAGCTCAAGGGTGCACGGCACACCTTGGCTTGAGCTGTTGCCTGATACATGCAATTCGCGACCTATCTGAGGTAACCTAAGCTAAGCTAACTATTCATACATATATGAGTTGTTGAAACATATTATATGTTTACCAAGCATACATACCTCAACAACCCTTATATATATTTTGTATCGGATAATATTTTAAACTATTTCAGTTTGATAAAGGGGAAAAAAAACCCTTCCACTTGCATGTGTAAGCGTGTATGCGTGCACGTGTGTGGAGGTGATATGTGTAATGTTGTCGTAGTGATGTAAGATTTTGTGTCACTGTATCGCGCGAGCAGCGTACTCTAGGGCTCCACGCCGAGGGAACGGACCTAGGCTTGAGCTGCTGCCGAGGAGGCCTAGTCTGGTGTGCGGGAGCGAAATTTACCCCCAGACCACGGCGGCGTGAGAGAGACAGGCTGGTACTGATCGTCCACTGCCGTTATTTCATCGGGAGGGTCGTTAAAAATATGTCGCGGACGTCTTTTACAACGCGCAGCGTTTGGTACGGGTTCGTATTTTGCGACGGATACCACTAACGGACTGGCCTACTATAAACCAATAGTGCCTGGAAGTGCGAGCTACGAGTACTATAGTGTGTTGTGTACGATACAAACAACTGTTATCATTTTTATAAAGTAAATAATGAAACGTTACTTGAAAACTTAAATTCAATATATTTTCTTTAATAATATTTGAATAAAAACATTGTCAAGACGAACATCCATTTTAATAAAATATCGGTTTTATTTATAAAACTCATTACAACAAACCAAACACCACGTTTTCTTTTACCATTTATGTGAGCGTTTCTCAAACTAGAAGAAAAATATGTGCCTGATTTGTATTTTGTTGACATATGTAAAATGGAATAGCATAACTATTTTTTCGAATGTCTCCAATATAATAATTACTTGGGTTTATTTATTAATTTGAGGGAAATGATTTTAAAAACCAGGTGCTACTACTATTTAACATTTTATTGAATTTCAATATTTAGAATTGTCATTTATAATTTTTTTTACGAAAAAAAAATATCTTATAACATTACGTTACACAGGGACATCTGCATGCTTTATAGTCGTATTTATACATAAAACAAAAAATTAAAAAAACTGTAATCCAGCTACGAAAAAAACCACTAAAAGAATTATCTTGTGTAACACAAGGTAGGCGTTGTTTGATATCATCGTCTTATTGAGTAAAACAAGTAATTTGATATGTTAGATATTTATATTTATTTAGTTCTATTGAAATCCTCTATCACTTCTTTTAATGTGCTTTTACAGAACAATAAAAATGGTGTTTACAATTATTTCGTGAGTATAATTTAATTTAACTTCATCTATAAAAATTGCTATTACATATTAACGTTAGTGTTGACCGCACTTTGTTTTAGAAAATCAGATATCACGTTTAGAAAATCACATTTAGTTGTAGAATAATAACGTTTATCATTATCGTAAATCAACTCCTATTGTTGAAATCGATTAAAACAGCCTATGCTACCCGAAGAATGCTAAAATAACGAATCAATTGACATCTTATTCATAAAAATCTGATTAATAATTTAGGAGCTACGAAGGAACAAACATAAGACATAGACTGCTGAAATCGTAACCGTTCATTTTGGTGTCGCCATAGTCGGGTAGTGAATGCTACAGCTTTTTCTACTTAATTTCACATTACTATCAATTTCGATCGGGATTATAAAAAAGGAAGTTTGCGATTATGGATTAATATTTATTACTCTGTCACATAAAAAACAATGAACTGATTAAAGATGAGGTCAGGAGTGATTGTTAGAATTTAATGAGCTATATACCTCTATAATATTTCATTTTTTTACTTTGTATTCTTACAAGAAGTCCGACAATATATTTTTCACGAATTACCCAAATTATTTTGATATATAATATATGTTAGAATTACCTAATTGGACGTTCGGTAAACAATAAAACATTTATCAGCAATAATCTATTTAGAGGAGCGTTGTTAAAAAGGTTGAGAAACGCTGCTTTATATTATTCTGGAAGAATATTATTAACTGCTGAACGTCGAATATTGAATTTAGTAGAATTTATTAATGTTCATTTTAATATCAAATCACAATTTAATATTGTATTTTGATATAAAAAAAGATAATGCCTCATATTTTATAGATATACAGTTTTGTAGGTGGTAGAGCCAAATGAAGCTATTACTGGTTTCAGCATGAATGGGTCGGCCCGTCCGGGGTAGTACCACCCAACACACAGACACACCCACGTCAAGTAACAAGTTAGTAAGTAAGTAACAGTTAGTTTCATCAAAATCGGTTCACTCTATCAAAAGTTATTTTAATTTTAATGAAGACGCGGCGTAAAAACGAGAGAAAACTAGATAAGTGAATGGACTTAACATATTCAGATGATTTTTTTAAGTCACTGTTTTTTTTACATTAGATTCCACGCGGACGGAGTCGCAGGTACAGTCTCTCATCGGCTGCAATACGCTGAGGACAAACCTCTTTCACATAGATCTTCCTTTTACGTTAAATGTTTTTTTTTTGTAAGCATTGCTTTGTGCACCAATAATATTTTTCATTTAATCTCAAATATTTTTATAAATCTGTAAATTAGACCACTAGTATTCACCCAGTGGTGTAAATTCAACCATAATTCATTAATTTTTAAAGTTTCAATGTTACTGAGTTTTTTGCCATACTCCATACAAATAGGTATTGAAATCGTGAAATATGACGAATAGAAACCTATAAACGTAAGTTTCGACTCGTGGGTAGTCAGGATAACAAACCGTTTCCATGTTTTTATTATAGACGCTAGTAAGAGCTCGTAAATAAAACTAGTAAATAAAATATTGTTTATAGTTGATAAACAGATAAGAAAAATGTAGTGAGTAGCTTTATTAACTATATCAGTATGTATCAGCTATAGCCAAGCATTAGCGAAACCGATATTGTATTATTTCTACGATTAATGCCTAGTATTATCGCTCATTTGCGTTATTGCTTTGCTCTCGCGTAATACGTATTTAGTGATTCATGTATTTCTTGGAGGAAAGACAAAACAGCTGCAATCAATTCTAAAATATTTCTTCGAGTATTACCTATACATAAATCGCAAATTAGGGCTATCGCTGATAGTTTTATGTTGAATCTGGACGACGTAGTAATTAAAAAAAAAACTTGAGTATCTGAAATTAGAGAAACGACATGTAATGTGATTAATCGCGATGCCGATTCCAAATTAACACGAGATAACCCATAAAAGTGCCAAAAAGGTACAAATTACTTACAAAATAAATTGCTTTGTCTGATTGTAGATAAATAGATAGTAGACACAGATTGTATATTTGCCACAGATTGCAACGAATAAATCTGTGGTTTCGGCTTTGTTGTAACAATATTGAAGTTAAAGGAAATTATATTTATTCCCACGTATTTAAGGAAAAAATATTTTTTGAGAAGAGGTAAAAATATATGACACCGTATCTAGTAAGAATTAATTCGATGGGTCAAATTTCGCAATCAAAGTTGTAACAAATCCGCAGGGGCAGCGCCTCTAGTTATAAATAAATCCATTGTTAATCTCGTAAACAGAGCTCAAACCACGAATCTAATTTGTAAATAAGCGCTCCGGGTATTTACCGTCGGCAGGTGATGGTTTCAGCGCTTCGCCCGGATATATCTATATCCGGAATAACGATGAATACTTCGCCATTCGGTTTACAGTAAAGTAAGCCGCTTAAACTGGCTAAATATAACCTTATTATATAATAGTCACCGCACACGACTTTCAATATCAAAAACACTTAATTAAATTTAGGCCCTGAGAAGGCGCTTATGAACATCAATGTTACCACCGATTCAGAAAACAATTCAGTCATCGAGAAGAACCGGCAAGAAACTCGATCTGGTTTATATTTTCATGTTATATATTTTTACAAACATAGATAGTTGCATTCGTTTTAGTAGATGAACAGAGATTTGCGTTATTTCCAGACGTTGCAATCGTTCACATATCGATCTTCCCTATAATAACCCCTAGATATGACATGGTGCTTGAACTCACTATCTGGTAAATCGATAATTAAATCGATCGAAGATCGAAAATTTTTATTGGTCTTAGAAAGTCTAAGACATAGAATGGCTAATATGTTATTATTTCTAGTATTTAAATAATGTAGGTCTTTTACTAAATCCAGCTTATCTCAATTTTGTAGACATTTGTGTTTCGGGAATTTGCGGAATATATTGGGAGGTCAGAGTTAAGATACCGAATTCCTGAAACTTGGACTTTAATGATTAGCGAGGCGCCATATTATAAAGTGCTCGAACTTTTTATAGTAGGATTATAGTATCTACTTCGGCTGTCCCCCACAACAAAATACCCTAAGACATTAACCTATGGACGTAAGCGAAGTCGACCAACCTAGCAGTGGTAATATTTATAATAACTTTATAAATTATGACACTATACATTATTTACGAGCAACCCTAATGGTTTATGGAGCATACAAGAAGATAGCAATCAAATGGCAGGATTTTTTGTAACTTGTTCGACACTTATCGTTATGTTTTGGTCAATCACGATATGCCGCTTAAATTTACAGTCCGGTACCAAGTACCAGTACCAAATAGCGTACCTAAATACAAACTGGTAAATCATCAAAATATGGTGCAATACATCTATACAATATATAATCTGTGATAAATAATATAAATTAAATTAAAAAAAATTATTACACCGAATTTAAACAGAGAAATCAATTGACTTTATTAATTGTGATAAATGTGTATTACATTAATAAAATAATATGTGCCTATGAGACAGGAATAATAAATATTTTTAACAATAAATAACTATCGATAAATAACAAAGAGTGAGTTCTATAACTTCTTCGGAGGGTACTGTCATAAACAGATACTGGAAATGATGGGGGCGGGGCGGAGCAAGCCGCGTGCTCTGTGAACTCAGAATAAGTATAAAAACAGAAAAGACACTCGGTTATATTGCTACTCGGTTAATCCTAACTAATATTATTAATGCAAATATGAGATCGTTTATTTGTTTGTTATACTTTCTAGCCTTAACTAGTAAAGCGATCAACGTTCAATTTTGCATACACGTTAGCACGGATACAGGTATAACAGCAAAGTACGGTTCTCTAGGGCCATATTTTTTTAACGCCCTACAGCTATTGCTATATCTTAACGTGTAGCTATTTTAGTCATCGCGGTATTTATATTTATTAGTTAGACAAAAACGAAATAAAAAAATAAAACTACATTAACATGAGCGAAGATGCGGTTAGAAGCTGGTACTTAATATTTAAAGAAGCACCTACGTAATTACTGAATCACTTTCGACACTAAATTTTAAGAAAGACACTCTATGCGTCAACATAAATACACTTTAGAAAGAGAGAGAGAAAGAAATATCTGAAATAAAAATACAGGATCATGCCATCTTTTAAGCTTTTTGTCTTTTAATATATATTGATTGTGACTATTGGAGAATTCTATTTTTTTAGAGAAGCAGCCGCATAAATTATACTAAATTGATTACTGGTATATATGCATATGCATGTAACATGTCGGTAGAAATAAATAATATAATCAGTCTCGAAACTGTGTGTTTCATTATGCCGCGCCTCCAACTATTAAAATTAAATATATTCCAATTACTAAGTGCGATACAATATTTTTTTAAACCGAAAAAAAACTTTGTGCGTTTTAACCACCAACCTTTCACCAAATTCTCACCTAATATTAAACGATGATGCGATGTAAAATAGCTACCCTCTAAGTCTAGAAAAAGGCTGGAGATAAGGAACTTGGTGACAGATTTTAGAACTGAAAAGGTAGCTATCTAGCAAGCATTAGAAAAAGCGCTATCACGATTGCATTTAAATAATATTCACGGGCGGAATTATTTCTGTTACAAATATAATTTTAAATTAAAAGTAATCTTTACTACGTTAATTAAGGTCTTAATTGGAAGGACAGAAACGAATTGTGTGTGGTAATAGTTAAGAATAACGTCCTGTCTGTTCTCTTAACTAATCTATTTGTAGTTGAGGGTAAAAGTACGTCAAACAACTCTATAAAATACGAAGTAACTTTTCTGACAACACACTGTAATTGATCGAAAGAAACTTACATGACAATGAAATATTTAAAAAAATTTCAAGCTGCAAGTACGAGATTTGTTATTTATTTTACATACACAGACAATATACGCATCGTACATTCGTTTAGGAATACCTTTATATATATAATTCTTCTGTCCGTGTGTATGTGACTGAACTTCTAAACATTTGGACCGATATTGATGATTTTTTTTGTGTGCATTCCAATGGATTCTATTATCAAGGCGACATAATGTCTGTTGAAGTCCTTAGTTTTTTAAAAAGCTCAAAAGTTTGTTTTTGTTATATTTGGAAACGGTAATTTCTGGAAACAACAATTATAGTTGTAAAAACATATTTGTATTTTATGACCTATTTTTTAGGGGATGTTACACAATATGACATATATCGTAGGCTAGAATGTACGTTACACAAGGTTGAAGTAATCGTTTCTCCCACATGACGCTACGTGGAATATTGAGGGATGAGGCAACGAAAGCGAACTTTAACAGCGTGTATAAGCGTAAAACCGGGCTTTGATGGTTTTTTTTATATACTTTATAGGCTTTTGCGTTGGACCACAATCTCATTTGATGTTAAATGACGAGGTGTTCTAAGATGGTAAGCACGCTAAACCTTAATATGCTCTTAAATACAGCTGCAGGAGTTCACCAAGAGGCACTTGGTGACAGATTTTCAACATGAGGATGGTAGCTGGCATGCGGGCTTAGAAATAGCCCTACCGCCATATAGACGTTAGTTACAGAATACCGTTGGTAGTAATTAAACATTTTAAAAGTTAGCGCAAATGAAACCGCGGCGTACTGTTAGAAAAGTTCTGATATTCTTGTTATGAATTATTTAATGTTATATGTCAGTTTAGTTAGACATGAGCGTATTGCATAGACATTTGGTACTTACGTTCGCTGAACAGTAAGTTTTAGAATTATAGTACTTTCTAGAAGCGACTACTTCTTCCGGTGCCTACAGGTATACACTACATACCAGGTGAAAGATTTAACGCTCGCAGTATTCTACGATTATGACACTTCACATTTAACATATAAAATCATAATATCAAAACAAATACTAATAAACAACCAAGAACACCTAAGTTAAAGTTTTCTAAGACTTTCAAAAGTATAAACACAATCATAATAAGCCTAGGTGCAATGACCAGTGTCAAAAGCTACAATGGGCGACTCGGAGTTAATATCTTTCGATAATAAAACAGACAAAAGACCCTTTTGTTTTGTTCCTGACGTTCCCACGTTCCCTTTCAAGTGAAAGTGAAATCATCCGATGGTCACTGATACTGTGCTTTAACATGGACGCGTAGAGGATTGTGTATATTTTTTGTATTTTATAAATAATTCGGTCAAATATTAAGCACCTATTTTTTATTGATTTATAATGTGAATCGAGTACAGAGTATCCTCTATTAATATTGTTACTGTCTAAATATTCAGCCTGTATACAGTAATAGCACAAGTGTAGTTAGAAATAATACATAAACAATGGTACATAAGAACCTGATTGTTTTTCTTGCCGACTCGATCACTGGACTGTATTTGGTTTTTGGGACCGGTATTAAAGTTTTAACGTTCATAAAAAGTGTTTAAATTAATTTAAGTAAATATTTCTTCAATACACAAACGATGAAGCTGAAGTTATAACAAGCCTTTAAAACTCGTTACACATTATATTTTTGTTTTCTTTTTTTTTGCAGAATTTGAGCGGTCTCAATGATTACGGCAATCGGTATGTGTAATTAATTTTACTTTTTATTTGCTTCTAAACAGTGTATCTCGATGGCATATTGCTTAGCATAGCTTAGTTATCGAGTAAAAATAACGTAAATAAAAAATAATAACATGGAAACACCCGTAACAAAAACTTTTTTAAAAAGTCTAACAAGCAAACAACCATTTGTTGGAAAACCGGAATCAATCGACGGAATTAATTAACTTATGTAATTAGTTTAATAACCTAGATCCGTCACCAAAATAAAGATTGTAGAAGGAGCAGAAACACGTACGTGACCAATTTTCGTAAATATAGATACCAATTTAAGGCTAGAAATTTATACAAAGGGAAGAAATGCTCGTCCAGCAAACCCTTAGTAACGTTTATTCAGCGTAGTTCAAGAGGAAATTGGGAGAAAACGGTTTGTGCAAATAATTCGTAGAATTCGTTGAATCGATGTAAATATTTACGCGCGAACAGCAAAAGATCTATTTACCAACGCTAAGGGCCCTGGAGCGACGTCGCCTGGAAACCATTATTGAATCAGAAGAATAATCTGTGCGTATTACACTAAACTAGGTAAATAGTAAACAATAAATAATTCTGTAAGGAATTATATAAATCACAGTAAAAATCTTATCAAAATCGGTAGCAACATTGTTTTATAATACTTGTTATTCTATATTTCTGTGCCTGCGACTTCGTCCGTGTGAAACCTTTTGTAAAAAAACAGCGACTAATAATGTTATCTGAACGCAGACCGCTATACTACACCTCACTAGTCTGACTAGTGATTAGAATATGGTATAATACGTTTACTAGTATGTCATGCCGTGAAACTATATCTTTATCTCCTGCTAAAAAAATATCTCTCGACGTACCTAAAGAAGTAATCACTTTAAAAACGAAATTAGGCTCGAATTTCAATCAGTGAACGTCCAGTAGTATACTTAAACGTATTAGTAAACTTGCAGTTTCTAATTTGTTATAGTGACCTTGCCCATGACCTAATCTGAAGGCTGCGGTTGATAGAAAAAGGTAGAATAAGAAAAAAAATCGACTTTCTAACGAGAGAATAAGCGACGTCGCGCCATAATGTCTAATGCATTCATACGAATTCACGTTCATTCATAAATTTCGAACACGGTCCATTTTAGTCGCATAATAATGGGATTCTCGAATCCATTGTTTGGTATCATGAATGAATGTAATAAATAATAAGCTTTTAAAACCGTTTATTCCGTATATTTTCTACAATGAATTCGGAATTTCGAAGTGGAGTGCGTGAATGAAAGTCGGCGTTGGAACACGATTTTGCGTGTAAAGGTCTCTTGAATGAGTCCGTTCTTGTATTCATATTGGTTCATATTAATGTCGTTACGTTTTGGGAATGATAAATATGTGCAAGTTACCCGCCCACGGTTGTTTTGTGGATACTCTCGTGTACATTTGAAATACTCTTACGGATTTTTATTTAGTTTAAATTCTGTTAAAAGCGATCGCTTTGTCATTCGCGAGGAAGCCCTGTTGTAACAAAAAAAAGCAATAGAATGCCTGTGTTCTCCTTTGAATTTTTAAATTAATTATACTGAGAATTATTTAAATTTCATAATTTGTATATTGAAATTATTATCACTACTCTCGTTTTCACATCTAACAGCACTCGGAGCAATAATAATTATATACGTTTTTGTAAAGTTTATTATCAGTCAAATGAGCTGCAAAATGTCAATATTACATGTACAGTGTACACAGACCCCTATATACTACACGTCGCGTTTTACACAAGCTTTTCTCCTTCCAAAAATACCGCACAATGCGTTTTGTTGTTTCATATCACAATATAATCTAAAATTTATTTTTACCAATTATTTGATGGCGATTCGTTGTCTCCAAGCAAGCCAGCGTAAAAACAAATGGTCTTACATAGTCGCTAAACCTAATGAAAGTAATTATGATACATTAATTAACATAATATATACAAATAATACTTATAATAAAGATATTTAAAAAATCATACGGTGTTATCACAAAAAAGTTAAATACGTATTGAATACTTTCTTTAAAAAGGTTTCGTATTAAGTGCACCGCGCTCGCTGAATGTTCGCCATCTTGCTCTTTTGTCTCGGTTAGGTTAGGTTAGACTTGCGAAAAAGGATAACGCGAACATACCTCGGGCGTGCGCGGTGTAGTGGTAGTAGGTCTAGTAGCTTCAAAGTATTTTCAAAGATTCTTTTGAATTAAAAGAAAGCCAATAAATATTTTACTTATTTATTACAAACTAATTTAAAATAAACAATAGGTACATAATATTGTCGGTTTCTTGGTAAATTATTTACCGTTTCTGTCGTCAAAGCAAACGCTTTAGAATCGACTATACAAGCTCAAAAGGAAACGCGATTATTAAGTAGACGACAACTTCCATGGAAGCCAATTTTATGGAAAAATGCTTAAATGAAATTGCTTTTAAGATGATGGCAGAGTATTATAGCTTTATTATAGACCACTTTCGTAAAATTAGACCGGTGACGACAATTTTTCGAAATAAATGCTACAATAAAGGCGAGATGTAAAGGTCGGTCAAGTATTGCATTAATTGTGACGCTTAGAATAACCGTAATCTTAAAGGATTAGAAGGTCATCAGCCAGTATATTGTTTAAAGAATACTGTAAAACGACAATAGACTTCTTCGAATGATCTAAATCACAGCACATTAAAATCTAAAAATCGGCTGCATATAAATTGTATACTTAATTAAAGTTATAAGCAGAACTTTCTTTAAATTATCCTGAAATACGATATTTAAACATAATCGTTATTAATTATCTAGCAATAATAAAATTGTTGTTAATTCTAGAAATAGTGATATCTAGACATCTACTCTAAAATAAAAAATCAAATAAAGAAATACTTTATTTCATTTAGGCCCTGAGAAGTCCCTTATGAACGTTAAAGAACCACCGTTTGGAAAAACAACTCAGTCCTCAAGAAGAATCGGCAAGAAACTCGATCTGGTTTATCTTTTCATGATATATATTTTTACAAAACATACATAGTTAAATTCGTTTTTAGTGGATGCAAAAATAACGTCATTTGCAGACGTCACCATCGCGCGTTCACTTATTTATCCAGTCTTTCTATATAAAAACTCGCTTGACATGGTGCTTGAACTCACTATCCGGCAAATCGGTGTGCTTTGGGACTTTGTTATAAAACCTAACATTATTACCAAAAAACTATTTTTGGTCTTAGTGAACCTAAAACATGGAATGACCAATTTGTTGCCGTTTCTAGTATCTAATGTGATTAAAATAAATGTATTTGTATTCATTTCAATAAAGGATTTTCCATGTATTAAATTTATGAAATAGGAGTCGTATCGTATCGTAGGAGTCGTATGATGACAAGTAGATATATTTCTAATCATTAATTATTTAATAACTAGTTGTTTGTCGCGGTTTCGCCTGCATACATGTAGATTTAGACAGTACCATTTTTCTGGATGAAAGGTATCCTATACATTTTTGTATTTTTCTATATCCCTGACAATGTGTATGCAGAAAAACAAACAAACATTTGAATTAATATTATTAGATAAAATAAATTGATACTGACTTCAAGTTCCTTATCAGTAGATGTATTCCTTCTATTATTTTATAATGTACTAGCCGACCCGTGCCCATATCGTTAAGGCAGCGTTCGTAAGAAACGTTTTTGTTCGTCCATTTTTTTCCGACTCTCCAAATATTACACCCTACAACCTCACAAACTTTACCTCTTTATAATATTAGTATAGATTATAGATAATATAATTAGTTAACAGCTTCTGCCCGCGACTTCGCACGTGTGGAATAGTTATTTTGGCCTAAAACGCAGCGGAAGCTCTCAAAAGGAAAAAATACCCCGATTTTAAAACATGTTTCATTGTTGCTCCGCTCCTATTGCTCTTAGCGTGATGATATGTAGCCTATGACACTCATAAATAACGTGGCTTTATATTGCAAAAAGAATTTTCAAAATCGGTTTAGTAGTTCCTGAGATTACCGCCTACATCGTCACAAACTCACAAACCTTACCTCTTTATAATATTAGTATAGATGAATCAGAGATCATTTTAAAAATCTGTGTTTCAATAGTATTAGAAACTTTAATCACATACAATTTATATACAATCGAAACCGCTGTTAACTGATCGGTATCTTTAAATGAAAAAATTAAAGAAAAATAGAGGAAATCGCAATCTTTTATCGCAGACAAGAACTCGCTCAAACTAAAAGTACAGCGATTCCTTTATACATGTAACTCCGCCGAAACTAGATACAAAAGACGTTAGGAACTTGACGAAACTTCCGCTAATACAATAGTCTCGTACAATTCGAGTTATCTCTATCGTCATTCAACGAAATGATCGATCGATAGATTACCTATCGTTGGAGAGAATCGGAGGATTATAAAGGCGTGTTTTTGTTAAAGGGTTGAAGTTAGTTGCCGAAAGAAATAGCTCCGTTTATTCAAACACCGCTGAATAACCCATCAAATTTATACAATCCGAAAAAATAGTAACGTCTGAGAATCCATGTCAAGTAAATTGGTGAAAGATAACTCAATATATATTGTGTAGCTGTTGACATAAACTTTGAAAAGAAATTGGTGTAATATGTACCGAAGGACTAACAATGTTAATTACACCCTTAATGTAAAGAAAAGAAGGCAAGGAATATTGTATTCATAATGTACGACACGACAATACAGCTATAATGTAAAACACGAATCTTGCATTACACATACATAAGAAGCACAAACAAACAAAATTTCTTAATACATCTGTGAGTCCCGTCATTATGGAAAGGTGTCTAGTTCATGCTATAGTGTCATACGGAGCACTCAGCATTGGTTTTCAGCTGAAATTCAACGTTCAGCATGCCTCAGATCAGCAACAAGTCGACAACTGACAACGCAAGTTTTGTCACCGTACTTGTGGTACGTTAGCTTCAATATTACGTAGGTTCGAATCGGTGAAGCAAAACATCGTGGTGAGACCATGGTATGGAGGTCAAATGCTGTGTTTTACGTAGAAAAAAAAACAGCCACATTTATTTTTGGGGTAAAGTAACAAACAGTGCGCTGCAATGTTCTAATCTGAAAGTTCTGATTGGCTAAACGATTCGGCATATAAGATATTTCTATTAAATTCCCTTGAATAGGATTATTAGTTTATTTTAAATGGCCTCAAAACTCCGGTCCATGAGCGAAGTAAATCCTCAGGAGTAGTAACCTATTTTGAGTGTCCTCAATACTCCGATCCATTTAAGGTTAATGGTATGCTTTAGTAATTATTTTATGTAGACCGAAAAATTGTTTGAAGGCTCTGAGCAATGATTACATTTTATATTCTTATATTGACGAAACGATAATTTGGCCTAAGTCTAGATGAACTAGCTCTCATTTACAATTGCAGGAATACATATATTAATAAGCTTAGTGACAGATTATCAACTCGAAATTATTTAGGCAATCATTAGAAAATATCCTAGCATCATCGTTTACAGAAATTTTGTCGACCTGATACTCTTTTCACCAATATGACCAAGATGACGATGACAACAAACAGATATGATGAAAATAAATTATTTGGGATTTTTTTTGGTTTTTATTTGGCATACCTGGATGATGGATTTATATCGTACCGCCAACCACTTGAAAGTTGAAAGCGCGAGCTATATGTACTCTGGTGCCATCTTTTAGCTATAAACATAGATATTATTAATCAACGATTAAATTGAATAATTGCAATTTTGTCTCAAACAATCCTGTTATTTTTTATCATAATATTTCGCATCTGGGACCTTTGTATTACGGAAACAGATTTGTTGTAATTTCTGAACGGCCCCTCCCACTGGTCAGCAAAACTGAGCAATGTTGTTACCAATTGCTTACGTTAATATTTATACATATTTTTAATCTATGATGAATTACTTACTGATTTATAGGCTGCAGATAATAAATCCAGAAAAAGAGTTTATAGTCTATAGAGGTATTAACTTATAGTGGTTCGTTACGCGGGCGATAGTTTTTTTTTTATATCATAGGAGGCAAACGAACAGGTGGGTCACCTGATATAAGTGATCACCACCGTTCATGGACACTTGCAACACCAGGGGAGTCACAAGTGCGTTGCCAGCCTCTGTTGGGGGGGAAGGAAGGGAAGGGGAAAGTGGAAGGGGAGGGGAGGTGGGTCTCCGGCGCTCTCACTGACCGAACGAAACGCAACAATGCAAGCACTGTTACTTCACGTCGGTTTTCTGTGAGAGGGTGGTACTACCCCGGACGAGCCGACCCATTCATGCTGAAACCAGTAATAGCTTCAGCGGGGCTCTACCACCATTGAAATAGTGAAATAGTAGCCCAGTGAATAAAACCGCGCGACACACATCCAGATAGCCCCATCTCTCATCAAAAATAAGAAAATCAAAGACCCCCCACCTTCTTTAGTGCTTACCTAATACTTGAATACCTAATTGAATCTTCACAAGTACACGATCATTGCTAGATCGAATCCCTCATCGCTTCAGCACAATGCTTTCAAACTTTACCGTTTTCTGTTCTGACAATTTTACTTCCTTTGCTTTTTATTCTAGACCAACGAGCCTTTAAGCCGTGACCCAATTTTAACAGCGTCTCCTTACTAATACCCAATTATTATTCAGAGCACACCTTTCGGCTCTGCTTCGAGTCACCGTGCATACAATCAGCTTGTCGTATAAGTTCGTCACGTGTCTCAGAAGATTAAAAAGTTAAGACGAATGCATTATTATTCGAGGAAGATATGGGATCGATGTCTTCTATCTATTTTAGATCTATTTGGACCAGTTCTTAAAATTTGTAGTCAAATAATAGAAATACTCCAGTGAATCTTTTTTATATGCATACATAGCTAAACATAAACACACAAATAAATCAGATATTCACACAAACACATATTATATCACATATATTTATTTTTCCTTCATATTTGAAATAACTATTTTAGTTTAACTTTGTCTCTTAGCGTCTTATTAAAAAAGAGAAGAACAATTTTCTACAGATAACAGATTTACTTAATTCTCCAGAAATAAACCAACTGCCAACACATACGGGTACCCCAGTTCGGTAGTTAGAGGCTTGTAAACTTTGTGCTATGTTTCCATAATTCTGTGTGTATTTTAAAATGCAATAAGAGAATCTATAAAATGTTGTAAAATAAATTATTTTGTAATTTTTTATGTATATGTAATGTGAGTTTGGTAAAACACAAGGATTCTGCGAAAGAATTATTCGGGTTTCACGTATTACTCACATGTCACTAAGTTGGTTTTGATGTTAAAATTTAAATTTAACTGTCAATTTATTACGCAGATATGGTATGGTGGGACGTTCTAGAAATAGTCCAAGAATAGAAAAACAATTACCAGTATTTAATTAAAACTAAAAAAGGATAATATGAAATTGTTGTATATTATATATTTTGAAACTTATTTCAAATCACTCTGTTTACTTTGTTATGAATTAAAGTTCCAACAAATAAAACATTTGTGTTCTTCACGCGATCCACTGATCAAATTTTACCCATTTGGGAATGGAATGAATTCCCAGAAAATAAACATACTAAGTATTTTGTGGCTTTTCATTATTTACTTTAACATACTTATATAAAATACTTTTGCATTTTATACCCTAAATACTGAGAAATAGTATAACAGACTGTCTAATATTTCGCTTTCTGGACCGAAGTTATAACATACGAATTGTACAGAAAGTACGCTAACGGAGAATGAGATTATAGTGCGGGCGGACCGTGTAATGAGGCGCGGGGTATCGAGGGCCGACTTATGAACGTCATAACACTACAGTCGATACCCAAAACATCCCAGTCATCAAAAAGAGTCGACAATACACTCAATCTGGTTTATCTTGACCTTTCGTTTTTTACTACAACATAAGCGAATATTTTTCTTAGTCCTTTATTATTATTTTTAGCAGGTATACAAGGGGGTAATTTCCAGGCATTCTTATAATATTTGGATGTATAATTAATGTCATGAATAAAAATAAAGTAAAACTATTTTTAAATTCAATTTAAAAATTCGATGTAATATATTTATGTTTATTGTTCTGTACCTATAAATGTTT
This sequence comes from Antheraea pernyi, assembly GCA_015888305.1. Classification (NCBI taxonomy): domain Eukaryota; kingdom Metazoa; phylum Arthropoda; class Insecta; order Lepidoptera; family Saturniidae; genus Antheraea; species Antheraea pernyi. The sequence continues at coordinate 741,128 of MU158811.1, read as the reverse complement.
GACAATCACAGTTCAAATATAAGTAAAAATACTCCTAATAATGTTAACAACCTTTAATCTAACTGTTTTGCAGTCGACATTTAAAACAAAAGTTTTGAGATCATTTAAGTTGTATAGTACAATCGAATCAAATTGATTCTGAAGTTAGAAAATGAAACTTTAGTATAAATGTTCAGTCACCTTACAGGACCCTTTCCGGGATCAGCAGGTATGTATTCGGAAATCAAGGGGCTGTTCGCGAATAAGAAGTGACCAACATTCTTTTTTTTTTTTGACGTTTTAGATACAACCAGTGTATTTGCATTTTATGACAGACTCACAAGCCCGCATTATATCGACGGTTGACGACAAGTTCCCAGTCTCTCGGTATTCGCCGTTTTTCTTAAACTATAGTATGCTTACAATACGTAAGACTTACTTATAACTAAAACACACTGTATCATATCAAAGTTATCTCATATTTCTTATAAGAAGCAAGACGCGTTCATATTTCCCCGAGGGCTGACTCGCGACAATCACTGAGTCCGAGCCGAGACAATCGAATGACAGAAGCGAATAAATAAATAAAAAACTGAAGGAAATAAGTCTTGATAAAAACTTGCTTGTTATTTTATGTAGTTTTATAATCATAATTAATTTGTTGTTTTTTCATACCTATTACTTGATATACAAATTGATCTAAGATGAAAACATAGTTTCGACAAAACGACAGTTCGTATGACCAAACGATAGAAATGAAAAAGTTTATACAGATTTATCATTTTTTATATAATAATAGTAATTTTTTTTTAATTGTAATACACACAACACCCAAAATACTACTTTGATTATAAACAAAATATAATATTATTTGGTTATTGTAATACGTAATCACTTTTATAATAATACTATAATAGCCACAAACCGCGGCACCGCACGCGTTTTTTTTAAATGTATTAAAGTCATGTAAAATTGTAAGTAGGTGTGTACATGACAGAAATGCTTTTTCAACAACATTTGTAACTACGACACGCCCGCCATCTACTGTAACATGTAACGTGTACATTAGATATGTGAATACGAATAGTAAGTATATCGAATGGGATGGGATTTATCATCAGCAACATACCTGGAACTTTAACCTACTATATACCACCCTCAGTGCTCACTAACATTATATAAAAAAGTAATGAAAATTTTAAACTATACATTAACGAACAATGTGTTAAATTGTTTATTACATAGATATAATTTGCTCATATTGTCAATATAATTATATTATTCTTATACGTTGCTATAATCACTGAGTTATGTGGATGCAAACGTGGTAAATAAAACAAAATGGCCGCCAAATTGACCAAAATGATAATATAATTCAAATTACATACATTTATTCTTAGAGTCCAGTACACCGCACGTCTCACGCGCTTGTTTATAAATTAAAAACAAGTGTAAACAAATTATTTTTGATCAATTTCACACGAACGAATGTCCAGGTAACAGTTCATCACTACATAGTGTAAAGCAAAATCCTCTGATCTGTCTGTTTATCTGTTCGCGATAAAGTCAAAAACTACTGAATGGATTTTCATACCATTTTAGAATAAGCCGTAGGTAGAATGGTTCATGGGGAAGGTTTAGGTATAATTTGTCAAGGTTTTATTTTTATTGTCAGAGCGGGACACTGTCTGCCGAGCCTGCTAGCTTAAAATAAAATAGCTCATTAGTTAGTTACCTGCCAGTGAAAATCCCGTGAAAATTAGTTCAAGCATTTTGGATATTCCACTGCGGCCGAACGCGAAAAAAAAATTACTTTTTATGAGGTCTGCTATCTACCTGTGAATGTTCCGTGAAAATCGGTCCAACCATTTTGGAAATAGGAATGCGGATGAAGCCGCAAACAAATAAAATAGAATATGTCAACCGCTATAATTTTGGCTATCTGGCAGTAAAATTCCCGTTAAAATAGGTCCAACCATTTTGGAGATTACCCGGAACAAACAAACAAATAGACAAAATATAATAATATCGACCAAATATAAAAACATTTCTTTTTTGTTATTTGTAGGTATATCCAGTCACCAAAAAGTTATTATTTAATTTTACATACACAAGCTTTATTTTTGTAATACATAATAGATTGCAAATAAAAATTGGAAACAAAACTAACGTAGAATAAACTTTTTAATAGAAACACAAAATAATCTTTGAAAATGTTTACGATAGAAACTTACCACATTACCGTGGCAACGTACCTATATAATACTAACGCTAAAACGCAGCGAAAGCAATGAAAACGAAAAATATGCCCGATTTTGAAACATTCTTCATTGGCGTTCCACTCCTATTGGTCTTATCGTGATAATATATAGCTTAAAGCCTTCCTCGGTAAATGAGCTATCTAAAACCGAAAGATTTTTTCAAATCAGACAGCAGTACCTGAGATTAACGCGGTCAACCAAACAAACAAACAAACTCTTCAGTTTTATATTACTATAGATTATACTAATATTGAGCGATTCTTGATAGGAGAAAAATTTATGTGTTCGCGTCATGTTAATTCGTTAATTAATTTGCGTTATTTCAATATACAAATTATGAAATTTAAATAATTCACACCAAAATTAATTTAATAATTCAATAGAGAACACAGTTATTCTATTGTTTTGAGTTTTCACTTCTGCCGGCAGTCCTTATGACTCCTCGGTTTTTTAAATTATTTTTTACGTAATAAGTTTTCATTCGAAACACACAAAAAATTATTGAAATACATAATCCATATTAATACAATAAATGGGAGGCGAATGAAAAAAGCAGAGTTTACAGACAAAAGAAAGTTTTGCAAATACATATCTATTAGACATTTAGAATATAGTATCTTCACGTTACATTTATTTTAGCAGAAACGATATAGCAGTTGTAGACTACTATTAGACTATTTTATTTTAAGTATTAGTTAGAGTGTCAAATAATACAAACATGTCCTCATCTCATAATCGTATTATTTTCTTCAAATCCTTTGAGAACTTTTTTACTACGAAACAGCCATCAGTGTACGTGAGTCCGGTCCAAACGTCTAAAGGAGTTGCGAACTTTTATTTTCAAGTTTTGGGGACAACTGATTATGAAACTAAAATGAATATCTAATATGTAAGTATATATATTTTACACGGAATAAAAAAAACTCACATCTCCTTGTCATCATCACTCATCTCGCATATAAGTATTTATAGTAAAACAAAAGTAAAATCTGAACGACAGATAGCTCCATTTCGTTAGCACTAGGAGTATTTTTTGCTGGTTGCGTCCGGTACTTGCAAATCGTATGCAGGCGATTTCTGTTTTGTTTTTAGTAGTTTGTCCCGGCGCGGTTTGCGAAATTTCACGTAAAACATCGGACGGTTGGCAAATTATGTCAACACGAGTTAATATGCAAGGACTTTGCACTCCTCCAGGACTCCAGGACGCAATTGCACTCCTCGAGAATTACTGTGATCCATAAAAATAGTGTCAGAGAATTTACAATCAATGAATTGACCGAGTATATTGCGTATAATAAAAAAAATAACTCACTACTGATTTCTTCAAGGTGGTCTGTTTGATTTATGCCACGGTAGCACTTTATAAAACCCGTCACATAATATGCATAGAGGGGCGTGGCTAACGGTCACCATAGCTGCGAGACCACGCCCGACTACAGGAAGGGTACAGCAGATGCGCATGAGTCGACAAACGTGAGCTTTTGTGTCGAAAGAATTCTTGATGCTTCAACAGATAACAATTATGATAATTTGTTTCATATATATTTTTTAATCCATTTTGTTAAATTCCAAATAAATATAAGTTTTTAAGTCAATATTAAAAAATACATAAACGATATATCAATGAAATTATATTATTATTTAAAACCCAAATTATTTTGAGTAACTTAAGGTAATATTACTCGATTTATTGTGGGAGACAGCAGCTGAGGTGGACAACATATTCCCACTACAAAAACGAGCAGTTCGAGAAATTTATAATATTCTGTAACTGTTTAAAGTAATTCTGATTTTGGTCAGCAGTATTCAACCTACCAAGATACCATAGTCTCATGGCGGTATCAGTAAGTACAATATAATTAATTATATAGCAATTACTGTACCCTTGGTGACGCGTTCATTGAAGTTCAGTTCATTGAAAATATCATTAAATTTAAACGTTGCCCTATTTTCACACATTCATTTCTTTTATAACGCGGTTGCAATAAAACGGCCACTCTTAACGATACGATTATTTCTACATCTTTAGGCTTTAAAAAGTGGCATAAATTATAATTCACCATTTAAATTATTGTTATAGAAAATTGTACTTGAAGAAAAATATTAAAAAAAAAAACAAATAAAGTTGGAAGTTCAAAATAGAATATACGATTAAATTGTATTGATGCCTCAAAAATGAACTTTTATTTTATATATATACTCAAATATCAATTTTTAATATATGTATAATGTAAATAAGTTTTGATACGGTAAATAACCATATTTATAACAATATCAACCATGATATTTACATATTTTGATTAAGATATTAGTTACTTATCACTTCAAAATGACCACGAAATTCGGTATTTTTTTTAAATCAGCAACATGAATTTTGCTGAATACTGGAATCACAAATCATTTGACATAAATATTTGATTAAAACTTTTTTTGTATTGCAAATAAATACAGAGAAAAGAAAAAATTGGCAGATTGATATAAGGATTCTACAGTGATAATTACCCAGGATAGATTTATTCTGATATCAGTGTCTCTAATATAGAATAGTGTATGTAGCGACGGTTGTCAACCGGTCACCAGTGTTCTAAGAAAAATGGTTATAAGTTACAAAGCCCTTTTAACTGAATAAGCCGTTTTTAAAGAATATCCAATGGTAATATGTATTTACATTTTACTTTCATATTTTATAATTTGCAGAAAATGAATATTAACAATATATACATGTACATATACATAAAATTGAAATATGCCTATTGTTTATAAGGGCGTTTTCTCTGAAACATCTGAACCGATTTTGATGACATTATTACTGACATATAGAGCGCTTTTTATAGTCTTTATAGGTCAGCATTGATGATAAAATTTGACTAAATCACTTAATTATTATAAAAATAATTAGCCTGATAAAATAATGAATTTCCATGGAACAATAAAAGCATTTTTATAAGAATGGACCCGCAGGTACAAAGTAGTTACTAAAACAAAAACCAAAAGTGATGCATTCAAACCAGTCTAATAATAAACTTTTTTTAAAAGCTATACACCACTTCGCACCTCATAGTCTCAAGTTACAAATATTATGCCGACGACAAATTATATAGTAGTTGAATGGGATTCAAATTACCGCTTTTATTGTATCCATTTATTGTATTGTAACTTTAATCGTCATTTTAATGGCATTTAGTCGATCTTAGATAAGTACCGTCGGTTTGATTTTATCGTTTGAGCTTTATTATGAGTTATGTTAAAAAGAACTCCATTGTGAAGGTATACTTTATATTATTTAATTGTACAAAGAGTTGTTTAATGTAATTTGTATACTTAGATGAATAGTTATTATTAAAGTACAGAGAATTGTCAGTTATAAGGTAACACGAATAAAATTGTGAAGGCAGCAAATTACCAGTAGTCAATTAGGTTAATACCACTAGATCCTCTTGCATCAAATACAAGAGAAATAACTATATCAGTCGCTTGTTTGTGGTTAGGATCTAAGGTAATAAAAATCAACCCAAATAATTCAAAGAATCCACAATCGACTCTAAATTTATCGAGCAATCAGAAAATCTGTTGAGCACGTCACTAAATATTTAAATTATAGTTATTTTAACATTAATATATAACAGTGAAATGAGTATTTTCCGTCACTGCTATTTCACAGGTTGTGATAACTAAAAATCTGTTATGTTTTACTATTGGTTATGCGCGTTATTTCTGGATTTACTTTCGTATTTACGTATTCGGATTTACGTAGTCCGGTGAAGCTGTGAAGACCCTGCAGAGTCAATAGCGTAGTCAGTTCGAGAAAAAAAAATGGATTTACTTTCATCCTCTACATAATGTTCGGTGAGTGACCTTTTTTTTAGGTTTACGCTAAAAACCTCATTAAAACTTAATATTAAAATTAAATGCTCAAATAAAATTATATGGAGCGTGTGCGTTTTAAATTCGTTTTGTTTAATTATTTCTCATAGCACTTAAAAACAGCAGTGATGCTAGATTTAAGATGATTAATAATCCGAGCCGCGCGCTGACCACCAAAACACTTGCCATGTTACAAAAAAAGTCACAAAGCTACAAAAAAGTTAAATACGCATTGAACTCTTACTTAAAAAAGTTTGATCTCAAAAGAGTGTCTTACCCTTGTTTACAGATGGACATTATTTTCGTTTAAATATTCTCTAACACAGTTTTATAGTTATTCTATTTTTATAATTAACTGTATTTCTATTTGCCGGCAAAAGAAATGTAATAAATTATGGATTTCATGGGTATAATTCATTTGGAAGAAGTAAATAAATTAAACAATTTTAGACATTCACAAGTAAATCATAACTACTATTATTTGACATCTGAGAGTGTATTTATCTCTGTCATTATACTGTTGTTCCATCTTACGCACTTTCATATATATAAATCTCATAAATAATTTTATACATAATTTTCTTTTAACTAAAATATCACAATAATGATAACCAATCTAACATATCATAAATACATTTTCATAATGAAGATCTGATCAAAGATGCTATTTATAAATTGAAATTGTTTGCAAAATACATATGTAATGGAACGTTTTTGAAAGATGAGATCGAATTGAACGAATGCTAGTCAAAGTTGCTTGCATAAAAACTTAAATCAGGTTTTTAGCTAGAGACTGCTTGGACACGCTTTTGTAATAAAGTATTGTAAACATTACTTCAACTAGATCTTAAATTTTAGGCACTGCTTAGTAAAACTCGTATTATATACGTGTTCATCTTTGTTTTTGTAATAAGACCGTTATAGTTTATATATTTAGTTAGTATTTCTTGTGTATGTATTAAATAAAAATAGTAGTGAGAGAACGAGTATTAAATTATTATTTTATGACGTTAGGGTTGAACATAACGAGATTTTTTTTTAATGCAAAAAGTAACCGAGACACTGCAGCTTCATGTATACGATATACTCTGCTGCAACATACAAGCAGTGTATACTGTACTGTAGTAGTCGTATGATTGTATTTATTAAGGCTTCAGTCCCACTACGCCCGCAGCAATCTCCACCTCGCGTCGACGGGAACCTCTCAGCACTTTCTGATAAACGATACCGACAACAAAACAATTTTGTTATTTTTATACTCATAATTTTATGTTCAGCACCTAATTGCGCTATTAGGGGCTAAATCTACAGGCTAGTTAGCTTTGTTTTAGGCGCCATCTATCGGGTCATCCCTCTTGTTATTCTGTTGGCTCTTTATTGTTTTAACGTAAATTATAAAGTTTATTTTTCAATTGCTGAGATGTTCTTCAGGATTAGATAATGCAACTTTTGCTTTTCCTTTGACTGTTATGAACGTAACAATTTTTATTCATTTTTGTACGTCATATTTCTGAAACAAATATGATTTAATATCTTAGGATTATCTATATATATATCCCTCTATATCTATCCATATCTATTTATACCTATCTACATCTGACTAAATCTATCTAACTATATCTTAGCCTAAAAAGGTATAGTTATTGAATGCGGCTTCCATAATATGTCGACTGATGTTAGGCATCAAATATTTCCGATGTCAAAAGTATTTTATAAATTAATTTTGGCTACATAAATGATACATATAGATCGGAGTGTAAATCAGTTATACGACATTTCCGACGACCTCAAAGAACAGAAGATTCCTGTTCGCGAGGTTCATCGTATGCGCTCTCCGCGCACCAGGGCTCCATATGATATGGTTCTCGTTGTCCTCGATCGCACCCTTCAAGGGAAAGCGATCTTCAATCTCACATCCCTCTGCGGCCTCTCCGGCGTTATCGTCGAGCCGCCGTGCAAAATGTCTGTGCCCTCGCAGTGTCACAACTATCAGGTGTACGGACACTCCGCACGAAACTGTCTCCTGAAACCCAGGTGCGTTAAGTGCCTTGGCGACCACTCCACCAAGGAGTGTTCTCGCACTAAAGACTCCCCCGATCCCCGGGTTGTGTTCTGTGCCGCGGCATGGGTCATACCGCGAATTATCGCGGATGTCCCCGCGCCCCACGCACAAAGCGCCCTCGCTACCTCAGGCAGGCGTCGCCGTCTAAGGCGGCCGCTGCCCCCGCCCGTCCTCGACCTCCGCCTCTCATGTCTCGAGAGGCCTTCCCGAACCTGCCGGGCACGTCTCGTGCACCGGCAGCGTCCGTACCCGCGACTAGTGCGCCCCCCCGCCCCTACCGGGCCCCTCAGGCTCCGTGGGCTCCTAAACCCGCGTCCCAGCACACTCCCAAACCTCCGGCGGCTAATCCTTCACAGGATGACCCCGCATACTCCTTTTCCCTATCGAGTATTGACTACGCAGGTCAACTACTCATTTTCCACGAGATCTCGGAGATCTCGGCGTACGAAGAGTGCTCTCGTAATCCGCTACTAGGTGCCGTCACGGCAATCCATAGATTTCCAGCCATCGCGGCTACACTACAACGGCTCGCGCGCGCAGCTGTTAAAAAATAAATAACTCAAATAAGATAGAGTAAATCGCGTATTTACGTCTATCTTCCCCTAAAAATAACCGTCAAACAATAATAATAATTTTTGTTATGTCTATTTTTAGATTTCGGCGCCGTCGCCGTTAAGTAAATTTAAATTCGATCTTATTAAATGCGTGTTGCGCCCGCACTTTTTTGTAATCGATCCTTTTTAGGTCCCGCACACATCGCGGTTCTCAGTAATATCTCGAGCCTAGGTCGTCCCCGCGCGGAGCCCTCGTGATATTATTATCGCGATACAGCGACTCACCTACATCACTTGAACAAACATATGAGATCATCTCTCTCACACACGTGCACATATATACACATGGTGGGAGGGTTTTGTTTTTTTCCCTCATCGAACTGAATCGAATAGTTTTAGTTCGTTTCAATCCGATATACACGTATTCATTTGTGAATCATGCAATTTCGATTGTATGGTTCACAAATGTATATATGTATGAATAGCTTAGAATAGTTAGCTAGGACAGACGCGTCTTTTTCCAGGTAACAGCCCAAGCCGAGGTGTGCGTGCACCCTTGTGTATGTTACCTAAAACCCAAATCGGTTGTGTGCCTTAAACGCCAACCTTAGTAGTCCGGTGAAGCTGTGAAGACCCTGCCGGGTCAATAGCGTAGTCAGTTCGAGAAAAAAAAAAAAAGAAATATAAAAAAAATAAAGTAAATCAGTTGTAATATTAATGGTTATTATTATCACAAGGAAAATTTATTATTATCACAAGGAAAATTATGCTATAATATGCTCCAGAATAATTGGCATGAGGATTTATGTGTATATTATTTAAGAATACGAATATTGTATTCTGAAATTACCATAGGGATGAAATGTAATACGAAGAAATATATTGTAGGGGAATTGACAAACACAAAAAATACATTTTAAAGAGTGATTTTCTGACCCAAAGTAGTAGTGGTCTCTACTCTCGGGTTTATATATAATGTGATTGACAACCCTTAGTAATATTATATAAATCTGAAGTACTCGGCCGATTATCATGACTTTTTTTTTTATCATGACTTTGTCAGAAGTACAAAATAAAATCTAATTCATCCATCTGAAAATTGTAAAAAATTATTCGATGTGGGGTATTAAAATCGCGCTTTTAATGTTAACGTAATAATTGGAAATTAGGAATGATAATGGGAAATTTATAGTAGATATGATATCCAACTATAGATTTTAATTTCAATCTGCGTATTAGAGTACAAAATACATAATAAATAGTACCGCCGGATAACCCACCTCCCCTCGCCCTCGCCCCTTCTCTCCCAAACATAGGGTGGCAACGCCCTTGCGATTCTTCTGGTGTTGCGGATGTCTATGGACGGTGGTGATCACTTAACATCAGGCGACCCATCTGTTCACTTGTCTCCAATGATATATAAAAAAACCCATTAAAATTATACACATATTGGTTTTGGCTACTATGTCGAGCGCCTTTCACTTTACCACAACTCCGCGACCGCGCGCCAGCAATACGACATGCGATAAATTGACGAAAAAATTTAAGGCAATGGAAAAAGTTTCACTTTGAAAATGTATTTAAAATTACCAATAAATCCAAATCATCTATTTTCTAATTAATTCATGTAGGTGGGTTGTCGTGGAGTCTTTTAGTCGTTTAAAGTAGCCGAAAGGCACCGTTACCGCTGCGTTCCAGCAGGCAATGGGCGGTCGACTCAGCTCAAGCCGCCCCGAGCCTGACAGTCCATGAGGATTTTTCCTCCACGTTAACAAATATGTGGCAAAACTTGTTTCGTGAAAGCATTAAATATAAAAAGTGTATTATGCTGACGGTACTTGTTAACTAGCTAGTAAAGTGGTATCTCGTGAACGAGGCCTCCTCCGTGCAGCTCCGAACGAATACCTCATTGAAATACCCTCGAGATTTCGCAAGACTGTGTTTTATTTGTCTCGTTAATTACAAAATGTATATATAATACGTATTGGATATGAGATCAAAGAGACATATATTACCTTAAATTGGAATTATTTCTGATTTGTTATTAGAACTGACAACTTCTTAATTGTCTATGAACCTAATTTTTGGTGACGGTACAGTGTAATTTTCTTGGACATTTTCTAAAGAGACATTTAAGATAAAAACTTGTTAAGTTAGTTTGCTAGATAAATAATCAAGTTTATTTTTCTAAGCTTAATCTTCTATAGTTATAAATGATTACCAGAAAATACTATTTGACTGGCAAAGGCGTAATTTGTCGGAACAAAATATTTCTTTTTTCAATTTACCTTGCTAATTCCACCTGGAACTGGTTCATCTCTGTTGTTTTCGTCTATAATAGACACCGTTTGTCAGTTTCGTTGGGCGCAAATATTACGATTGTAGTTTTTATTTGTTTCAACTTTCAAACTGCAATACCTAAGACTTCTGTAACTATGTTATTATGATTTAAATTAATATTAATTGTTATTTGTATCTAAATAACTTTAAATAATTTGTACTTTGTTTTTGAATTTGATTGAATTATATTTGATTTCATTTGATTGTATCGTATTTAAATTTGTCCTTTGAGAAATTTTTCAGACAATAAGGAATATACGTTAACAACAGACATATAGCAGGAGGCAACTTGGTGTACTTGTATGTTATTTGCTAATGGTATTGCTCTTGTCGGAGAAAATGCTGCCAAGATACAAAGTAGACTGGCGAGATGTCGACAAAAACTCGAGAATATTGGTTTGAAGATTAGTAGAACAAAAATTGAACAAAAACGACGGCAGCATGAACAAGGAAGTGAGGAAGACGAGGCAAAAGATGTCCGAGGTAGTCTGTGACCCACTAATGCCCTTGAAACTCAAGGGGAAAGTGTATAATGTTAATAATAATATTATAAGACCATTCATGATATATGCATCTGAGTGTTGGGTTACAAAAGAGATGGATGAGAGAAAACTACACGTGGATTGTGGAAAAGATGCGAATGTTAAGGTGGGTGTGTGGTGTAACTAGAATCGATAACATTAAGAATGAGTATATCAGGGGAAGTTTGAAAATAGCACCAGTGACAGAGAAGTTGAGGAGAATTACGTCACATAACTAGGAAAGTTTTAGGTATAATGGTGGGTAGATATAACAGTAGAGGAAGACCGAAAAACGTATGGATAGATTATGTGAAGAATAATATGCGTATAAAAAGTGTGAATACTGAGATGACATTTGACAAAGGAGAGTGGAAAAGGAAAACATGTTGTACCGACCCTACTTAGGACCCTACTGTAGATGATGAATAAGAGAAAGGTAAATAGGTCATCAAAATGTGACATCGTTATGATCAATATAGAAGTGCGGAAACGTCATATTCGTGACGATACATGTAGAGAATTGATTCTGAAGTGTCAAAATTTAAAACTTTAAATATTTTAAATAGAAATATATAAATAATTCTTGAAGTACCTACTATTTTCAGTTAATGATTTGTAAATTTAAAATATCATAACATATGACGTTAGGTTAGAACAAGATTGGGGTCCCACAAAGGTGACCACTTACGACAAGCTGGGTAGTCTGAAAATCATGAAACTCTTGCGATGTAATTTTTGATTGATCCCTAAGTAAGTACATACGAAAGACGCGAGGGAAAACCTAAATGGTAATAAGTATGCTATAATTTTAAGAAACATGCAATATCTTAATATTATTTAATACAGTTGTGCCCGCGACTTCGTCCGCGTGGAACTTTATATAAAAAAACACTAATTAATGAAGTCATCTGAATGTATTAAGTCCATTTACTTATCTACTTCTCTCTCGTACTTAAGCCGCGTCGTCATTATAATTACAATAACTTTTGATAAATCGAACCGATTTTAATTAAACAAACTCTTGAAGAGATTTTATCATTAATGCAGTATTTTAGTAGTGATGTGTGTCCAAACAAACAGACAGACATATATTTAGGATATGTTTTAAGAAACGCACAATAAGTTATCCTGCATGAGTTCTTGTATAATAAAAAAATGTATTTCGGTTCGTTTCCAAAGGCATTGTAAGCTTTTTACCGGGACTCGTGTCGACCATCTGGTTCTGACGACTCGACAGCACAATTCACTATGATACAGAGGCCATTAATAAAAATAAATTAACCTTAAACTGGCCACGCCTTTCAAGAGTTTTGTAAACGTATTTAAGGTAAATAGGTATGCACGTGCAAAATACTTCAGTACAACGACTATTGAAACGAGATGGCGTGGGTTCGATACCCGGACATTATTTCTATGAGATTGAAGTAATTGTCAGTAATTTTGTTATTTATGAAAATTAAAATCTAAAAACAACGAAAACATCTCATCGATAATCTTGAAAATTAGCAAACATAAATGTGTTTCATAGATAAGGTTTTTATGCTATTCCTATATTGTATAGTCCACGTTAAACTTTTTAACCGCTCTGAAGTAGATGCCGCAGAACACAAATTTAGGCATCAGAGGGACGAAGTGAGGTAAAAGGGGAGGAAGTTCGTCCGCGCACGCACCTCGCACCCTATTTCACACGTTGACATATTATTAGTTACAGTACAGTACATTCAGAATTCAAATGTCATAAGTGGCAAACGAACAGGTGGGTCACCTGCTGTTAAGTGATCACCACCGTCCATGAACACTAACAACACCAGAGGAGTCGCAAGTGCGTTGCCACCCTTTGGGAGGAAAGGGTTAAGGGAGGGAGAGGGAGAGGAGGAGAGGGGAGGGGAGGTGGGCCTCCGGCGCTCTCACTGACCGAACGAAACGCAACAATGCAAGCACTGTTACTTCACGGCAGTTTTCTATGAGAGGTATGAGAGGTAGTACCCCGGACGAGCCGACCCATTCATGCTGAAACCAGTAATAGTTTCAACGTGGCTCTACCACAATTAAAAGTTACCATTTAGTTGTTGGTAACTACATGTGATTGCTATTTTCGTTGTTATCTTTTTCTTGTAGAATTGTTTTATGAGAAGACCCATCCACTTCAAAAAATGATGTTTCTATGGAAGGCGTTGTTTATTACAAATTATTTATTTATTATGAATATATTTTATTTATAATAAGGTATTGTAACACGAATAATACCTGCACAATATATGCTACAAGATATGTCCCATGGATAGAATTAAATACTGCATAAGGCGGATCATTCAATTAAAGTACGCGATCACCCAAAACTCACCAACCAGGTGATTAAACGTTATTTGGATTTAATTATAACTGACAAATACATAATGTGGCGAACTGTTAATTTTCTAGTTTTGTCTATTATTCAGCTACTACCTATTGTAACAAAAAAAAATGTTTTATATTGGGTCAATATTTATATATTATTATATTTTGTCTGTTTGTTTGTTTTGTTCCGGGTAATCTCCAAAACGGCTGGACCTATTTTAACGGGAATTTTACTGGCAGCAGCCGAATTTATAGCGGTTGACATATTCTATTTTATTCGTCCGCGACTTCATCCGCATTACTGTTTCTAAAATAGTTGGATCGATTTTCACGGGATATTCACTAGTAGATAACAGACCTCATAAAAAGTAATTTAGGTTTTTTATTCGCCTTCGGCCGCAGTGGCATATCCGAAATGCTTGAACTGATTTTCACGAAACTTTCACTGGCAGCTAACTTACTAATAAGCTATTTTATTTTAAGCTAGCGGTCTCGGCAGTCGTTGTCCCACCTTGATAATAAAAAGAAAACCTTGACAAATTATACCTAAACCTTCCCCATGAACCGTTCTACCTACTGGTGAAAACGGCATGAAAATCCGTTCTTTAGTTTTTGACTTTATCGCTAACAGATAAGCAGACAGGCCAGAGGATTTTGTTTTACACTATGTAGTGTGCATTCGTTCGTGTGAAATTGATCAAAAATAATTTGTTTACTGTTGACAAGCGTGTGAGAAGTGCTGTACCACCCTCAGGGTATATAGTAGGTAAAAGTTCGAGGTATGTGGCTGATGATAAATCCCATCACATTCGATATTCTATTCTTATTCACATATCTAATCGTGTAATAAATAAATAAATAAATCGTGTCGTAGTTACAAATGTTTTTTGAAAAACTATTTCTGTAATGTACACATCTACTTACAATTTTACAATTCTTTAATATATTTTTAAAAAACGCGTGCGGAGCCGCGGCTGACAGCTAGTATATTTATACATGTAAATATTGGAATGATACACTCCTTGTGAGAGAGTAAACGTGTTTGATGACTACTGGAGCCTACTATATATACGATGTAGTGCGTAACGGTTCTCTTTCGTTTGCTGTTTGGAAAGTAAGCAAAATACGGGTAAAGAAATTCTCACTTCAAAACATAAAAGAAATTCCATGTAAGGCGGTATGTATATGCGTGAAGCTGTGTCATAGACGAGACGCTGAAGACTACGTTGTACGGAATACAAAACTATAAGATTACTAAAACTCGAATGTTCTGCACGTGCAATTTAGGGCTGCGACTTGTAACATAATAAAATCTTCGTTGTTTCGGATAATTAAATTCTAGACTTTATGGGTACATTGAAGTACGTAAAACGCAAGAATACTTTATTAGTAACAAAGCTTTGTCAGTCTAATTTGACGTAAACCATTAAAATTCCAAGAATGTTTTTGTAATTCTGCGTGTAACGTGTCAGTTTAGTGACTGAACGAAACATTTATTTTTGTATAGTAAGTCTATTGAATTGATTTTTATTTCAGTAAATATCTATAAAAGTGAAATCAAATAAAACAATTTATTATGAATCCGAACGTAATATACATTCGGATGTCTAATGAATAAAAAGAGATATTCAAAATATAAAGAGATATTTAAAAGAGTAGATATTTTATTAAGAAACATGTATTTGTAAATTATTAAAAAAAATTAAGCAGTCAAGGGACGCCTGGCAGATTTGAAACAACGAAATTATTTTGTACAGATAATATGCATAAGAGGGTAGTTAACGACAGGAAATAAATAGGCAATAATCAAAAATATAATATTAAGAATTATTCAAAAAAGAAGATGACTGTCTATTTAATAAACATTTATATTCATTAAATAGAAAAATTCAAAATCATAAAACATGGCGATGCATGCATGGCGCAGCGTCGCCACGCCAACTGTAGCCTGACAGTTCACATCAACATCAAAGAATAACCAAAATTTAGAGTATAAATTCGCAGAGAGACGGCGCTGTCCTGATGCGTCAATTCAAAGAACACACAACAAAAATCTCATCCAAATATAGGAAATGAATGGGCAAGTACTAAAAGTTTTATAACTAATACAAGTATTAGGTTTGGTCTTTAATATTTTGAATATAAATTATAACCGACTGAACGTCCGTTTATAATCACAAAGGCTCCCATCGAAAATCAGCGCTGTAGTACTACTGCACATATTGGCTAAATGGGTTGCCAATTGTTGGACTTTTTTTCGTCATATTTCACATGCATTTAATTTTTGTTTGTCTAATTTGTTTGTTTAATTTAAGGTAATTGTATGGTTTGTTCCAACAATAAACGATATCTTTCTTTCTTCTTTCTTTCTTTCTAAAAAATGAACGTCTAGAAATTCCCACCCATCGAAATTTCGATATCTCGATTTAATCCAATACACAGGCGAGTCGCACTCCAATCCATAACAGTTCTATCTTAAAACAACAAGGCCAATAATTCAAGCGACAACCGAAATAATTTTACAAGAAGGTTACAGCGTCTGAAGAACAAATCGTAAAGAGTTTGTTTGAACATTGTCTACGCATGCGAATAAATCCCTTTACAGCTGTAGACGGCATTTTATTACTCAGTAGCGTAGCATTATTTTCTCGAATGAAAGGCGTCAACCCTAGTATTGCTTGAATCTTTAAACAGCAATAATCTTGTTCGTTAATTCCGCTACGTTTTATTGTGGATTTACTTATTAATTTGTAATTTAAAACACGGAATTCTTGTTTTATATTTAGTAAATTCAGTGATTACATGTTGAATAAAATTATGATAAAGTATTTAGTATTATAAATATTCAAAATAATACACAACAAATGAAAATGAAATAAAAATTGATACAAAAATTAGATTACGTAGTAAATATAGTTGCTTAGTAATTTCACTTACTAGTTCTTTATCGGAATGTATCGTGACCACCAGCTAGTGTATATAGGAGCAGACAAGAAGGCATGGTTTCAACGAGAGACGATGTCCTGAAAATCTCTTGGGGTTCGCAGCTGTTTTTCGATTATTATTGGCTCCCCATTAGAAACTCTATCTATTAAGAATGTAATTTGATATGAAGACGGATATAAGCAATGTTTGTGAATTATCGTCACATAAGGGAAAAGCGCTAGGCATTCTCCATTTTCTTTTATTTTGCTTTCACTGCAAATAATATGAAGTAAGAATCAAATAAAAAAAGACATTTAAGACACTAGGAATTATTATTCTTTAAAAATTATGTATACAAATTAAAATAGTCAGTTATAAATGTCATGAAAAATAGTAGGTAAATAAAAAAAGATTTCATGAAAGCACGTCTTCAGCATAGATATTTATAATCTATAGATACAGCCGATACTGCACATTACTTGTTTGCTGGTAAATCGCACGCTTACACAAACTCGGACGCAATAGAAATTGAGAGAGATAAAGATAAAGTCACATGATAAAGGTATAACGCTTTTTTCTTACGTAACGATTTCTGTCCATTAACCGTAAGGTGCGTTAAAGCACTGGGCTAGCTTATTTTCTTTCTTAGTAGAGGCGTGCGAAGCCGAGGCGGTCAGCAAGTGAAAAATAAAATCAAAATGTATTAGTTATTTCTAGGTCATAATTATAAAACTTCTAAACGATTATTCCATTTAAAAGCACTGAGCATCCAAGAAGAAAGATAAAAAAGGGAACACCTATGTATTTTTATGAACAGTTCGCGTGTATGATATAAATGAGTTCTCGCGTAGGCGTTACGTAAGGTTGATTCATTTTTTTAATTCACTCTGTAAGTGATGTGTGAAATAGTTGTAATTTTAGACAAATAATGTTTGTTAGACATGCTATAGGGTTATTCGTATATAACACGGGTTCGTTGTTACCAGCCGAACAATTTCAAATGAAGAGAGAATCTTACAAATAGTTACATAATATCCGTGTGAGAAAATTGATTAGGAAACTTCATTATGACGTTACTATTGATGATGTCATAAATTACGTTAGTTAATATATATACATATAATTCAAACTTAGTGTCTGTTATTTCTAAAGGCCAATCAGAAAATTTCCAGATTTTGATAAGAATTTTACTGAGGCTACATATCTTCACGCTCTTTATTGAAACTAAGTAATCATAACAAAATATATGACAAACTAAAAACAACGTAGACAGAAAATGGAGTTTCCATGAATAACATTAATGGGACAGACCTATTAAATCGTTGTATTGTCCTTTGTAATTCATAAGTGTGCTAGATTAAACTGGATCTAACGTTTTGAAGTGGGTGAAAATTATGTTCAAAGATTCCTTAACATAGATAGATATAGGTAAAGCTAATAACATCATTTTAATCAGCAATAAATACACACTCCCACTATTTAGTATTTACGTAATACCTTAAAAATTCACAAATGAAAATGTTCTTGACCTTGCTGTCGCGATCGGTCAAGTTCAAAGGGCAAAAACGGGTCACTAGTGCTACGAATATTACTGAAACTACGTCATTGATATGAAGTTACGAACACTAAGTCAATCGTAAAATAGCTTGTTCAACAGTATTGTTTGAATATACACTTCGCCTGTGTAAAATAAACCAACGTATTTTGAACAATCATTCTTTCTTTATTAGCGTAAAACTTTGTTTCTTCGCCTTAATTTTTTTTTATATTTATCACATGTCGCATTATAGCCAGCTGTGGTGTATTATCAGAGTGATTGATTTTTTTTCCAACTGATTACGCTAGTGAACTAGCAAGGCCTTCACAGCTTCATCGGACTACTCATTATTGCATTTATTATGTATTCTGCGATCTACTACGCAGATTGAAATTAAAATGCATTGATTTCTGGTTATCATTCCCATTTTCCAATAATTAAGTAAAAATTAAAAGCGCGATTTTAATATCCTAAATCGAATAATTTTCCAAAAATCTTTCAGTTAATGCCTATGATCCGAAAACAATTTCACTTGCATCGTTGTTTTTATTATGTTTGGTATTGATTGGAAACAGGAACATTTACAGAAAACGTTATAAAAAAAACAATACAACAACAATGTAGCAAATGATAAGTACAAAATACAACATTAGCAAAACGTTCCCTTTGCTAATTAAAATAATGACGTCGGCATAACGAATCGTCACTTTTGTCGCCATTCACCGTCACTTAATAAATTCCGAATCGTATAAAGAAAACAAATTAAATGTTTAATTCAAAAACTGCAACCGGTACCGATTCGTCGCACCGTTTCGAATCGTCTAACAAAACTTTGCAATTTTATATTGTATTTATATTGTCTTAAGATTTAGAATTCAATGAATCATTGATAGATATTTGCATTTTAAGGGTTACATTTGTTAGATTTTACTTACAAAAAATTTACTTCACATTACTCTATACGTTATTCTTCTCCAAATAAAGATCAAATTTATGTGCATATGAATACTCATCGAAAATTAGCGACGTAAAGACCGTTTTTATTGCAAAGTGATTTCAATCTTAAAACTGAGATCTTTGAGGATATTTTAAATGCACAATGAAGTAGGATAAATTTATTAATAGAAAGCATATGCGCTGATACTTCAGATGTAATGAATACAAATGCGTATAGTCATTGTGGCACTGAGTGGTTGTACTCTGTCACTTGTGTTATAATTGAAAATGTTTGGTTCTTATAATTTTTTGGAGTTATATATATGAATAGATAGAAAAAAAACGTTTCTGATATTTTTCTTTATAGTTTAATAAAACGAATTATCTCCATTTTGCTTTCAAATATACTCGAATTAAAAACGCGTTTGGAAAAATGATGATGAGAGTGTATTTTTATGATGCGACAAAAATAACTGAAGTCTCTCTTCCTTTTAAAAAAATCTAATTCACAAACTTTTATTATTAAAATGATTCTTAATATATTAAATTACAATTATGCATAATATAATGACAATGACCAGTGGAGTTCAGTACACATCCCAATTTATAGTGTTGGTGTATGCAGACAACGTGGGCGAGGAACCTTCTAGACGAACGGCGCAGTGCTTACAGATGACGTTGCAGACTAGGTGACACTACTTCTTGGGATTGATGACGCAGTTTTTACATATTTACGTCGTAAACAATCAATGTTCTGTCTAGGGATTGATTTCGTAAACTAAACAATATATTGTTTACCATTTCCTAGCTGAACACCTTACGATATGCGTAGTATATAAAGGAGTTCCGATCGGACCGTCGACTAGAACGGGTGTCCGTTTTGCTGCGCGCGCTCAAGTTCGATTTTAATACTCATGATTTAGTGACGTCAGTTATTGTGTTTTTCCAATCCGGCACAGGTGTGCTGCACACCTGCGTTCTTTTTCCTGGAACTGAGTGAGACCTTTCCTTTGTATTTATTTATTGCTTTGTCTATTTCTTGGTATATTTATTTATTTACTCATTTATTTATCTATTTATTTACCGAATTCTTTCATTCTTCAGTGATTTATTTTTAAATTTATTTACTGTTTATTGTTTGTTTATTTAAGTAGTCTTATGTTATTTTTCCCCTGTCTCGCTCAGGTACTTATTTGCGTTGTTTTCTTATTTTGTTTAGTTTTAAACAGCTCCCTTTGATCCGGACTCGGGATAGTCCGTTAAATTCATTAAGGCGCGCCCCCCTGCCCCTCTGGCAGGGAGGTTTCACATGTCTTCCTCCGCCCCACTCCCCTCCTCAGGCCCCGGTATGGCCTCCGATCGAGAAGTCGGCCTCCTAGAGACCGAACTTATTAGCCTCCGCGGTTTTATATCCAGCATCTGTCCTCGTCTCGTAGACGATTACGATGCGTACGCTGCAAAGCGTCGCATCGAGTTCCCTCACTCCTCCAAGCCCGCTCCCTCAATCTATGCCAAGATCTAGGCAAGCAACAATTTTCCCATCCCACCCGATCGCGATCGCGATAGCGATGATAGCGACTCCGATTCTGGCTCCGATATGGAGCAAGACCCTCCTGCTCAGCAAGATCCTCCTGCCGAGCAAGCCCCTCCTGCGGACGATGGCTTCACCACCGTCACGCACCGCAAACCGCGCAAGAAGCGCTCAAACTCCTCATCAGATCCGGAAGGCAGTTTGCCCTCCAAAAAAATAGTCAATGTCGATGGCGCGAAAGTGCCAAAGACGACACCAGCGCCCTCTAGACCCGCTTCGCCTAAAACTGCGGGTTCCGCAGTTTCGGGCAAAAAGCCCCGCCCACCGCCCCCCGTTACGATCCAAGACAAAGCGTCTTGGGTTGAAATTTCTAGCCTGCTGGAAACGGCAGGCATCCCTTACACCTCCGCTGTGAATACCGCTGTAGGTATTCAGGTGAAGGTAGCCACGTCCACCGCCCATCGTGACCTCACTCGTTTCCTTCGGGACAACCAGTGGGGTTATTTCACGCACTCTCTCGAAGAGGAGCGTAAACTACGGGTTGTGATCCGTAGGGTTCCTTCAGAACTCCCGACTTACGACATTTCCGACGACCTCAAAGAACAGAAGATTCCTGTTCGCGAGGTTCATCGTATGCGCTCTCCGCGCACCAGGGCTCCATATGATATGGTTCTCGTTGTCCTCGATCGCACCCCTCAAGGGAAAGCGATCTTCAATCTCACATCCCTCTGCGGCCTCTCCGGCGTTATCGTCGAGCCGCCGCGCAAAACGTCTGTGCCCTCGCAGTGTCACAACTGTCAGGTGTACGGACACTCCGCACGAAACTGTCTCCTGAAACCCAGGTGCGTTAAGTGCCTCGGCGACCACTCCACCAAGGAGTGTTCTCGCACTAAAGACTCCCCCGATCCCCCGAGCTGTGTTCTGTGCCGCGGCGTGGGTCATACCGCGAATTATCGCGGATGTCCCCGCGCCCCGCGCACAAAGCGCCCTCGCTACCCCAGGCAGGCGTCGCCGTCTAAGGCGGCCGCCGCTCCCGCCCGCCCCCGACCCCCGCCTCTCATGTCCCGAGAGGCCTTTCCGAGCCTGCCGAGCACGTCTCGTGCACCGGCAGCGTCCGCACCCGCGACTAGCGCGCCCCCCCGCCCCTACCGGGCCCCTCAGGCTCCGTGGGCTCCTAAGCCCGCGTCCCAGCCCATTCCCAGACCTCCGGCGGCTAATCCTTCACAGGATCACCCCGCCTATTCCTTCTCCCTATCGAGTATTGACTACGCAGGTCAATTACTCATCTTCCACGAGATCTCGGAGATCTCGGCATACGAAGAAACCGCCCGAAATCCTCTTCTAGGATCCGTCACTGCAATACATAGGTTTCCAGCCATCGCGGCTACATTACAACGGCTCGCGCGCGCAGCTGTTCAAAATAAATAACTCATATAAGATAGAGTAAATCGCGTATTTACGTCTATCTTCCCCTAAAAACGACCGTTCAATAATAATAATTTTTGTTATGTCTATTTTTAGATTTCGGCGCCGTCGCTGTAAAGTAAATTTAAATTCGATCTTATTAAATGCGTGTTGCGCCCGCGCTTTTGTAATCGATCCTTTTTAGTTCCCGCACACATCGCGGTTCTCAGTAATATTTCGAGCCTAGGTCGTCCCCGCGCGGAGCCCTCGTGATATTATTTTCGCGATACAGTGACTCATCTACATCACTTGAACACACATATGAGATCATCTCTCTCACACACGTGCACATACATACACATGGTGGGAGGGTTTTGTTTTTTTCCCTCAACGAACTGAATCGAATAGTTTTAGTTGTTTTCATTCCGATATACACGTATTCATTTGTGAATCATGCAATTTCGACTGTATGGTTCACAAATGTATATATGTATGAATAGCTTAGAATAGTTAGCTAGGTCAGACGCGACTTTTTCCAGGTAACATCCCAAGCCGAGGTGCGCATGCGCCCTTGTGTATGTTACCTAAAAACCAAATCGGCTGAGTGCCTTAAGCGCTCGCCTTAGTAGTCCGGTAAAGCTGTAAAGACCCTGCAGGGTCAATATCGTAGTCAGTTCGAGAGGAAAAAAAAAACGTAGTATATAAAAATATTGCGCAGCTATGTACTTACGTATGTTTATATTATATTTTGAAAATCCGTAAAGGTTTCCGTCCGCCTTAGTAGTCCGGTAAAGCTGTAAAGACCCTGCAGGGTCAATATCGTAGTCAGTTCGAGAGGAAAAAAAAAACGTAGTATATAAAAATATTGCGCAGCTATGTACTTACGTATGTTTATATTATATTTTGAAAATCCGTAAAGGTTTCTAGGGATATATGGTCTTCTTTCCTAACGCACACCGACAACTAAACGCGACACCATGAAGTTGGATGGTAATTTTTCTGTCAAGTTTTCCTGAGAACTGATAACTATACTAGTTACGTCGATATATATGTACACTCATCAAAAAAGTCTTAGCAACAAGTACTAATTTAAATTTTAGTATGGTTCTTCACATTATAACGTTGTATTTTATTTTTAAAATAATATCTTTAGGGTTCTATGATGTAAAAATAACAGCTGTTGTCTTTATAAGTTCTTTTAATAACTAAAAAATGAACAATATTAGAATATATTGTAGAAACTAAGATACATAAGAAACTAAACTTTTTTCTTACAAAATGAAATTTCTAAAGAAAATGTATTTATTGTGAAAGAATATGGAGGGTCATGGAGGAGGTGGAGACCTTATCGGATCACCGATATATCAGGTTCGAGGTCTCCACCTCGCACAGTGAGCCAGTAACCCGCCCCCGAAGGGGCGCTACGTTCCCCCGGTGGGCGATGAGCCGCCTCGACCGGGAGCTAGCGGAAGAGGCAGCAATCGTCCAGGCCTGGTCGTTGTCCCCCCCGGACAGCGATATCGACGCGTCTGCAGCCCGCCTCCGTGATGCTCTCACGGAGGTTTGCGACGCGTCGATGCCGCGAAGCGTACACCGCCCAAAGAGGAGGGCGGTGTACTGGTGGTCGCACGAAATCGCGGAGCTTCGTGCGGCCTGCTCCGCGGCCCGGCGGCTGTACGGGCGCAGCCGCCGGCGACGGACCAATAGGGACCCCGAGGAGGAGGCCCGGCTGTATGGTGACTACAGAACCTGCAGAAAGACGCTGCAGGTCGCCATCAGCCGGGCAAAAGAACAGGCATGGGGGGAGATGCTCCAGGAGCTGGAGAGGGATCCGTGGGGGCGCCCGTACAAGGTGGCCCGGAAGAAATTCCGCGGCCAGGCGCCCCCGGCAACGGAGACTCTTCAGCCGGAGGTGGCTGAGAGGGTCGTGGGAGCATTATTCCCCGGCCCTCCGGAACTCGCCCCTCCTCCTATGCCTCCTGCTCAAGTGGCAGACGAGGTGCCGGTCATCCCTCCCCCGGTTACGGAGGAGGAGATGGGGAGGGTGATTGAGCGCCTCCGCGTCACTGGCCGCAAAGCACCCGGCCCCGACCCGGGTACCCGGCCCGGGTGCTAGCCATAGCGTTGGTCCATCTGGGAGGGTGGCTTCGGGAACTGTTTGACCGCTGTCTTGTGGTCGGGCAGTTCCCCGGGTTCTCCTGTATTATTGTAGCGCTGCCAAAGACGACAAATAACACTTCTATGAATGCCAAAATTTCGAGATATCTGAGATTGATTACTTCACGCTTGCAACATTCCTACAGATCTTTGCATTTCATCTGCCATCCAATGTCGTCGCTTCATGACGTAAAGAACATCTACCAATTCAATTTTGTCGCTAACTTTTTATTTAAATAGTTGGTAAAATTATAAAATCAAGATTAAACGTAGCAATTAAAACGCATTTAAATTAAAACAAATTCGCAGTC
This sequence comes from Antheraea pernyi, assembly GCA_015888305.1. Lineage (NCBI taxonomy): Eukaryota > Metazoa > Arthropoda > Insecta > Lepidoptera > Saturniidae > Antheraea > Antheraea pernyi. The sequence goes on along the minus strand of MU158811.1, from coordinate 716,409 downwards.
ATTTGAATTTTATGAAAAAACAAAACAATCAAATTTTTTTTTACAACCAGCCGGTATGTTATCAATAACAAAAAAGTTTACTTACCTACGCACTTTGTTTGAGTAAATACTTAGAAATTAATTAATATAAATGGTAAAATTTGTAATATCCCGCATGTTGCTTAGACTTTTTTGATGTGTGTATTTGCAATGCATATTTTATACACCTAACTTTTTAAGTGAGTTTATAGGTTTGAAGTTAACTGTCAATATCTGTTCTTTTTATTTGTTTACAATATAAATGATTATTATTTTATGATAAATAGTTTAATTTACTTCGTTTTGGCATCTTACTCGATTCTGTTTACAACTAATTTAAACCTTTTAAAGTTAATTATCATTATTTAATGCAAACGTTATCAATCGCATTTAATGTTTTTAAGCTAAAAAGTATAATTTGTTGCGTACGTACATAAGTTTTTTTGTAAGCTATCTGACTACAATGCACCTAATACTATTATGTGGCGATGGTATTGAAGATAGCATAATTATAGAACGAAAATGCATTATATAGTCTAACGTGATTAGCAATAAATAGTTCGTAGTACCAGTGTAGCTGTTAAGACCTTGATAGGTCAATGGTGTAGTCAGTACGAGAAAAAAAAACAATAAACAGTAAAAAAATCTCTGTCTGTTCGTAGCACTCGATTAATCACAAGTTTTATTTGCTATAGATATGAGAGAAAATAATATAATAATCATAATATTTGTCAAAAGTAAACAATACACATAATTACATAATCCTGTACACAGACTCAGCCACGTGTCGGACACGGTTCGTTCATTAGAGTTATATATTAACCCTCCGGCGGGATCGCAATCCCTGTAACTGCTTATAGCGCGGGTTTCAACTTTCAGCGTTACGGTTGACCCTTGGCTATCGTTCAATACACCAATACTAAATCGAGTAAGTAGTAAGTTGCTATTACAATTAAATTTTAGTAGATAACATTAGGTAGGTAAGTAAGAATGAGTAATAACTCTTAAAAAGGGTACGAAAAATGCAATCGATTCAATTCGGAATAAAAATATAAATAAATATACGCTATCTTATTTAAAAAAGACAAACACGTGTTGAACACTCGTTTAAAAAAGTTTGAACACAAGTTTAGCTCTTATTTACAGATGGAAAATATTTAAATTTAAATATTGTCTAACACTCGTCTAAGTTGACAGTTCTTATTTTATATGTGTAATTTATTGTATTTCTATTTATCAGATAGCATCACAATTATGTTTCGATAAGTTATGTTTTGTGTTTCGTGGAAATAATATGTTTCCCATTATTATTATATTCTTAGTTCGATGTAGAATAAGCGTAAAATCAACTTAAAAAAGTTAGTACTTTATCATCCGTTTTTTGTTTGGAATATTTTCTATGAACAAAAGCGGTGTGATTGTGAATTTTGTCCTATTTTGATTTTCATTCTTTTTCGCTTATCCATGACAGAAAAGTGTTACGAAATTTTAATATATAATACAGTATAAAAGAGCGTTGATAAGATTTTAACTCAATAGGTCTTTATAAACTAACAATCTACAGTTATAAACATTATCTTATCAATTCGAACACGTTTGAAAAGCACACTCATCTAATAATAGCACTCGACACATATTACAAACCCCTAAAAATCACGTAGAATCTAACAATTTACCACACTGTAACAATAAACTGAACATATCCAACAATGTATTTACTTTAAAAGGGTCCTTATTTAGCTAAAACTGTTTTTTTTTTATTGTCATAAAATTTGTCTCCTCCGATGTCATTTATTATTAATGGGTGGTGCCAAGGAATTTTATTTGGCATAAAATTTATTGTGAAAATCACATAAAAATGGATAATGAGTGGAAAGCGTGACATCGGGGCATTAAATGATGCGTTAAATATGAGATAGGACTCGAGTAAAAACTGGCAGATGTTTTGCACGCGCCGCGCTGCACCGCCGCGGACTGACTGCCGTTTCATTTTTATTATATTTAGGGATGTTTTGTTATAAAAGAAATACATTGTATTTATTATTGATAGTTTATAAATAAATATATATTATTAATTGGGTTTAATAATAAATCTGGTAATTGTATAATTGAGTGTTCGGAATTACTGAGTAAAATTACACGTAACATTCGTACCTAGTAGAAACTTTAACATACTCTATAGCCCGGTTGTTAAGCCGACCTACAGGTCAAATTCTTACTTAATACACATAAATTAATTGACGATCTGAATATAGATATATTCAACACAAGTATACAAAAGCTCAAATAACTTCTAAATTTCAGTTTTATTTTCTTCTTTGTACTCTATATTTTCTTATAGCTAGATTTAGAAACTTATAATTGTCTAAGTAATTAATTTAATTTTTTGTTTAGCTGTATGTTCTCCTAAGAGCTTAAAACAAAATAAAATATTAACAATTACATCGTGGCTTCGGCTTCACTGTCGTGACTATGATTTTTATTATTTATTGTGAGCCTACCTAATTTATCTATGTTATACTTGTTTTTCCTATATTTTGAAGCAATGATAGTACAGTGGTAGTAGGTTTAGCACCACGTCGATCAATGTAGGTTCGAATCCTGCAAAGTTCGCTTCGATGATGAAACCATCATGACGAAGCCATAATTCGGACTAGTATTTTTTCTAATGGCTCGGTGTTTACTATCCTTAAGGGGAAAATCCATCACTAAATAACTACAGGTGTATTCCAACAGCTGCACCTAAAACCTAATCCTCTAGGCTTAGCGTGTCTTACGGTGAGTTGCGGTGAAACGCCTGAAACCTATAAACCAATAATAATTTAAAAAACAATAAAATAAACAATTCGGAGTTGAATTATGTAAAATAAAACAGGGTATTTCGTAAAAGTTATAGTTGACTTCGTATTGTTAATTGGCGCCAGATTAATATTTAAAGATAATTGAGTAGTTTAAGTTCAAACGGGACTATTTCAATACTAAGCTATAAATAACAAGAATAAAAATATTTTTATCTATTAGCGAATATTAGAAATGACTCTCTCTTCAAAATTACTGTTTTAAAAAAAATGTCATTCGTGGCAAACGAACATGCGGTTCACCTGACGGTAAGTGGTCACCGTCGCACATAGACTCCTGCGATACCAGCCGAATCACAGATGCGTTACCGGCCCCAGATAAAACAGTAGGCTCGTTTGTTAAAATATTGCAAATTACAATGGCCCGGAAATGCTGCCGCTGGGAGTTCATTCCAGAGAACTGACGTACGCGGAAAAAATGCACGTGAGAGCCGCACAGTAAACAACTTCCAACCATCAAGATGACACTGATGGAACTTCAGTATGTGGCGAGTCGTTCAATAATGAAACTCAGCAGCAGGTATCAGTCCAAACAGCTCTTCAGAGCACTATCCGTGGTAGATATTTTAAAGGACGCAAAGCGTCGCAGTCTACGAAGCGCCAAAGTGAATATACCATACACTTGTAGAAGATAATTATTTTAAGGTAAATAAAGTATCTATTCGGCATTTTTTTATTACGAACAGACTGACGCTGTTGGCCAGAAGGGCCTTTACAGTTCACTGGGCTTGGTAGCAAGTGTGGAACGTACTCAGCCGAAATGGAGACTAGCTCAACGGAATCAAAATGACTGATTTTCTCTTTTAGCCGTTGTCTTGTTCGCAAATATGAAACTCAAGTTGCACGTCAGGTAAGCAAGGGTCTATTCAAGGATTATATAACCAGAAATCTTGGTGTATCGAAAATAGTATGGCACTAAATATACAAAAATGTAAAGCCATGAGATTTACTATAAACAAAATTCGTTATACTTTCAATTATAACATTGAAGGAGTCAATATTGATCGAACAGACATAGTGCGAGATCTAGGCGTCATGATTGATTCTAAATTATCATTTAGACCTCACCTCGACCATATCACAAGCAAAGCCAATAGAATGATCGGGTTTATTATACGTACAGCCAAACCGCTTAAATCTATTAAATCATGGACCATTTTATAGATTACTTTCTAGAGCATTGTTCATTATTCATGTTCTAGCATTCTAGAGTATTGTTCATCAGTATGGTTCCCGTTCTATGAAAGTCATATAGACATGATTGAGTCCATCCAGCGACGCTTTTTAAGGATACTCTGCAGTAAGCTTGGTATCAGAAATAGAATCACTGAATACAAAGATAGACTTCGAAAATGCAATATTAAAAGTCTTGAACATCGAAGATACTACTCGGGCAAATCAATTTCAGAATACCAACTCACTCAGTACGAGCTCGTCAATTATTTAATTTACCAGCAGTTAATAACTACGTTTCAAAAAACAATCCGTTGTATCGAATGTGCAAGTACTATAACGAATTCTGTGTTCACAAAGACATATTTAATGATCGCTTTCAAAAATTTAAGGCACATATTGTATTAGAAATACAGACGTATGATAGTTGTGTATCCCAAATATTTATTTTGTCATCACACTAGGCTAACTGTGGTTATTGTTACAATTCATAATGTTGTGTACAATTTATAATTGGATTTCAGATTTATTATGTTATAATAGTTATGTTACTCATATAATTCCAATCTGTTATTTGTAATTGTACCTTTTTGTAAAAAATAAATAAATATCTGACAACCCTCTCTCTCTGGTCAGTAAAAGTAAGCATTTACATAAGTATTTATAATCTGTTCTGGTTTCCTTATTGATTCATGAGCAGCAGTTGACAAGTCTGGAAATACGGAATTTATAGGCTATAGAGGAATTAACTTATAGTGGTTTGCTACTAGGTCGATGGTATTCTAGTGGATAAGACAGCGCGCCTCTTTTGTCTGTCCACATGTGCGTAATTAGTAAATACAGTGCTATTTTAATACGCCCTCAGTGTACTCAAGAGCTCCACTCACAGGGATTAAATCTAGGCTTCAGACGCCGGTGCGGATATGTTAACGAATTCTACATGACAATTTAGGTTCAAAATGAGGTGAGTGGATTAAAATAAACCTATTTAAAAGTAGAAATACTCGTTTAGAAACTATAAAACAAAACCATAACTATTTGTCAAGTGAATTACAATTTCTATGACAAAAACTTACTAATAGTTTACCATAGCATATCTGTAACTATTCTTTATTCATTGGGCACAAATGTAACAACTTGTAGCAGTCCGAATTACATAATGGTGACAGAATGTCTGCTGTTTGCCTCTGAGAAAAAGAAATTAAACATGCGTGTAAACCTATTCATAAGCAATATTGTTATTAGATAAAAAATAGATGTATAGATACATTTTTTCTTTTGTTCAATTTAAAATCAAACCGTACCCAAATTTTAGTGCAATTTTAAAAATTTAAACTACACATACACATTATCAGAGGAACAGATAACGGCATAGGGTAATTTCTTTCAGAAAATTTACTGCATACTGAGAAATATGTCAAATTTATTTTAACCCGAGCGAAGCCGCGGACATAAGCTAGTATTACCTATTATCATTAAAATCCGTTCAGTAGTTTTTGCCTGAAAGAGTAACAAATTTATAACATTTTAATTTATATATTTTTTTTATAATTTAGATGGATACGATTCTTTTATGTAATTTATTGCAATCAATATCCACAGTCACAGAAATTTAATTTACAACTTCAAATTGTTCGCAGTAAAATCTACAATTAAACGCCACTTCTTGGACTTGAAAATAGATTCTTCATTCATTATAATCATTCAAAACCTTATGATTTTATATTTAGAGTGCATAATGGTATAATTTATTGCGATCGACGATCAAAAAATAACTTCCAAGATGACAATAGGATCTTACGAGACGATTTGTCGCCGCATGTCAAATCGCTTACTGAATGAAGTGAATGAATGAATGAACTTTTGAACGAAATGACGGCTGTTATGCAATCAATTAGGGAGGGCGGTAACTTAAGGAGCCTTTTGAAACGTGACGCTATAACTTCAAGTTAAGGGCCACGAAGTATTTCTAAGAAACATGTAAAATATTTATATATACCACAAATATTTAGTATATATAACTAATACAAAACACATAAATAAAATGAAATTGAATATTGTTTATTCGCATTAAATCTTCGTAACGATTAAACCTATTTTGACGAAACTTTTATTGGGAGATAGAGAATTTTTCAGAGCATTACTATATATAATTATGTTTTTCAATAGGTGTTAATAAGTACTAACAAAATTACGATAGAAAAATTAAAGAAAATCCAAATAATCCACATAGTTTTACAGCCAATCTCTACCTAATATATTCTTTTACGGTTCTATGACGATGTTTTGCTTCGCCAAAACTCAAACTTATAGTAAGTTAACTAACCAACGTAATGTAATTTTAAATTTCCAAACTTAGTTAATATCAACATCAGATAGATAGATATATAGGGTAGATACACTATTACACGTCTACCCAATTTGGAGGATATTACAAAATTGCGTACATGTATTGGTCTTTCATTCCATATGACACAATATTAACTGGACATGAGTATTGTAAGCAATTGCTTTAAGATTATTGACGACTACACCTTCCCCTGCGATAACACATCTGTGCAAAACTTTGAACACTTGCTTCAAGATTGCCCCAGGTTTAGCGCGAAGAGCGTACATAATGCTTTGTGATAATCTTCGTACATGTCCATTCGATCTTTTAGGCCTGATAAGGAGTCTGCAATAAAATCGTTCGATAATTTTGTCAAGCATGTGATTGCTAATCTTAAGATATTTAACAGACTTTGAAATTATCACGACTCTCTGACTTGTATCTATACCAGGACTAACAAATCTTGGTGACTTATGCTCATGCAATACGTCAAATGAGTGAAGTACTGAATCGTATCAAATTGCGATCACCCCTCTCTCCCTTTATATTGTCAAGTCCAAATGATCTCTTTGCAAAAACAACTTGTAGAAAAAAAAATCAATACCAAAAAGCCTTAATAACAATAAATTACATTTACCGCCAAATTTAGAGAACATTAGACAGCCAAATTAAAATCAAAGCAGGTTTAGGTAAACAGAAATTCCATTTTGTTTACAAACGCTTATCTCGTGGCCCCGTTCGATCTTTATAAAGCTAAAACGCATTACTCAAAGAAGCCGCTACTTAAACACGACATTTTACACTCAAACGGGTCCGTCTTACACCGTATTGTGTCCTCGATTCATTCATAGTTCAGTGTATATCGTGAATTTAATAATTTCCAATTGAAAAACTCGAGTGGCCGTAGCGGAATATAGCTTTATGGAATTCTTTTACAGCCTCCAATAATAACTATTACATCAGCTGAAAAGTAACGGTCAAATACATGATGACGTTGCATATAATATACATTTACAAGTATTATGTAAGCAGATTTTTTGCTATTTCTGACCACCATCTCCCCCTGGTCAGCAAAAGTAAGCAAGTCCTCTCCCATGCTTACGTAACAATTTATATAAGTACTAGCTTCTTCTTGTGACTTCGTCCGCGTGGAATAATGAGTTTGGATTAACTAATACGCAGCAGACTCTCTCGAAATGAAAAAAAAACCATTTTAAAACATTCTTCATTGGCGCTTCGCTCCTATCTTCCGTATATCGAATCAACAGCCTAAAAATAAATCTCAAGCTTTTAGCTCTAAAAATGACGATACTTCCATACAACTTTTCATCGCCCTTTCAACCCCTTTTTCGCATTAAAAAGCCTATGTTATTTCTCAGGTTCTAGACTATCTGTGTACCAAATTTCATTTAAATCACTTCACCAGTTTTGGCGTGAAACGTGACAGACAGAATTACTTTCATATTTATAATATTAGTAAGGATTTGTTCTGGTTAGCTTATTGATTCACGGGCAGAAGTTAACAAGTATAGAAATAAGGAACTAATAGTCTATAGAGGCATTCACTTATAGTGTTTTGTTACTGAGGTGATTGTAGTCCAGTGGATAAGACCGCGCGCCTCACTTCCCAGTTCCCCCTATCCCTTATGTCATCAAAAATAAGCAAATTAATGATGCCCTTCCTCTCTTTAGTGCTTGCGTAATATTTGAATGGCCCCTAGTTAAAAGTAATCATAGAGAATGTTGCCATTTTTTATAATAAAAGAAAGAGACGTCACTGTGCACGACGGTAAGCACAGGCCTAGTAGATACACAATTTATCGTTAATTATTGCTGCCATGCAAGCCTGCAAGTCTTCTGGCAGTTAAATATATCCTGAATATATACTGAACAGTAACGCGAAAAACTGCATTTTAAAATTAAAAGATGATGGAGATACAAGATTTGTCACTACGTGTCTGATGGTTGCAAGCCGATTGGCTATTAATCGGGTAAAATTCCCTACCAACCTGCTTAGTTACTGTATACACACCAGTTGACACACCTAAACGTGCCACTATAATGAGTATCACAATTTGTGTAAGGTAGTCGCGACTCTACCACCCTGCAAACATTCTCAATGTTAAATAAAAAAAGTTAATTAAATGTAAGCGACAACATACAAATTTCCACATCGTGCAAATTTTTCCACAATAATTTCACATAATATAAAAATTTCAAGTGAAAATTTATTCCCTTGCGGTATATATATAATGCGGTATATATATATAATGCGGTATAATATATCTCCATGCGATCAAACAATGTAGGGTAACTTTACAAAAGGCAGTTTTCGGTGAAGAGCAACATTATAATGAAACCACAGGTTAAAATGCTAGCGATGTTTTTGAACTAGCCTAGCTAACCTCCGCCCTCAATTTGAAAAGATTGTGATAACTGCTAAACAAATTATAGTTTATAAATCAACTGATGAAATCCGAATCTGAAAATAGATAAGAATTGGCAACACAGAAACCTTGTGAAACGTAATATCTTATGGATAATGATATCCTATATACGACTGGAACTAGCTATCATAACAGGATAGACTGAAGGACTGAGGAGGACTGGAAAACTGATTATATGATACGATCGCGTTCACCAAGCTTAGTATCTAATATAGTGGCACTGGCCAATCCCGAGTATCTTATATCCAGTAACCAACAAGATTTTAGAGACCCGAGAGTATTTGGCTGGATCATGGAATGTCATGTACCTAGTGGAATTAATATTTTTTTCATAATCTTTACTGTATTGTTTTACGTAATATAGTTTGGTTATTGTTCAAAAGTGATGTGGATGGGAAATAATACCACGGAGCATGGATTATGATTTGCCACAAAAACTTCCTGAAAAGTCCTAACAACAGTGTCACAATCTTGTCAGTTCATTGAAACGATCGCAAGAAACTTGTAATATCGTTACCTACTCGATAATAACAGTAACAATCTACTAGAAAATAGGCTGCCATAAATAAAATATAGAAAGAAGACTTCAGATCAACATAATATCGAAGATTGGTATCTAATGGATTGTCTATTTCTCGATTGTTGAGATATAGTTTTGTTACTATATCCAGATACTATAAGTGAAAGCTATTCCTAAAATTTACTATTTCTAATATCGCGAAACGCAGTAATTTTACACTGCTTATTTTGCTGTCCACCCTCATTAAGACTTGGCAGTATGAACCATTAGCACGGCTAATGACTTTTCCTCCTTCCTGTCATAAACAACAGGATGTGACGTCGTCGCGCCGGACACGCGCCGCCCGGAAACGCAGTCACAATGCATTATGGCGCCGCATTTAAAAGAAATCAATAACTTTTTAAACATCTCGCCAATAATACTGCGAAATAACATTTAGTAACTTTCAGCAATGTCATCGTAATAATTTTATTGAACCACGACAATATTAAAAAGAAGTATATAAATTCGATAATAACGAAAAGTTAAGATTTAAAGTAAGACAGGTTTAAATTATGTTTAAAACAAGTTAAATTTCATCTTTACAATATTTCAATTTCCATCATATTTAAAGATTTATTTCTTTGATCGGTATATTAGGCGAATTTCGGGTAAACATCATTTTTTGTATAAATCTTTATTGATATTTCATTTTTTTTAAGGTTCACTTTGATTTTTTTATAGATAGTTAAGCAATCCTCAACTATCAGGCAATAGTTTTATGACGATGTTTTCCTTCCCCAAAAACTCAAATTTATAGAAAGTTAACTAACCAACGTTATATCATTTTAATTTTCTAATCTTAGTTAATATTAAAGTCAAAAAACTCTATACAAAAAAAATACGACAATAATTCGGTACTAAATTCAAACAAATAAAACCCCGTAACAAAACGCTTCGCCATATTGTCGGGGAGATGGAAATGAAATAGTCGATATGTTACGCTCCAAACAGGCGATTTGTTTCGCACACTCGTATCTTGGATATTGTTGTGTCACTGTATTTATTAGGGGATGATTGGAATAGTATCCAGTCTATTGAGAACGATTTATCATCACGCCATTAACAGTGATAAGGTGACTTGAAAGAACAGTGTTTTATTCAATTTATTATTAGATCTGAAATGGATGCAATCTCATCGATGAAAGACGATTACACAGTAAATAAAGGAAATATTTAACCGATATCACTTATTTTATCTATAATAACATAAATACTTGTCTAATTTAATGTAATATCCAATATTACACATGCTTACACATAAAAGTGGAAGGGTTTTATTTTTTCCCTTATCAAACTGAAATCAATTTAAAAAAAATATCCGACAAAAAAATACATATAAGAGCTGTTGAGGTATTTATGCGTGGCACACATATATGTTTCAATAACTCATATAAGAATGAATATGTAGCTTCGCTTAGGTTAGCTCAGATAGGTCTCGAATTGCATGAGCCAGGCAACAGCACCAGCCGACGTGTGCCGTGCATCCTTGAGCTAGTTGTCAAAATAAAATTGGCTGAGTGCCTTAAGCGCTCGCCTTAGTAGTCCGGTGAAGCTGTTAAGACATTGCTAGGTCAATAGCGTAATCATATCGAGAAAAAAAAAGTCTAATGTAATATCTATTTATAACATGGAGCATAGATTTTGAGATGACATAAAAACTCCCTGGTAAGACGTAACAATGTTAAAAAACAAATGTAGAAAACAATAAGCTACATTTTTTAGAGAAAATATAGATCACCCAAACTTAATAACTCTAAAATTGTTACGAAAAAATTACGTACTTGATAAATGATAATGGCAGTAATAGTCTTGAATAGAAAATTCTCTATGTCAAATTGGGAAAGTATAAAGACGCTAATGTGAAAACTGACTTATAAACGCCGTCAAGAACGAGTTGAAAAGTTGGCAAATTGCCTTAAATTGAATATATATTAGTTATGCTCTCTGTAGGAGTGAGGAGCAAGTCCTTGCCTCACATATGTTCTCAGGGTGCCCGTTTGTGGGAATAAACTTGTTTGTTAGGTCATAATAATTTTACTTTACGTTTTATGATAGTGTTGCAGTGCAACCTAACCGAATGGTAGAACGTGACTAATAATGCAAGTATTTGATAAATATAATTTTAATTCAGATATGCTAATGCGCACATAATAAGTAGGGCCTCACACAAATTCTTAAAAATAAGTTGGTGTACACCAAGGCTCAACGTTTGGCCATATATGTTAAATTTTACCTCCATAACTATTTTATGTGTAGTTAATGTAACGCTATCATCAATTTAAACTGTCATGATATGTAGTAAATGATCGATAAGTATGACATTAGCTCCGTGTTAATCCCCAAAGATCCGTCAACACGTGTTTACAAACAATAAAGGGTAAAATTTACAGCACGACACATCGATTCGTTACGTTGATATAATTAATATGGATCCAGACGGTAGCCGGTCATGTTTGCCATGAAAAATTAAAGCCAGTAACAAGAATAAAGAAAAATATCAGAAGTTACCAATTTGTTTGTTATCCTACTAAAACAATAATCAAAGTTTGGTCATGTTCGGTTGGTTGGTTTGTTATTCTTTGTCATAAAGTATCGAACGGATTTTGATGAAACTTTACATACTAAATACCAGAAACTGTGACAAACTGGTAGTTCCATGTTTGAGACTTAGTAAAACTAGTAACAGTTTTTTAAGTTATAGTGTTAGGTTTTACAACGTCCCAACGTAAAGTCCTAAATCATATTACCGATTTGCTAGATTGTCAGTTTAAGCGACACGTCAAGCGGGTACTTTTTTTTGCTATTATAGAGTGGATATGTAAAAAATGGTGATGTCTGGATTTGACTCCTGTCTCTGTGCATCCACTAAAAACGATTGCATCGTGTATTTAATATATGCATCTATATACTCGTATACATCAGAATAACAGATAAATTATAATATATAAAAATATGGTTGCTGAAAAATTCAGAGTTTTCTCGTTGTATCCTAATCATTGTATCATTGGATTTAAATGAAGATAATAGAAGAAGAATTCCTTATTTATGAAGACATAAAGACAGACTGAAGTTTAGGGGGGGCTACCAGTAATTAATATAGAATCATGGCTACTCACAAGAAAGATGTACTACAAATGCTAAGTTTCTTATATGAGTTAAGTCTCTAAAGGAATCATTTTTGGATAATTTCTCACAAGAAGATTAACAAATCTTTAATATTGAAAATTATTACTGACTTTAACAAGTGGGTAATTATTTCAGAGTATTTTTTGATAACTTTAATATTTCATCAAGATGGTAGCCCTTTTATTAGAACTTTCTAGATGAGGGGTGCTCAAACAATCGATCGGAGTACTTTTTGAGTTGGACTTAAGCAATTTTTGCCGATATAGAACTATTGACAAATTTTGTTTTAGATGGTAGGTAATGAATAAGCAACTAAAATTTATTTGATCTACAATAGGGCCAGAATAACCCCTCACCTCTTCCTTTTGTCCTTTTTAGCAGGAGTTATCTACACCTAGCTAGACGACAATCCTGCATCACTCATACTTGCAACCTTTCAGAGTCGATCTATCGTAGTCTAACAATATTGAGGTAGACCGTTAGCAGTTCAAGTATGATCACCCCCTGTTCTAGGAGGTAATATTACATCGTCAGATGTTGTATTTCATGTTATTACATATTTCTCATTCGCTTCACGTGTGCGCAATATATGTCAAGCTATATTACGTAAAATATCACCAATACTACTCAATACAGGGTCTAATAACGCAAGGTTATAAATATAAAGCCTACTACATAAGAGAGTAAGGTCCCGACAAAAACTTTATTTATATAGTTTTTTTTTATTGTAGCACGGCAAAATGACTGCATTGTGCCTGATGGTAAGCATAGTACAATCCAAAAACAATGGCGACCACCGAGTGATACACTATCCATCGCCGGTCGCCGCTGTCATGCCGGCCTGCGAAAAGCTGGATATGCACAGGCTGATCCCGAAACGCGACCCGCAGAAGCGAATCACTATGACGGGCTTTTTCGCCATATACATGGTGGTTGCGACCCAGTCAGGCTGTAAAACCCTACCACCCCGCTTTCGCCATTACCTCGTTCGTTATTCAGCAGGCTGCCCCACGTGCAGGTAAGGTTGGCTTGGATGTCTCAAGTCTTAGATGTTATTCGACACCCCTTACACCCCACAGTTGTGTTACAAACACAGTTTGTGTGACCGCCCAAATTCGGCTGAATTAATTGATTGATCAGCTATCTGATGATTTGTGTACTATTTACCAAACTATTATTGTTCAGTCTACTAAGATGTTAGCGTAAAAAATTTTAAAGTATGCGATCCTTAATCGTTAATTTCAATAATATATTACATATATAATTTAATCTTTGGTATAACAACACAATATCATGGGAACAATTTGTAAAGTATTCTAAATCTTATTTAAATCACAGTAGAATTGTATAGCAAAGTTTTAGTATATGTTTTGTTGCATTAAGTAGTTATAAAATAAGTTATGAGCTTCAAAGTAAAATGATCGAACATACAATAAATGTCCATAAATTCTTTTGCAATACAATATATATCAACCAATATAATGCAGTAGATATGTGTTTAGAGTACAAGTAACTAAACAAATTCGACAGTATTTTTTCTTCACATCGTAAACTTAAATTCTAACAACAAATTTATATATCACGCGAGTGAAGCAACGGGCTTAGCTAGTTATTAATATATGCATATATATACTTTTTAATACTCAATTATTTATTTTCATATTTAATGTACATTCGTTAAATGAACCCCGTTCTCATTTACACACTTGATTATTAAAAAATGTCAAACACCACTTAATTTGAACGCTCGTTAATCAATCAAAAAAAGGAAAATCATTGTAATAACATAATATAAACAATAACCATTCAACGATTGAAATTGAACAAAGGAGCCAACGACAAAGTATCGAGGGGTAAAAAGCGTATAAAATGTCGGGTAAACGAACAAAGAGTCTTTGGAGGCAATCCATGTATTTTATTGCTGAAAAGTATAATGGTAATAGTATTCTGTGATTGCATTTTGTGGTACGGACGCTATTGTGCAATATACTCTATGAATCAAATTATAAGCGACGGGCGATTTGGTTATAACAGTTTTTTTTTATATATCATAGGAGGCAACCGAACTGGCGGGTCATCTGATTTTAAGTGATCATCGACGTCCATAGACACTAGCAACACCAGGGGAGTCGCCAGTGCGTTACCAGCCTGTGTTTGGGGGAAGGGAAAAGGAGAGAGGAATGCAAGCACTGTAACATCACGTTGGAGTTCTGTGAGAGGGTGGCACTACTCCGGGCGAGCCGACCCATTCATGCTGAAACCAGTAATAGCTTCAACGTGGCTCTACCACCTACAGTTATCGAAACATCATAATTCACACCTTTGACCATTTAACAAAATCTAAAAGAGACACTGTATAATAAAAACTTAATGGTATTTCCGAACCTATTTAGTGAATCTTTGAATATAACCTCGATGCTAAGTTATAATTATGATATATGTAGGTAGATTTATATAATGTAATATTTTTATAAGTAGTTTTAAGCTGTCATGTACCTGCCTCTCTCTCCGATTATAGGCGTCTTGCAGTACGGTTGTGTTTCATTAAGCTCCCTAAAATATAACGTTTTGAACATTCATATCAATAATATAGCTGTTAGAATAGTCTGCTAGGCTTCAGGTATTATTTTATTTTTCGAACTGTCTACGCTATTGGCCTGACAGGCCTTCACAGCTTCACCGGACTACTAAGGAGAGCGCTTAAAATAGTTCGTCGCTTAGTAACAAGTTCAAGGGTGTCAACGTGGCCGACCCTCGGCTTAGGCAGTTGCCTTGGTTGTAACACCGTGAATCTGACTAAGTTTAGATAATATTGGCTAAGAAAATCTTTAGGAGGCACAGAAGAATGGTTGCATAATTGTACTAAAATATTTACTTATAGTCCTCTAATATTTCAAATTTAAGATACCGCTAACTTAAAACTGATACTTCTTTTCCCTTGTTATAAAAGAACACGTTGTCCGTTGTACACAAGTTTATTCTTAAAGTGGGCTAGTTATCTGTCGATCTTCTATGTTAGTAGATCCGTAGTTTTACCTATATGCGCATGTACATATTTTCTAATTTTGTGATAGATATCCCAACAAATGTTATAAATGCGAATGTGGGTTTGTTTGTTACATTTTCACTTAACTACTTAACTAATCATTATAATATTTAGCATCACATTGTCAGTGGTACAGAAGAAGGCATAAAGGATTTTTCATCCAGAGACAAGTCCGTTTCCAAAGGATATGTCAAGTATACATTAACTCATGTGAACCCGTGAGCAACAACTAGTCTATTATAAAAACCATTTAATTTTTTTCTTTATAGCTGGATTTAACTCATAAAAAGTATGAATGATGTACAAAAAATTCAGTAGATGCGTAAGTATATTTTATTTTGTTGGTGTGTTTGGGTTATAACAATTATCAATAATCATTTTAAAAATTGTAAAATATGAGTAAATATGAAATTATCATCTGGAATTGCCGCGATATGAATGCCTACAGAGTTGCGGATATAATTATTTTATAAAAAAAATTACACGCTCTTCTCTTATTAGTTAGACCATACTTTATCGTCAGTCTTAATAATTTGTCAAGCTTTCGAGAGGTATTACGTGCTTTAAGCTCTGTGAATTCAACATTGTACTTCAATTAATGTCAAACTACAGTACTCGAGTTTATTGACATGGGAATCTCGACTAATAATTCCTTAAGATTCATTACGCCTAGTTATGGCCTAATTTATTGGTAGACAGATTTTATGAATGAGTTTTAATTATGGTCGTAATTTAGTTAATATATGAGTTGAGATACTTTAATCTAATTTTTTTATACCTTATGGGCTTTCTTTCTGCCTGACAGGCGTACCTGGCCGACAGATCACGTAATGTATGGTGTGGTTCGGTTACAGATCTACCTGACATTACCTGTGCATAAAACCAACGGATCGTTAAATGATACAGTCAAATTGAGACACCCAATTGTGCACGTACTATGTTATCAATTTTACTCATTAAAATTATTTTTTGATTAAATTGTGACCAAGTTTTATATTTCTCTGCTATGCTTATGGAAGGTTACTTGATATTCATTTGATGCGTGAAGAGACAAATATCTAAAATTAGTCTGTTTTTATATCTGTAGGTTTATAACTAGTTTTAATCAATTAGAGTTATCATTGCATTATAATATAAGTATCAACATTTAAAATATAGTAAAATTACATCGTACAATTTACACTAAAATTTCAGTTAGGTTAAAACTATTTTAGTGAGTCTAACGCAAATTAATTTTTGCTTTCTTATTTGTATAGATAGAATAATTGGTATTGACGTCTGGTAATGGTTTCCTCTCTGTACATCGACCAAAAATTATAATGTAGGGTAACAATCGTTGGAGTAACATAAATTTAAATAGATAAACCTGATTCGGTTTGATGTCAGCTTCTTTCGCTGACTGCGACGTCTTAAAACCAATTATAGTATTGTATTGTATAGTGATTGGAATATCAATCCAATGTCCGCAGGCTCGAACCTCGGCATGTACGAACTGTTACTTTATTAAAGTCGTTTCAGTGCTTATTAAATCTTTTTTTTTAAAAAGCTATTTACCAGACCCAGTGTAACAGTTCGTACATGCCGAGGTTCGAGCCTGCGATGGGTCTGGTAAATAGCTTTTTAAAAAAAAAGATTTAATAAGCACTGAAACGACTTTAATAAAATATCATAGAAAAATAATTCGACCGGCGCGAATGAGGAACGGAGACTGACTGACTGGGTGTGTGTAATGAGTGAACAGGAAAGCTGACTTGGATGTAGGGAGGAATGGAGTCAGGCTTGGTCAGCATTACTGGAGGAGGGAATCAGGGGTATAACATTTCCCCCCTTAAGAGTAAACTTGCTGTAAAAGCAAAGTTTACAGGATGATGAACATGGAGCTGAGTGATGATGAGGGTGTTGATGAGATTTGGTATTAGGATGATGAAATGAATGCGCCGGTTTAACTTAAACTTAGCATTATACAGTTTCATGACTTAATCTAGGTAGTGGAACTTGTTCTACATGTGAACAGTCTTCTTCACTTAAAATAGGCTTTTTACATAAACATAGTAATGATTTACGAAAATGGTAAATTAAATACATAGCAAAGAATAGACACAACATTATAGTAAGAATAGGGAAACTTATATGATTAGAGAATAACAAATTATTTTTACTATTAATAAAATCATCAAGATCCTTAGACACTAGATCGGTTTGAGCCTTTAAATCATCAAGGTCATTCAGATGTATATTAGATATAGTTACATTTGAAATGGTTAAGTTAAGTCTCTTAAAAGATCCTAGATTACAACAATTATCATTGATAAGGTTAAAATCAGAATTTATATGTGGAATACTGACTTCCAAATTAGATGTTGCCAATAACTTTACATTTCCGCAGAATGCCGCACATCGTGGTTCTAATGATAGAATACCGGTGCCGTTTATAATTACTTCCTTAATATGACTATTACATTCTATAGTTACCTTAATAGGTCGTGTTTGGACAAACATCCAGTTATTATGGCCAAGATTTTGCCAAATGTCTACGTTACCATATATGAATTTAGTTTTACACTGCAAAGGTAGGACTTTTACAATTTCTGTCATGATTTTGACTTCACAAACAGGGTTAGTGTTAACTGATAAGACTTTTGGAACATCACAAGCAAGATTTCCATCATTTAAAGATTTACAAGCATTCAAATCATTTAAGGTACAATATGAGGATTTGTCTTTACTAAGAGCCACGTAATTTGCTGTGGGTACAATCATAACATAAGAGTTTGATACATTCGCAACATGACGTATGGGGACTGGTACGACCTCATAGAGGTCATATTCAACATGGTAAACTAATGGAATTCTTAACACAAATATTACACTATTAATACCGTAATAAACAGCGAGTTCTGAGACTCTCAATAACACATTAATATTTCTTGAATCTATATTTACAGGGAATTCCTTATACTTAGGCATATGTCTTGTATTACTTACTATGTCAGCACACAATTGTGTTGGTGTAACAATTGAGGGATGTAAAGTATTGCTGTTTGCAAACATAATAGAGTTTACAATTTCTTCTAACTTAAAGGATAAAGCCAGTAGGTTAGCTTGTATGATATTTAGAACTTCACTTATTTTACTTCTAAATAAAAGTTCGTTAGTTATTATAGTTATGTTTTTTAACACTGAATAAGTCATTTCATTTAGACGAGCTTCATTCTTTAAAATAAGAACGAGGGTCTTGTTGAAGTTTGCAATTGCGGATTTGGATATAAACATATTTTGTTTTACGAGAGAAGCTATCCTTTTTTCATCTGATTGTAAAGTTTGAATAGCATTATAATACCTTTCGGAATCGTCTTCGTCCATTGTTCCAAATAGCTTTTTCATAAATGTGCCTATTCCGGCAAACCAAGCTGATCTTTTCGGTCTAGAGGACAGCAGGTGAGAAATAGCATCGTAATCGCGGAGAATATCATCGTGAAGAGAGGTAAGAGGGTTTAACATATTAAAGCATCGAAAATCATCTATCGCCTTATTTTGTTCGCATAAAATTTTAAATGTGTCTAGAACGGCATTGATATTAGAAAGATGAGATTTTATGAATGTCAGGTCTACGGGAATTATGAAATTAGCGTGATCGTTTATAAGTTTTACAGTGTTGGCCGGATTGAAATATATACCGGGACCCTTATCCAGAGATTGAATTAACTCGTGAGCCGAAGACGTTGCAACGAGAAATAGTGGTGTGATTCTGAAACGATAGAGTCTAATTATACTACTTATCTATCCTATTTATAGGTAAATCTATGACTATACTAAGGTAAAATAAAGAAAAGAATATTAATGTATAATATATGCTATAATAAAGACTAACATGATTTTTATAAGCATCCTAAGATGATCTATTCGGTATTAGTTCCGGCTAATTTGATCTCATCGTAGTGATGTTTTACGTGTCGGCGGCCGATTTGTAAAGAAAGAGTGTTGTTGCCGTGAATCTTGACAACCTTGTAGGGCCCTTTCCACACTGGGGACAGGGCTTTCCGTAACCTCAGGTGATTCTTGAGGTACACTAGGTCACCTACTTTATATTTTACCGATCGAGTCCTTCGGTCATAGTACTCCTTGGATTTTTCTTTGGAAGTTTGTATATTTTTAAGTGCTATGTCTCTTGATAATTTGAGTCGGTGGTGTAACATCTTAAGGTACTCAGGATAAGTTATATCTGAACGAAGTTCATAGATGGAGTCAGGTATAAATGGTTTGTGTCCAAAAAGAAGTTCGTAAGGAGTGAACTGAGTCGTAGTATGCGTATTGGTATTGTATGCCAGCATTGCTGTGTAAACATATTTGTGCCAATTTGTCTGGTTTTCGTTTATAAATGATTTCAGGTACTCTTTTAACGTAGAGTGACTACGCTCAAGAGCGCCTTGTGTTTGAGGATGGTAGGGTGAAGCCCATATTTGTTTTATTTTAAGAAATTCACAGGTTCTTTTGAAGAGTTCTGCTGTGAAATTTGTGCCTTGGTCCGTTACGATTGTTTTTGGGATACCGAATACTGAAATAAAATGAACTAAACATTCGCAGGATTCCTCAGCAGTGGCGTTAGAAATAGGATAAGAGGCAGAGTATTTTGTAAGGTCGTCCTGAATTGTTAGAATAAATTTTAATTTCGTGATACCGGCTTCCGGTAGGGGACCTACTAGATCTATACTAATGCGATCAAATGGTTTCGTAGAAGAGGTTGTAATCTGCATCGGAGCTCGATTAATTTGACGTAGTGCCTTATTTGATTGGCACAAGGAACAACGTTTGACGTACTCCTCTACTTCTGATCTCATATTTTTCCAATAGCTGTTATACCCCCTTACTATTTACCACTTTCCTTACCACTTCACTATTCCAACCCTGTCAGCATTTTCTGCTGTTTGCCGCACTGACACACCCATCCCTTACAGTCAGTCCGGTTCTAGATCCCATACACGCTGGTTGACAATTCAACTTCAATTTATTTTAAATGTTTAATTAAGTGATTTACTTAGAAATAAAAGTGTATTCTAAAAGTGTTTTTTTTTTAAACCGATTTCTAAGTTCACGGATAACATTGGTGGTGTGTTTTGGTGTTATAATCTATACTGCTACCAAATGAATTCAGCATATCTGTTCCGATTATGCCATCAAATGGAAGGTGAATTTCTTTGATTACGTGGAATTTATGAAACAGAGTTATTTGCGTTTTTCCATCTGGTAAATGCATTTCTAGCTGAATGTGACCGAGTGTTTTCGTGGAATTGTGATTACCGGGTTCAATACCCTTCAAATGAATAGGTTCCTTTATAAGGTTAGGAATATTATACAAACGTGTGTGCTTGATGAGGCTCACGGTTGCCCCAGAGTCAACTAATAGTGTAAGTGGGGTCTGGGATACTGGAGAAATGATCTGTATAACGGGAACGAGGAACTTCAATGGTTTCGAGGAAACAGATGTTTGCACTTCTATGAAGGGTAAGTACTTATTTCCTGGATTTGTAGCGATATTGTATGTTTTTAATTTGGTTTTGTTTATTTCAGATTCCGAATACGAGCGACAGTATTTAGCGTTAGATTTTACATTGAGTACGTTAGGAATTTGGGGTTGAACAGAGGCGGACTTATTAGTTCTAAGGTTAGCGAAATGAACTGATCGGTTATTTGTTTTTGAAACAGCGAGTTTCGCTGATGCTTGCGGATTAGATTGATTTAGTGGATTAGAATGATTCAGTGGATTAGAATGATTCAGTGGATTATAATGATTCAGTGGATTATAATGATTCAGTGGATTCAGTGGATTATTGTCAATAGTGTCGGTTTTACCCATTAGTGTTCCCGCACGACACTGGTCGGGTAGGTTTATTCGTTTAAATTCTGAGTGTCTATTTCGTCAAAGCCCTGTGGTTCGGGCATATTGATTACATGAATAGGTTGGTTTCTTCCTTGAAATGGGCGATTTGAGGTTGGAGGTTGTTGATTTGGAGGGTTTCCTTGCCTCCGGTTATTATATTCTCGTTTACGACAATTTTCGATACTATGACCAACATTTTTACAATATCGGCAAACTGGCGGATTAGAGTAATTTGGCCTGAGTTGAGCATTTGAAGGTCCTGGCCTTGACTGGAAACGTCTGTTGAAGGTTGAGATGTTGGTTGATTTTGAGTCGGATTGCGGTATATTCTTTTTATATAATGATTGCTGGATTCTTTCTTCCGAAATTGCAAGATTTGTGGCTTCGTTCAGATTTTTGGGGCCACGACACCTCACTATATTGGAAATGCGGGGATGAAGCCCCATCAAGAAGTGATGGAGGGCTAAATCCTCCATAGAGGCAGTACGACCGGCGAGCTCACTTTTCTTTGTGTTTCCGAGAGAGATCTCGGTAAGTAACTGGGATAGACAGGTCTCGATGCGTAACGAGTATTGGTTTACGTTTTCTTGCGGGCCTTGCTTGCTCTCTTGTAGGTCAGTGAGTAGGTGAGCATAATGCTTCCTCTCGGAAAATTGGGTTTTAAGGAACTCTTTGAGTTGCTCCCATAATTTGAATTCTTTGATGGAACAAGCAAGCTCCGCCTTTCCTTGTAACTGACTTAAAATATATTTGAATAATATAGGTTTTTGTGTGTCCGTTGCCAGTTCGAAAGCGTTATCACAGTTCACCAGAAATGAATTTAATGTTTCCCTACTACCATCGTAAGATTTTATGAATTTAAATAAGGTGTTTAAATCGAGTTCAGTCATAGTTTGAGTTGTAGTAGGTTTTTTAACGGGTTGAGAAGGAAGTACAGTTGATTTTAATGACGGTTCAGTTAGAATTGGTTCTGGATCAGACACGTCAATGATTGCTTTACTGTCATCAACCTTGGTTGTTTTCGGCATAACTATTTCACGATTTAAAAATAGATTGAGAATAAAAATATGTTGAGAACCAGTTGCGAATTAATGTAAATTGTTATACAAACTATATAGCGATACACACTAAACGAATTTTAATGAAACAGCGCAATCGAAACAATGAACGAAGACTTACAGTATGAGAAACGCGTGGGCGACCGATAGGACGCTGGATGTTATGTTACTCTTATCTACTAACAATAACAATTGTTCACGACGGACTTAATGTGGCACACCTAGTTATTAAAGTTTTATAATCACTTTTAAGTTCAAGGTATTCAGAAGGTTGTTCGCAGAAACGTTAATTAGCACTGTTTTTTCGATAATATGATTAGAATTTACGACTTACAGGAGAACTGGATACTTCATTTTATATTGTTTATATTTTCTCGTCGTCGGGATGTGGAGACGTCGTAGACTTCTGGTCCGTACTGGATACTCAGGATCCTTTAAGAGCGCGAACAGCGTAGTAGCCCTGGTACCGCTTACTGTACAGTGGACTAGGAGTTGTTGACTGGAGGAACCGAGGTGACCGGTTGGAACTAGGAGCTGGTTCACTTTTACACCTTTACACACACTCTTTACACTTGAAACTTGTATATTGTGCTATGACACTTTATTTATTAAATTCTATTTGTTGTATTCCGAGCACTTCACTATTTAACTCGTTTGCGGAGGACGGTCCCAGGATTTCATAAAATCCCTTTTCGCTGCCACCACTGTTATACTGGGTCTGGTAAATAGCTTTTTAAAAAAAAAGATTTAATAAGCACTGAAACGACTTTAATAAAATATCATAGAAAAATAATTCGACCGGCGCGAATGAGGAACGGAGACTGACTGACTGGGTGTGTGTAATGAGTGAACAGGAAAGCTGACTTGGATGTAGGGAGGAATGGAGTCAGGCTTGGTCAGCATTACTGGAGGAGGGAATCAGGGGTATAACAGAACGATGTTTTTAGGAATTCGCGTACTAATTGAAATTGCTAACACTATCGGCTGAGGTTGAAAACATCGTGAGGAAATCTCGAGAACTATTCTTGTAGCACTACTGTGTGTGGGAGAAAAATGAAATTTGGATTTCTCAAAATATGAAATCGTCAATACATCGTGGGCTGGCTTGGTGATTATACCTTCCTTCGGGAAGAGACCTATGGCCTTGAAGTGGGTATCTTACAGTCTGATGATGATGAAGCCTCTTCTAAGCGCCTAACTTGAATAAAAATTTTTTAATCTTTATTGATCAAAAATGTTGTTTTCCCGAATACAAATATTTTATTTACAAAAATGTTATCCTCCGGATAGCACTTACCATTCGAACAACAAACCATCTATGCATATCAATGTACACATATGAATGCTGAATAAAAAAAACTACCCCATTCGGTACCTAAGTTAATTTCGCGTTAACATCCACCTACCCCAGTAGCCATAACACGTGCACCCTAACGACGGGTACCAGGTTCGTTTCTGTTTTAAAAGCATTTTTAACATGCTTTATTAACTTTACACCGATGTGTGCTATATGCACAACTGTATAACTCGAAATATTTTTTTTATTAACCGTTTTATTTTAAAATAATTATTGTAATTTTTAGCTCAACATGCTAATCAATTCACAGTATAATATTAGCGTGTTATCTTGATTTATAATCAGGTGACCGAGCTAAGAAACAAATAATATATTACAAATATATATATGAACATATTAAGATGTTCGTTATTTACGATGTTGGGTTTTTTGACTTGGGTATCATTAAAATCGTTAGTTCATTTGATCGAAACTTCAGTAAAAATCAACTTTGTAAATAATCAACACTATAATATATTTAAATAAAAATAAATTACCGAAAAACGTACATAAGTGAATCACTTGATTACAGCTGCACACACACACACACAAAATCTTGAAGAAGTAAAAAAATGGTACAATAAAATCCTTATAAAAAGTTAATTTATGAGACAAAAGATAGTAAGATATTAAAAAATATTGACAAAATTGACAGACTGACGTTCAGTTACTATTCTATTTCATCACATGTCTTATTTTCATTATTAGTACATCCAAGCAAAGCCGGTAATATATAATAACGAATTATTGAGAGGAAGCATAACTAATGCCCGGTTTCTGATGTACTTTAATTGTGGTTTATCTGTTCAATATCGTTTTCGGTTCAATAACTTGTCAGATTGCGTTTCTGAACACACAACCGTACGATAAATGTCAGTAAAATTCAACGGACCATTTGACAGTTTATTTTATGGATAACTTTGTTATTAGTTTAACCATTAGTAATTTAACCGAGTATCTCAAAAACCGGGCATTAAACTTTCATAATTTCTTCATATCTTTCCCTTTCTTTAGATATTTTTAACTTACAAGATAAAAAGTTTCCTATATAATGAGTTACATTTTTTTCTTTCCTAATGCAATACTTAAATTTATAAACCATAGGGGTTCCTAGAACCACAATATATAGTACCAAATTTAATGAACTATTAATTTAATTTAGTTAATATTGTAAGCAAGTTGAATAATTATAGGCATAATATAACCTTATATGTACCAATTAATTATTCATAGTTAGCTGTTTAATATACTGAGGTTTATTGAGCGTAAGTACTAGAAATTGATGTAATTACTTATTGTTTGCCAAATCACAATCTTAATATGAGTATAAGATTATAGTATTTATTCATATATGTTATCATTTTTTATTAACACTCCCACTAATATTTAGGTTCAAATGTATATTTATTTATTTATTTTATATGTATTTATACCAAAATACTCACCGAAAAATAATTATTATAGCTTACATGTAAATAGGATGATGCATATTATCATCATTAATTAATGCCGTTGTCATTTTTTTTTTATAGTATCACGGCAAAATGACTGCACTGCGCCTGATGGTAAGCACAGTACAATCCAAAAACAACGGCGACCACCGAGTGATATACTATCCATCGCCGGTCGCCGCTGTCATGCCGGCCTGCGAAAAGCTGGATATGCACAGGCTGATCCCGAAACGCGACTCGCAAAAGCGAATCACTATGACGGGCTTTTTCGCCATATACATGGTGGTTGCGACCCAGTCAGGCTGTAAAACCCTACCACCCCGCTTTCGCCATTTCCTCGTTCGTTATTCAGCAGGGTGCACCACGTGCAGGTGAGGTTGGCTTGGGTGTCTCAAGTCTTAGATGTTATTTGACACCCCTTACACCTCAAATTGTCATTTTAAAACTCTATTTTATAAGTGTAATTTAAACTATATTTTGTAAAATAAGTTTAAAATACAACAACTATCAATTACATTAATTTATTTTATTTTATTTATTTATTATATATTACTTTACAGCACATTTTACACATAATTAAATTTGATATCTGCAAACATGTTGTGACAATTACAAAGTAATAATTATTACATTTTATTGAGTGACTATATTCAATTATAATGGGATTGTATAATCAAGTTAATGCATTCTGGGTGTGACTGTGACTGTAATGTTATGTGTTCTTGTATATCTGTGAAATTGATGTGTAATTGTGTCTGATATGTACCTGTTTGATACCTTATTCTGCCAATATTATTTTGTTTTGGAATTCAGTTCCGTTTATGCTGGAATAAATCAATATCATGGAACTTCATGTCATACTCATTAAAAGATCTCTGGAAAACAAAACTCTTTGCGTAGTTATGTTTAACCGGCCGTGGTGCAAACAACCATTTCGTGTCGTTTTCATAGATATTTTGAAGGGAATCCTATTTAAAATTTCGGGACAATCCGTATAGTAGTTTAAAATATCATATAGAAAATAATTAAGTTAGTTAAATAATTAAGTTTAAAAGTTGCAAAAATAAAGTTAGTTTGTTTTGCACGTTTGATACTTGGAGGAACACTTGCGTCCATTAATTCCATGCTTTGATCTAGCTCTGCGTTAACGGGTGACTTTCAATTTTAAAAGCCCCTCTAGGGTCACGGTTGATGTTTTGTCGAACATAAATAGTTTACTTCCATCCGCTTACATATTAATTCTAAACTAACTTGTGAGAATGACTTTTCCTCATTTTATAAAAGCGCTAAATAGTCGTTACACCTTTGTCACATTTCATATTAATCTTTGTTAATATTTTTAATATGTATATATCTCCATATCTTAGATATTAGAGTTTAAAATAAATCTGATTCATGTTGAAACATTTTTTTTCTTTTTTGTTGATAACTAGCTGACACACGCTACTTTGTCTGCGTCATTTATTATCTAAATAGTATATTGTATGTATATAAAAAAGGAAGCCTCATATTGCGTGGAAAAAGATAAAATTACTTTATATCAGTTCAGTTTTTCTAATTTTAACATAAAGACATATTTAGTTTTTTTATTCTATGCTATATTGGTTATCCAATAGAATAACTTATTCTTAACTTATTCAATATGGTAATAGGTTATAGTTCCAGATTGGATGTACAGTGGAAAAAATATAAACTCAATACCGCTTGCCCCACTTCTCTAAGCAAAAAAAAAATATATCACTTGACGCATAGTACTTATCAAAATCATATTTTCTTAAAACTTAATTAGCTTTATATTAAATTAAGCTATCTTGATATTTCTAGTTAAGCATCAAGTATGTAAGAAATAAAACTCCAAATCCCAAATATCCAGAACTTGTAGCTTTTTATTTCGCCCCTATAATCTAGTAGATAAGGCAAAGCGAATTAATTACAAACTTCTTTTTATACAGTCTCGACCGTGAAAATTAAAAATCACAGAACCGGGTATACTACCTTATATGTGGTAGTCGCGAACTAGTCTCATAAAGACTATTTTTCGGTTTAGTTATTGGCTGGCGTTATAGCTAATCGCACTCTAGTTAGACAAAACTGTAGTATCCTACCCTCCAGGAATATCTAATCGCCAGTATAAAATAACTCTAAATAGGCTACGGTCAATGTCGAGGTCGAAATAATAACTTTTTTTTCTACAGATAAACTTAATTTAAGCAAAATATACCTTATTCAAACGTGATACGATATATTTTTGCCTGTAAACATATTAAAGTTTTTTTTAACATCAGTAAGTTACCAAAGCAAGTGTATATTGCAATTCAATACAGAATCGATCGCCGTACAACAATGACCATATACCTGCCGCAAACAAGTTTAAAAACACAATGCATATACAATGGAGTCAATATTTCATTCATTCGAGACTGAATATATGAATGAACGTAGATATCCATGAATGAATGGACAAGTGCACCGTAGGACGCCAGACAACGAGGCGTCGCGTCCGAATTGTTAAGTATTTTAAACAATTTTTTCTTGGAACTACGACACTCGATGCTCATTCACTCCTCGTGTACAAAGAACAGGTGCTAATTAAATAACTTTTCTGGGCTCATATCCGTTCTATCTATTAGTTCTCGTTATTCAACAGTCATTTTAAATAGAATAATCGGAAGATACTATACTAACATTTGCAGCATATCATTAGCAAATTCTATTGTAATTTCGTCCATGTATTTGAAGTTTGCGTGTGTGTTCTTGTATTCTATTATAATAAATATACATATTATCCGTCCGCGTGGAACCTAATGTAAAAAGAAACGGTGGCTAATAAAATCATCGGAATGTATCAAGTCCATTTAATTATCAACTTTTCTCTCGTACTTAAGTCGCGTTTTCATTTAAATTACAATAACTTTTGATGCAGTGAACCAATTTTAATGATCGTGGACACGGTACTTGATTAATGACACGTGTTCGAACAAACAGACAGACATTTCTAGAAACTACGTATATGCTCCCAAGCTGGAGCACATGTGTGCTTCACTAATCCGTATATGTACGATTAAATTGGCTAGTTTAGCTTAGTAACATTCCCGTTGTTGCATCCAAGGCAACAAACCAAGGCGAGGTTCGGCCACATTGGCACCCTTGAGCTTGTTGCTAAGTCAAACATTAGTCCGGTGAAGCTATGCAGGCCCATCAGCGCAACAGCGTATAGTCAAATAAAAAAAAAAACCTATGGCTACTTAACATCAAAAGTAAATATGGTTTGCTTCTTCCGCTACACGTAGAAAAATAATTGTACAATCCATTCAGTTTGTATTATCTTGTTTACAGAATTACATCTCCGGCATATCTGTTAATAACCCTCTGTCAGACCTTTTCGAATTGCGAGGGCGTTTTTTATCTGCAAAAGGGTATATTTTAACCCTTCAACCGTTCAGTATAAAGGTTACAATTTTACCCAATTTGTCTATCGTATGATCAGATATACGGATGCGAGCGATGTTTGCCTTGGCATTGTTATTTTTACACAATTGTTCGGGTCTCCGTACATTCAGTGTTCGTGATCAAACGCGGTCACGTCAGATATTGTAACAATAGTCGGGGAAAAAAAACGCCTCGATTCTAAAAAAAGGTTTGCGTTGATAGCGAAAAATTTTTTTAAGCCACCGTTGACCTTTTGTTGTGTGAATTAACGTACTAATATTTATTATGTGGGAGTTTATTTTTATTTTTTGAAACAGTAAAAATACATAGGTATGTGAATTATTATGTTTTTCATTAACATGGTAACACAATGTTTTAAATTGGTTTCGGGTATTGTAGTGCAATAGCTTATATTAGGACAGTTAGAGGTAATACCGATGAAGACATTTTTTAAATATTGTAACAGATTTTGCTTGTCTAGTATTCAGATGGAAGTGAGTTCCATAGGAGTAGTACAGTTTGAGATTGAAAAATGAGTGTGACAGACAGGAAATATATATTTTGTGATCATAATCCCGGAGGGAAGTCTGCAAGGAAATTATAAAGTCGAAATGACCGTTTTACTTTTAATAAATTTTCTCCGTTAGCATGAGTTTTAGTAACACATTTTTTACAAGTATTATGGTATATATAGGTTTGATAACATAAAGGGCAGTGTTAAAATCAGTCACAGTGACTAGTATATTTTGTGCTATTAATATTTATTATAAATTAGAAAGTTTGTCAGGATCAATCTTTGTCATTCTTTCACGCAAAAACTACCGAACAGATTCGGATGAAACTTTACAACATAGTTTATATGTAATAGTAATATAGGGTATATATGAAAAGATGACTTAAAATTTTGTAAGTGGCAAAATACTGCTGTTTGCAGGCTAACTCGAACTGTGGTGAATACCTACTAAACCGCTAGAGTTATACGAATATAAGTTATGATGGGTTTGTTTTTATAAATAGTCCTAAAAAAAGTCCACGATACTGTCTCTCTACCGCTTATGTCAAATCAAATAAAAAGTACTTTATTCAGTTTAGGCCCTAATAAGGCACTTTTGAACGTCAAAACTACCACCGGTTCAGAAAATGAACCAGTCATCGAGAAGAACCGACAAGAAACTCAATCGGGTACATCTTTTTAACATATATATTTCCAATACATAATACAATCGTTTTTAGTGGATGCACAGATAGGAATTCATTCCAGACATCAATATTGTGTACGTATTGATCCACTCTATAATAGCCTTTTGACACCAAAACTCCCTTGACATGGCGCTTAAACTTACAGTCCGGCAAATTGGTTACATGTTTCGGGACATTATTGTAAAACCTAAAACTATTACTGGTTTTGATAAGTCAGAAACATAGGACGACCAGTTCGTTACCGTTTCTAGTATTTAGATTATGCCGGTATTTTACTAAATGTATTGGGAAGGTACAGTTAAGATACCGAATAGAATAGAATGTGGAAGCCATTATTCTTGATTTAAGATATGTATGCACTTAACTACACACAATGACATCATCATCAAAGACCTTCAGTCTTCCTTTATTCCTTTATTCGTCCACTTTCATACTCAAAATGTTTCTAGTAATACTTCATCTCTTCTCATAATATGCCCATACAATATTAACCTATTACTCCTCAACTTCACTGGTGTTATTTTCAAATATCCTCTGACATACATATACTCAATCGTAACCATTCTAGTTACACCACACATCCATCTTAACATTCGTATCTCTGCCACATGTCTTTTCTCATTTTTTCACATATCATAATCTTTTCTCATCTTTTGTAGTCCAGCACTCGGATCCATATAATCCAAAGTATATTATTAAATTATTTTTTAACATTCTGCTATTTAAAGGAGATAAATTTTATCTGCAAGCTTACATTATCATTTATAAAAATATACATACAGATGAAATCGTGTTCAGCCACTTGTATTCAATAAATTTAAAACGTACAAAGCAAAGTCGTAAATGATGACTCAAGTCTTAGTTATGTGATAACGAAGGTAAGTGAGATGTCGTTCCGATTCGCAGGGACTTGTAAGTCCTAATGTATTTTTAACAGACTTTAAAAAAGGAGGTTGTTTGTTTGGCTGTATATGTAATTCATTCGCTTACATTAGCTGTGGACGGTAAACGTTAATATAATTATGATATTTTTTTACGAACCATTTGGAGTTTTTGGCGGGATTTTGGTTTTTATTTGTTTTTATTGTAGCACGGCAAAATGACTGCACTGTGTCTGATGGTAAGCACAGTAAAATCCAAAAACAACGGCGACCACCGAGTAACGCACTATCCATCGCCGGTCGCCGATATCATGCCGGCCTGCGAAAATCTGGATATGCACAAGCTGATCCCGAAACGCGACCCGCAGAAGCGAATCACTATGACGGGCTTTTTCGCCATATACATGGTGGTTCCGACCCAGTCAGGCTGTAAAACCCTACCACCCCGTTTTCGCCATTGCCTCGTTCGTTATTCACCAGGGTGCACCACGTGCAGGTGAGGTTGGCATGGATGTCTCAAGTTTTAGATGTTACTCGACATTCCTTACACCCCAAAACACCCCTGACACCCCTAAATGGAATGCCATGTAATGGTCTTTATATTTTGTCCATAATCTTGTGTTATTTGGCTTTATATTGTGTAATGTTGGTGGCGCTTTAACTAATATAGTTTGGTTATTGTGCATAAGTGAAGTGGATCGAAAATAATACCACGGACCATGAATTCTGAGATGCCACAAAACTCTCATCTCTAATAAGGAACCAACTATTTTGTTAGGATATTGAAGCTAACACAAGACTTTGCAACTACCTAATCGACAATGGCTGTAATAATCTAGGAGATTGTTTGTCTAAATTAAAATGAAATAAAGAAATGTAAGTACCGTTGTATATGAGAAAAACACATAAATATCTTTCTCTGTTATTTATCTTTCTCTGTTCTAGTGTTTACAAAAACAAATAATTACCAAAAAAAATTATGTGCATACTATTGAAACGTAGTAAATTACTATTTGGTATTTATCTATTACTCATTTGGTTCGTGAGATTATAAATGAATCAAAGATTAAATACTTTGATTACAGTTCTCTTATTCCTGATATATTGTACCTTTGGGTGTCCGTTATATACCAAGTTGCCTTTTTTGACTTGGGTATCGTTCAAATCGTTAGTCAGTAGCCTAAAACATTTAAGGAAAAATAAAATCCCATACTATTTAACCGTGCCTAAATGACGATACTTGTCCCATTCATGGGGTTTTTTACTTTTTAGAAATTATATTTTATCTTGATTTGTTTATTGCATATCTTACCAAATATTATTAATTCTGCATCAACTATAATCCTTTAAGATGGATACATTTTGATATGTGCGTGAAAAACTTAATTCTTATATTTTGATAAAGACGAATTTTATTTTTACCGTTCTTTTCTAATTCTTCAAGTCAAAAAAGCCAACACGGTAAATAACTAACCCCTATTATACCTATATTTTTAAATATATGTCTGTATATTAAACATAGGCAAAGCCGTTTGAATAAACTAGTTACAGAAATAACCAGAGTAATAATATTATAATAACGCATCATCCGAACCGACCGCTTCAAAGACTGGTTAACTTACTTCGAAATGAAACATGACATGATAATAACACGAATTGATTCACAATTATAATGCAACAAAATAATATTAACGGGGCCCTTTTAATATTCTATAAACTAGTTATACCGTCAAGGGTTCAGATTTTGTAGGGCGGGGCTAATGTATACCCACCCTGCGACCGGCTCCGTTTGCTAGTACAACGCGTGCAGCATAAGGCTTGTATTATAGGGTATTCATACTTAATTAATATGATTCAACTGGCGTGGATTGAACAGTTTTGATACTTTAATATAATTCAGAATATATTGCGTAAAATAACTCTCGAATTGAAAACCATAATACCTTTTGTTAGTAACAATAAAGAACGAGAATACATATGTATCAAGTTGTTTAACTGCAAATAAAATATTACGTAATCTTTCTTGTACTTGTCTTCGAATACATCTTTAGCTTATAACTGTCCTTATAACTGTAGTTTTTAACTTTCATATCAAACTGGTAACCATCGACTACATTAAATGTATACTAATATTATAAACCTGAAGAGTTTGTTTGCTTGAACGCGCTAATCTCAAGAACTACTGGTCCGATTTGAAATTCTTTCAGTGCTAGATAGCTAAAAATACAAAAATACAATCTGGCGCGACCCCGTGGTGATTTATGATATCCATGAAAAAAAAAACGCAGGCACTATGTATATCTAAAAGTATTGGAGTTTATCAACTTCAGATATACCGACTTTCATTTTAATAAAACTCCTATGGATTAATCGCTTAATTTATATTGGTGAAAAATATGTTTATCAGCTTTTATAGGCGTAGTAACCTGGTGTCAGTCTATTATTTGCTATAATAAATAACTAATTTATAGCGCATAAACATGAGTTTTGATATACCAACATATTATGATAGTAGTATAAAAAAAACCTGCATGAAAAAATAATTAAGTGTGATAACAATGTTGCAGATTAAAAAAATACTTCATAGATTTTAGCGTTTCACTACAATCTTATCAGTTAAATGATGATATAGTCTAAAATGGTAAACATGCTAAGCGTAGAGGGGAACTGGCTACCTGGCTAACCACTAGATACCTGACGCCAGGTGGACTTAGAAATAGCCCTATCACCATGGTAGTAGTATCTAAAGTATACATAACAATATGCATACCTATCTAGCTCAATATTTTAATATTGAAGTCACCATAAAGGTGCGGATCCTTGCGAACGAGTCGAAGCTTTCGATGAAGGAAAAAGTTTGATGAAATATAGCATACTGGTAGTACTGTTTCTAAAGCCGACCATGCTAGCGACCATCCTCAAGTTGAATCTATCGCTAAGTAACTATAGGTGTATCCTGACTTCGGTACCTGAGATCTAGTCCCTCTAGGTTCGCGTGTTTACCATCTTACCCCACATAGTCATTTAACAATAGATGGGATTGTACTCGAACGCTACACCCTATAAAGCATCAAATACCAGTACGTAATCTGCTATCTTTCATGACAATATTAAATTCTAAACAAGAAGTATTCTGGAAAGCATAAGAAAAGGAATATAACTCACCGTCTCACATTAAATTGTTTCGCCTTTGTATTCTTTAATTCTCATAAAGAACGATGTCATAGTAATCAAAGCTGCTTTATGTTTTATAAAAAAAGGGTAACAAACGATTTAAATGAATCAAAAACAGTAACCAAATTGGTTTTAATGAGATAAATATAAAGGATGTTATCGTACCATACAAAATTATTCATAGCTACTAAAATGCTTCATTCAAAATAATACAAGCTTTTTTTTCAACTTACACTGGGGTTGATGGCTCACCGACAAAAGGGTGGGCCGGGCCAAATAATTGCCGAAACGCTTCGAGTGAGACCTATTGTGTTTGTTTACAATGGGGTGCACTAAGTGGGGGTAGTTTTTGTAATTGTTACTTTTGAGAGAATCCACCCTGTTCCACCAGTTGTGCAGGTACGGCCGTAGCGGCAACTTCGCGAATATGTCTCGTTCATTTTTAGTAGACACGCTGATCGGTGATACGAAAGATTGTAAAAAGACAGATATGTCCAGCGATACGTTTAATCCTTATACGAATTTAATAGGATCCCATGTGGATACTCGTCCAAAATTCTTCCCTTACCCCTATCCGGGAAACTTGAATAATCTTCTAACGCTAGGTCTACATCAGCAGAGATCGCCGGAGCTTTTTCGACCATTTCTGGAACAACTACATTTCCGTTATCCGATACTTCATCAGCTGCCACGACAATCAGAATTTCTCGAGGCTGGGACTGAATTGAGACCGTTTGACTACATCAAGACAGAAGATAAAGAGCCTGTGAACTTTGTTACGAAGAGGAAAAAGTCAGTATCGCCTTACTTGCACCATCCTTACAAGACGACGTCACCATCAAAAAGTCACGGACAGCGTTCTCCATCACTTTCTGGCGAAAGTAGAAACGACAGTCCAAGCCCACCGTTGGCCCACTCCGAGGAACTCCTGCCGGGATATTCAAAGGAACTCAAACGTCTACCCTTAAAGGAAGATTCGAGTAAGCGAATCAGGACAGCCTTCACAGGAACACAATTATTGGAGCTGGAAAGAGAGTTTTCGATGAACATGTATTTATCCAGACTGAGAAGGATCGAGATTGCCTCGAGATTAAAACTCTCAGAGAAACAAGTGAAGATCTGGTTCCAGAACCGTCGAGTTAAACTGAAGAAGGAAGAAGCCCCGACTTCGAATGAAGGCAGAAAGAAGTGCTGTTGCACAAAATCGTCCTGTTCAACCCAAAGCCAGTCAGACCCGTGTGAAAACGATCAAGAACAAATAGATGTTGTCAGTGATAATGACGTCAGTTTTGAGGCACAAAATCTTTCACGATATCACTGATTTAATTTATTTTATAAATGAACATTTACACTAAATTAAACTGTAGGTAGAAATAACAGCTGTTAGTTTTTTAGCAGCATAAAATTACAGAAGATATGTTAAACATAACATTATGTAAATACTTAAACTATAATTTAAGGTTGTGAAAATCAGTGAATTTAGTATTAATAGGGAAAAATAACATTTTAAGGAAATTAATTACAGACTGAGTGAGTAAAAATTGCGAATATTTCGTAACGCATGCAAAACCGCGAACAAGGAACGTGTCCTATAAAATAAAGAATTCTTTGTGAAATATATATATTTTTAATACGTGATAGTAGGATCTAAAATTGTTTCGACTTTCGTGGAGTTTATGTGCGCATAGTGTCGAATTTTGTCATTTAAAATATTTGTTTCTCTGTTTAAATATTTTTGAAATTACAATTTGATCGATTATCATAGTACATATAATTTATATTGTAATCTGACGCTAAGAGATCCTTTCCCAAAAATTACAAAATCACTACATAGTATAAAACAAAGTTGCTTTCTCTGTCCCTATATCCCTATGTATGCTTAAGTCTTTAAAACTACGCAACGGATTTTTTTAATAGATAGAGTGATTGAAGAGGAAGGTTTATATGTATAATAACATCCATCAAATAGTGGAGAAATACTGTTATTTTTGAGGTTTCTAATGTGATGTCGTAAATAATTACATAACCGATTCGATGCAGACGAAGTTGCACGGGTCAGCTAGTAAGTAATAACTGGCAAACTAGAATTTAGAATCGCAGTTTAATTATTGAAAGATCTTTTAGTAAATATAAGCTACAATAATATCGAAAGAAATTGTCAAAATAATAATTAGAAATACAACTTAACAAATACTGAAGTCCACAACGTGCTAATATTAAATGAATTATTTTGACCAAAACATGAATTAAATTCTCAATCCTTAAATTTGGATAAACATGCAATATGTGCAACTGTTTTTTTTTAAATATATTATCAAGTAATTAATTACAAAACATGAATAATTATAATCTTGAAAGTATCTCATCTTTTAGTGATACTGAAGAATATTCAACCTAATGTAACTGAGTTAAGGTAAAAAATTGTGCGTCGTTATTAATGTAAATAATAATTTATATTTTATTATAAGGATATTTTGTATAATGTTTAATAAAATGGATATAATTATATGAAATCATTTTGTATCATTTCACATGTTCACACAGTTTTTACTAAATATCTTACTACTTTTAGTTAGTTTTAACTATACCTATTGCAACAATTTTTTTTTTTTTTCGAACTGACTACGCTATTGACCAAGCAAGGTCTTAACAGCTTCACCGGACTACTCCTATTGCAACAAGTTTTCGATAACACAAGTTGTAGTATCTAGTTTTTTTTGCCAACAAATCTTCTAATTATTTATTATTATTACTGCCATTGTCGAGTAGATAATGATATTACAAGTTTCTTGCGATCATTTCAATGAACTAACAAGATGGCGGCCGTCTTGTTAAAATTTTCTAGGAAGTTTTTGTGGCAAGTCAGAATCCATGTTCTGTGGTATTATTTTTAAGCGCTTTTCTTGAGTACAATGACCAAACTATATTATGTATATTACCATCAATATTAAAAAAAGAGAGTTAAACAACTCAAGATTATATATAAAATCCACTACATGAAAAACAAGACAACGCCAAAAACTTGATTATCTAATTATTTATCAGTATAGTATAGTGTTGTCATCTCGTCAGTTCGTCAGAGTTGAATTCTTCTTCTTACCCTTATCCCACATAAGTAGGGTCGGTACAACATGTTTCTCATGTTGTAGTATATGATTTGGCTTAATTTTTACGATCGGCCGCCTGCCTGACATCAACCCTCCTTTGGATTATTTTGTTGTACCACTGTATGTATGATAGATAAAGATTAGATATAATAAACCATTATAAAAATATAAAATATGAAAACTATAATAGAAAAATAAATGCATATAAAAATTAAAAAAAAGAGTTCGTCAGAGTTGAATTATTGCAAATATTTATTTTTAAGTGTTTACTTATTTAATATAAACTATATTGAATATGAAATGAAAAAAACTGAATGAAAATGAAAAAAAACCCACTTCAAGTATCCTAGGAACAAGAAAGGAACAACAACCTTACAAAATTTGAAAAATCTGTATTCTTCAAATCACGGCCCATAAATGTCAAGAACTTTCAAGAAATTCCTTCCATTTGTGAACTGGCGTGCACTGCATAAACCGTTAAAGTTTTACGAAGATAATTTATTGTGTCATAATAAAAGATACCTATTAAGGTAACTATCAGTTTAGTCTAATTTCAAATCATTGCCGTATTATTATTCTTATAAGAGTTTTATTCAAAAACGATCTGTTTATATTATACTAACGGGCCTGGCGGACGATGTCCCGCCTTGATATAAAAAAACCTTGACAAATTATATACCTAAATCTTCCCCCTGAATCACTTTATCGAATGGTCACAACTGCATGAAACTGTCGTTTTTGAGTTCATCGCGAACAGACAGACGTGACAAAGGACTTTGTTTTATAATAGTGTCGTTAACAAATGTTAACTGACAAAATCGTCAGTCACAGAACTTTAATGGTGAAACAAATATAGATTCAATGATATACCATAATATAATCTCTTACATATAAACTATAATTAAATATAATATTGATATAGTTATTATAAACAACAAAACGATTTTCAATACGAAAGCACATAAACCGATGTCAAACGTGGGGTAAATTAATTAAATATCCCGATGTCACCGTTTGGGGTCGTAGACATTTCCAAACCATCCTGGTATGCGGTTAAAATGTGGAACAATAGAATGACATAAATATTTTTAGCTTTGAATTATTTCATATGAATTTTTATTCGTGCATGATTCTTCTTCATCAATGAACAATAAGAATGAACAAAATTTAATAAAGCTATTAAATAACAGTTCCAATATCAACTCTGATGAGGTGCGGTGTGTTCTTTATGCAATGGATAACAAATTATTCAGATCATCACTATTTAAGTGAAAACTTCTTTACCCGCTTTGAGTAATTTTTGGTGAGGAAATGCTTATGGGTTCGCGTTACCGATGACCTCGACATGCTCGTGACGTATCGTGCTTGCGTCAGTCTAGCGACGTGTAGTATAGCGGCGTGTTTACATGTAATATTTGGTGGGGAAAAACTTATGAGTTCGTATTACCGATGACCTCGACATCCTCGTGACGTATCGTGCTTGCGTCAGACTAGCGACGTGTAGTATAGCGGCGTGTGTACATGTAATATTGATATTTTGTATTGAGCTCGTGCAGCACATCGTGTTTGAATGATTAATAAACTGTATAAAAATGTTATACAACTATTACTTGGAATGCCAATATATGTGAAAACCAGACTAATGTTAATAATTTCAATTCACAAATTATTGTTAATGCAAAAACAGAAAGAACACAGTTATTCCATTGTTGTGATTTTTCATTTCTGTCGGCAGTTTTGGTGGCTGGCTCAACATATTCTATCTGCTGTTAATTAATCGCTATCAGTTATTTTTATCTACAATTATAACGGTTGACAGGTAAATGGCAAGTGTAGGATAAGCAAATAATAGTTGTGAAAGAAAGAGCACTTCACGTAACGAACAACGAATTTTTATTTCATTATCGTCTTATTATAGATTGCAATACAATAGAATACATCACATTATTCGACAGCAATATAATTAACAACAGTTTATAATAATAATTATTAAAAAATAGTACAATAAAAATGAAAGAAAATGGCCCAGAAACCTTATAACGAAAACATTTTATCCGCCTTCTAGTGGTATGAATACATTCATACGTTGCTTTTGTATGTTGTATTGTTTTGTCACCTAGACCA
The DNA here is from genome assembly GCA_015888305.1 of Antheraea pernyi. Classification (NCBI taxonomy): domain Eukaryota; kingdom Metazoa; phylum Arthropoda; class Insecta; order Lepidoptera; family Saturniidae; genus Antheraea; species Antheraea pernyi. The sequence continues at coordinate 677,212 of MU158811.1, read as the reverse complement.
AGTATATATTAGCGATATTTTGAAAGTATTAAAGATACAGTCGTGTTTAGCAGTTTTTCAAATATTTGGAATTAGATCTCTTTTTTATATTAGACTAGCTGACCCGTGCGACTTCGTCTGCACCAAAACGGTTATCACCGGTTTCAATTATATTTTTAAACCTAAAACCCGATTGCAGCCACACCTACAGTTTCCAATTGTAAATCCAAACTATCAAGGGGCTCACTCAAACATTTACCCAGATGGTATGTGATAAATCTTTTAAAATAAGCCTACAACCCGTTCGTAGCGTCATCTACGGGGTTCAATTAAGATAAAAACTAACCTACAAATATTGGCGGTAACGTAAAAAATAACTTGAGGGGTCTATGTATAACCTAATTACTTTCCCTTTTTTCTAGACGTTTACTATACAGTCAGTATAGTTTACATTATAAAATATCAAGTTGATAGAGTTCAATTGTAAATTAAACGATAAAAATATTTATAAAATAAATAATAATAAATTAAACACTGAATGATCTGGAATAGTCAAGTTAATAAAAGTTAATACATCAAAAGGTAATTCTTGAGTTGGTTTGATATTGAAATGAAAATTATATGTATGTATATATTGTATACACTCACACTCTCTCTCTTTTTATCTGTCACGACACCTAATCTACTGTACATAGAATCTGCACATCCACAATACGTAAAAATAAAATTAAATAATCATTTCTACCACTTACTTTATCATAACTATATTCTACTTGCATCAAAACTTTTTCACACTCCATTGTGTTGAAGAAAACTATAAATATGAAAAAATATGAGAATCGCGTTGACGCGTCAAATGTCACTTGCCTGTAACTATTCGTCTAAGAGCTAGCAAAGGTATCGACAGCGAAGTCAATAAGCCAGTTTTTTATATATCTTTATGTTCTTCTACATAGCGTGCGGGCTACCTGGCTGCCGGTAAACGTTGCGTTTATTTGTGCATATCGCACCTTTACAGACAAAAATATTGATTTTTAAATAATTTTAGCATGTTTTTGTCACTAAATTTGATATGCTATTAAAACATGGTATTATTATTGCCAGACATTTTTGTTGTTGACAATAATGTGTGTAATGCTATTTTTCGTAAATAAAAATAATTTCAAACCATGTTGGGATAGCCGTAATTTTATTTAGACATAAATAAGTACAAATTTAATCTTCCAGTCAGTTATTTACTCAATAGTCAACTTTTTGTATGTGGTAGAGCCACACTGAAGCTATTACTGGTTACAGCACGAATGGATCGGCTCGGCCGGGGTAGTACCAGAGTTCACAGAAAACCGACGTGAAGTAACAGTGCTTGCATTTTTGCGTTTCGTT
>MU158811.1:649138-669125 GCA_015888305.1 Antheraea pernyi | reverse complement strand
TCGCGATACAGTGACTCACCTACATCACTTGAACACACATATGAGATCATCTCTCTCACACACGTGCACATATATACACATGGTGGGAGGGTTTAGTTTTTTTCCCTCATCGAACTGAATCGAATAGTTTTAGTTCGTTTCAATCCGATATACACGTATTCATTTGTGAATCATGCAATTTCGATTGTATGGTTCACAAATGTATATATGTATGAATAGCTTAGAATAGTTAGCTAGGACAGACGCGTCTTTTTCCAGGTAACAGCCCAAGCCGAGGTGTGCGTGCACTCTTGTTTATGTTACCTAAAACCCAAATCGGTTGTGTGCCTTAAGCGCCAACCTTAGTAGTCCGGTGAAGCTGTGAATAGCATGCCGGGTCAATAGCGTAGTCAGTTCGAGAAAAAAAAAATAGTCTTTATTTCATTAAAATCGGTTCGCTATATCAAAAGTTATTTGTAATTTTAATGATTACGCGACTTAAGTACGAGAAAGAAGTAAATAAGCAAATGGACTTAACAGTTTTAGATGGTTTTGTTAATGGCTGTTTTTTAAATAAGGTTCCATGCAACCGAAATCGCGGGCACAGCTAGCTTTATATAAACATGATTGTGATATAGGAAAATTACGACTGAAATATATCTCGTTGGCACAGACATTCATAATTCGGCCCTTCTCGGTAATGTTCGGTTCGCATCGGGAGCTACCGCGCTCTCATGTCCAGACACTTCATTCCGCGTCACACAGTACGCCCGTTCTAGTTTTGCGTATTTTCTGAGTTACATTTTGCATGGTAATTGCCGCCCTCTGAAGAGTCATAGCGTAATGTTAGACTACAACTTGTTAGTAATACTTTAATAATTTATTACGTAATATGAAATTTTTTCGATTTAATAAATTAATTATGTCGTTATACAAACCTTCACGTTAAAGATCTATATCTTAATTAAGAACGAACTGGTTTATTCTAATTTACAGTCTGATTTTTTTATAACAAAGTAGTATAAGCACCAAGATACAGTTGATGTGTTTGGCGTGATTTTGGTCTGTCATGTAGTGGATTTTATATTTTATTCATAATCTTGTGTTACTTGACTCTATATTGTGTAAAGTTGGTGGTATTTTACGTAATACAGTTCGGTTATTGTGCATAAGTGAAGTGAATAGAAAATAATACCACGAACGATGAATTCTGAGATGTCACAAAAACTCCATGGAAAGTTCTAACAAGGGAGCCACAATCATGTTGGAACATTGAAATTATTGACACAATACTTATTGTGTAAAATATGTTGTAATCTCCATTGAAACAAAACATTGACACTGGCAAATGCTTCTGCGGAGCCAAAACAAGAAAAAGACACAGTTGATAAATCACCTATAGTAACTCCTAAAAGTAATACTATTGGTAAGACGAACAAATAATTAAAATATTTTATCCAAGCTAAGCAATTCAACTAGCTAAGTTGGGGAGTTTTTAGCGGGACCTTCGAATGTTATGTAGTGGATTTTATATTTTGTACATAATTTTGTATTCTTTGGATTTGTGGTTCTATATTTTGTAATATTGGTGGTGTTTTACGTAATATAGTTTTGTTATTACGCAGAAATGAAGTGGATGGGAAAGAACACCACGGAGCATGGATTCTGACTTGCCACAAAAACTCCCTGGAAAGTTGTAACAACACGGCTACCATCTTGTTAGTTCATTAAAATAATCGCAAGAAACTTATAATATAATTACCTACTTGACAATGGCAGTAATAATCTACTTAGAAGATTGGTTGTCGAAAATAAAATAAGAAAGAAAGAACAAAATGGATCTTTTAAATTTTATTATAAAGAGTTTACACTGTAGGTATGTACTTATATCCTCGTATAAAAATGTCTAATTCTAGATTTTTTTCTTTTTGAAGTAAAACTTCTTTAGGCGTTACTAGGAGGTAACTGGATGACAATGCAACGGAAGTCCGTTACGGCAATATGGCTTTACGTTTCTGTACCTTCCGGTTTTTAAATATTTTTGATTTTGTCATTAAATAGTTTATAAACGAACCAATACAAAAATTTGAATAATAAATAAATTGAATAATAATAAAAATTATACAATAGATATAATTATGTATATATGGGTGCGCGACCGTGCTGCCTTTTGGTTTCAATGTAAGTAAGTAACAAATTAAATCAAAGCTTAATTATCTGTAGTGCCATCTATCAGTTAATTCGGAACTTAAATAACACAGGAAATATTATTAGCAACTCTTTGTTATAATATAAAGTAAATAAAATATAGAAAAGTATGAAGAGATTACTATTATAAGCAATGAATTAAATTAATTATGATGTAATAGATCTGTTATAAAGCCAAGGAAGGTTTACTCCAATCGCGTGTGACGGTTACAAGCACTAATTTTTTTCTTGCTAGAACTAGAACAATTTCTACAATATAAGCGTAAAATTAGGTATATATAATACTTCATCCAAATGATTATTTTGATCAATCGCATTATTTATCTATTCGGAATATTTATCTTTTTCCGATCTAGTAAACTAAAAAAAGTGGTAAAAAGACGAAACATAAAAAGACGTCTCACGATTGTTTCATAAAAACTGTAAATACGGATTTCTCATTAAAACTGCCATTATATTTAGGGCTGTCGATAGAATCTATTTCGTTTGTAAATAAAATACTATGTTTCTCATTTACTTTTATTTGGCATAATACGCAACGTCTCTTTGTTCGTTGGTAACATGGCGATAAATCGAGTACCAGTTATGGAATTTAAATGTATTATTTATTCATAAATATATATTAACAATTATATAAATTAAAGTTAATTAAATATAATAATTAAATAAATAAATAAAATAATTAAATAAAATTATATAAATATAAATTAAAATTATTAAAATTCATAATAATATAATTTAGCTAAGCTTTCGAAGATATTTTATTAAATACAAAGTATATAGAACAAATAGTAATGGCACATTAGAATAAAGTTGATTATGTAGCAAATAGTGCACTCACTACCTAGCCGGTAAAATTGCAATAAGTTAATTTTACATGCACGAAGCTAACAATGAATCCAATTTATTTATAAGGGTGAGACTCCGAGTGAAGAATTTTAGAAGTATTCAAAATCAATATTTTGTAGCTGGTAGAGCCATGCTGAAGCTATGCCAGTTTCAACATGAATGGGTCGGCTCATCCGGGGTAGTACTACCCTCTCACAGAAAATCGATGTGAAGTAACAGAGCTCGCATTGTTGCGTTTCGTTCGGTTAGTGAGAGCGCCGGAGGCCCACCTCCTCTCCCCTCTTCCCTTCCTCCTGACCCTCCCTCATTCCCCTTTCCCCCCTTCTCGCCAAACACAGGCTAGCAACCCACTTGCGACTGCCCTGGTGTTGCTAGTGTCTATGGACGGCGGTGATCAGTTACCATCAGGTGAACCGCCTGTTCGTTTGCCTCCTATGATATAAAAAAAAATCAAAAATACTTTATTCAATTTAGGCCCTGAGAAGACGCTTATGAATGTCAACGCTATTACCAGCTCGGACAAACAACACAGTCATCGAGAAGTACCGGCAAGAAACTCGATTTGGTTAATCTTTTCATGATACATATTTTTACAAACATAGATAATTACATTCGTTTTTAGCTGATGCACAGCCAGGGGCGTCATTTCCAGACGTCATCGCCGTTCACATATTGATCCACGCTATACGCCTTTAGACATTAAAACCCGCTTGACATGGTGCCCCACTATAAGGAAAATCGGTTCAACCGTCAATCAAGGAACTCGTTTTTAATACTGTTTGTTGTTTTAGTTATTCATATTTCGCTCTTTCTATTACTAGTTTCAGATTTAACTTTTTCAGGCGCACCTCACATAAATAGAATCAAACGTTTTTTGGTGCAGTGAGACGTGGTAGTGGCCAATCTATTCCAGGCGGAAGTGCAAAATAACGTCCACTATAATATTTAATTTTGAATTCCCACAAAGTAATGCCTTCTTCAATGAAATAACTTGTATACCCACATTCTACCATTTATCATGCTTTTTTATCATCAAGCTCTAACTCTACCTTTGAGTGGCTGTCTGACCTTACCAATGATATCCAAATCATCATTACATCTTATACAAATTATAGAACTACGGACACATTTATATCAATTTATGGATTTCTTTCTAACACCCCTAATCAACTCAACACTCAATCACAAACAATAATAAAGAGGTTTTGTGGCCAACGATATATAATACACTGAAAGGAATACAACCTTAACGCATACCGGAAACTCAAACCAACAAGGTCCATTTTCCCGTGAACATACACCACAATAAAGCGGTTCTCATCGATTTTTACAACATCGAATACCTATGAAATTGTTTGTGGATATATCGTTCGGTTTTCATAGGCTTTAAATTCGAAGGCTACTGAATATTGACGACGGTTCATGGGTATTCAATTTCGTTTTTAATGGAAGCTCATATATAAAAGCTAAATATAGACCCTTGCTGGGGTTTCTGGATATTGCGTAAATAAAAAGTACAGATAAAAAAAAAACAATCAGTCTTGTGAAGTCTGTGATTTAATATATGATTTGAGTTATCTGCAGCTTTGATTTCTTGAATTATAATATTTTAAAATGATAGCTCAAAAATAGTGTCAGTCAATATAAAGATATTTATTTAAGTAATTAACGATAAAAAGAAAATTAGTATGTTAGATTAGTTTTCTTTTGTTTTTATTTTTTCATTTTAAACATTTAATTAAGTTATTAGCTCTAGCATATATTACATAGTAAACACAGAATTAAGATTGCACTTATATAGAGTCTATTCTTTATCGGTGCCTATATTGGGTTGTACTTGGTGCATTATATAAATAATATTGCAAAATTCAACTATTGTAGTGAAACTTCTTTTGGGACGGTGTGAATTGGATTTTATGGAACAAAAATGTCTAACGAAAAAGAGATAGCTATACATATGTATAGAGGCTAAAGACTGTGAGAGAATGAGATAGTATATTTAATGTACTCGAAATATATGGAAAGATAGGGAGAGAGAAAAACTATGTAATTTATAGCATATTATTTTCCGTGGAGTGACACACTTAAAAAAATATTCTGTGTTGTGTATTATTAAAATTATTAATATACATTAAAATATTATAAAATAATGCTGAAAACGAATTGCCATCTCGATGGTGTATTCATCTCATCTCTTAACAATTAATCAGAATACTAAGTTTCAATTCTACGGTGTGTGATATTACACTCTTCTTTGTTCTATTTTTTGTTTTTGTCAATATATCTTTACGTTTGTTTCTTATATCTTCGTTTATAATTAAATGTCCGACAAATACGACCCCAAACTGGTTATAATAATACCGTGACAACATAAACGAATGTTGTTTCGCAAACACAACTCGAAACAATTTTAAATTTTCATTTATCAAGAATCAAACCCGTTGCATTAGCTACGCTAGCAAATGATATAGCATTGTATTCCGTCTCCCATCTACATGTCGCTTCAAACGTTTGAAACCTAGAATAAAAAACCAAAGCAAATTAAACTTTATTACTATACCCAGAAAGTTGATTATCTTACGTTAATAAATCTAATACGATTAACAATGAAAATAGAAAAGTAGTAAGTGATAATTTTAATATAAATGTAAAAACAACTTTAAATAAACGGATTGTAAGTTCTAAATCTAATGAACGAATTAGTCCAATAGATGACATAAGTTTTGAAAGCCATGACCTATTAGCAATGACACAACATACGGCTGCACTAGTGATTCAGGATTTATAAGCTTATTTTAATCATTTCAATTTGAACTCTATAACACTTATATATGATATAAATTCGAATTGGCAAATAAATTAAACGGTAATTTGCTATTCCTTTGTGAAACGAATGAAATAATTGGGGAAGCGTAACAAGGCACTCAGTGATTTCTACTGCAAATGATGACAATGCAGTTTTATTTTAACTGTTGTTTGTAGCAAACCCAATTTGAATATTTTACAAATGCATAATATTTGTTTTTTCTAATATTACATTACACTACTAGTCCTAGCTCTTATTTATAATAAAACTTTAATAAACCAAGACTTTTAGGCTCAAATTAGGTCATAACTTAGTGATCCTTAAACCCTTAGAACGGGTTACAATAATCTCAAATATATATTTTTGATGTGAAAACTTATTTTTAACCGACTTCAAAAAAAGGAGGAGGTTATCAATTCGTCTATTTTTTTTTTTTATTTTTTTTTTTTTTTATGTTTGTTACCTCATAACTTTGGACTGGGTGAACCGATTTTGATTATTCTTTTTTTATTTGAAAGCTGGTACTTCCAGTGTGGTCCCATTTTAATTTGGTACAGTTCCGACAACGGCATCCAGTGCAAAACCGTATAAGTTTCAAATTTGCATTAAGTATGTACACGACAAATAGACGAATAACTCAATATTACGCTAACCGGTTTCGATGATTCATTTTTTATTGAAAAGGATGTACTTCAAGGGTAGTTTGATGAGAGTTTGGTTAGGTTCTGATTATGGGATCCGTGGCAAAGTAAGAAAACTTTCAAGAAACGAGCCTACTCCTTTCTTAAGGGCCGGCAACGCATCTGTGTTTCCTCTCGTGTCGCAATTGTCCATGGGCGGCCGTGATCACTTACCATCAGGTGACCCGTATGTTCGTTTGCCACCAATATTATAAAAAAAACTCTTCAATTCTTAGGAGCCTATTGTGCTTATGTTCGTTGCTGTGTTGCAACATGACGCAAGCATTGTAATTACATTACTTAAGGTGTATAATGTGTGAAGCGATGGTAGCCGAGTTGGTGGTAGAAACTATCGCGGATTACTGAAAAGGTTGCGTTCGTACCAAACGTTACTTATTGTACAACCAATTGAAACCATATCGCATACCATACCGATAGATACCATACCGCAAAAATGCGCATATTTTAATATACTTAAGGCGGAACGGAGTTCGCGGGCACTGCTAGTAAAATATATTTATGTACACTAAAAATGGAAAAATAAAGTAAATTTTCAAAAAAAAGTATTAACCGACTTCAATATCAATCAAAAACCCATAAGGCACTAAAAAGCGGAAAATAAATAGTTTATCAAAAATAAAATATATGAATATGTGGGCTACCTAGAGATTTATTGGAAGTCGGTGCCAACCAAACCGAAAATCATATCATCTACAGGTACAAAGTTTAAGTCCACTCTCGCGTCTCTGTAATACAAAAATTTTGGTTGGTACCGACTTCCAGTACATCTCTAGGTAGTCGGTTAATACTTTTTTTCAAAATTTACTTTATATGATTTCGCATCAACATGCTGGTAAGCGTGACCGACCGTATTTTGATATTTACTTTTTTTTTTTTTTATTATCAAGGAAGGATATTTACTTTTTTTTTTTTTTTATTATATTTATATTAGATGACCGTGATATTTTGTATTGAGCCTGTGTAGCCTATTATATGTTTCATTAAATAATACTATATAAAGAATTATATAATTATTGCTCGGAGTCCCAAGAGTTGTGAATACCAGATAAACGTTAATAATTTCAATTTACACATGAAATTTAAATAATTCCGACTATAATTGATTTGTTAATTTGATTGATAAATGTGTCCTACCTACTATTACATACCGATGCCAAACCTGGACATATAACACCAAAATCATAACGATATTAATAGTATACCAGACAGCAATGGAAAAGAGTATATTAAAAACAAGAAGAATTAAAATAGAGAAAGCGTACAGATAAGGCAAAAAACAAAGGTTATAGATGCATTACAATATGCTCTAAAAGAGAGGTGGAGGTGGGCAGGGCATATAGCGAGATACGCGGACAAAAGATGTACATTAACGACAATTATATGGGAAGGACCAGGAGAAAAAAGGAGAAGAAAAGTCCCAGAAAAAGATAGATAGACATAAAAGCGATAGCAGGAAAGAATGGATAAACAAATCTAAGAACAAAGAGGTCTGGAAAAAACTGGAGGAGGTCTCTTCCCGGAAGAGGTTCCGGTTGATGGTATGGACATCAATGATTGTGTTCAAGATCTTTTATAAGATCTTCTATCTATAAAATTTTAAATATTTTTGTTAACATGTAAACTTAACTTATCTTTAAAAGCGTGTAATGGTCGGAAATAAATGGGCTTTATTATTATAATTAATTTAAAAATTCAAAAAGACCACAGAAATTCCATTATTTTGAGTTTTCACCTCTGTCGGCAGTCCTTACGACTGTCTCGACTTTGAAGTACTCAATCATTTTAGTGAAATGAAAATAGAACTCATTAATAATTTCATAATGAAAATTAAATTAATTTTACTTGTATTTTACTTTATTAAACTTTGACTAACGTGATAAATCTAATCTCTTTGAAAATTAATTCATTTGACGATACATACATTATTAATTAATTATACTTGAGTAACTGATCAATAACAAAAACTGTCGGTGTGTACATAAAATAGGTAGTGATTTTTCAAAGACAGAGAAAGATGGAGTAAATTGTAGGACTTTAAATGACTTCGATTTTAGAATAATAGCAGTTTTAAACGGATCGGTAAAACTTTTTGATAGACATTGAGAAATTGATAGACTTGAAGGACGTACCCTTTCTAAACTTTTTTTAAAGTTTCCTATTTCCTTCAGCAATATAGAAATTTATTAGAATCAATAAATTAAAAAAACAATTCTGTTTAAGCGTCGTAACAAATTTCTGTAAGCACTTGAATTACTTTAGTCCAAAGTTTTATAAGCAGACGGAGGACTTTTCGAATTGTAAACTACATATCATTACGCTTTTCTATAAGGTTTAAGCAGTAATGCTAATAATTAATTGAGATAAATCAAAGTCAGTAAAGGTGTGACAGGAATTACATAGCAATGGCAAAATAATAGTAGGGTCATTCCATGTCAAATTGACCAATAATTGGAAAATTTCAATTTCGATGAAATTTAGTGGGAAATTTACTTTAATTAGACTAAGTACTACCAAACGGAAAATGTTAAAAAAACAATGGTTATGCACTTCTGCAGTTTTTTTTTATATATTTCGAAAACATTATTATAGCTGCAAAAATTCCTTGGCTTCATTTGAAAGAATATTCGATTTGATATTGAATGACCCAGTCGTAAACTTAAAAGAGTTCACAATTAATCCAAATAAGACATTTAGTTTATATCAAATAACAAAAAGAATTATCAAGCACCAGAAATTGTAAAATCATTGTCCATAAAAATAAACATTTCCTCCATGACGATAAATATAAACAAATATTGGAAATTACTATTCCCTCGACCGCAATTTACACGTTTTAATTTTCCGCAGCATTAGCTGTCCGATCAATTTAAACTACACCTGGCGGTCAGAGCACTGGTGATATAATAAAAAGGACTTCATCCAATATAAATAATAACATCGTTTTCTAAATACTTATAAATTCCACTTCCGGAACTGTGCTTTCCTTAATATTAAACGATTCTGATAGAATTAATAATTTCGATAGGATTACTAACTAAATAATTTGAGATAACGGAAAAATGAGTTTCAAAGCCGCAAAGCAACTCTCTGGTGACATGAAGAAATTAGGTGGTTTAACTTGGTACTTGCTTAATACAATTATCTTGTTTCCCATAGTATATTATACAACTTATTTAAATAGGTTAGTGGAGTTTAAAACAGAATAATATATCGTATTTACTTAAGTATGTCCGAATGTTTTTTTATTTCATTGGTGACAAACGACCAGGTGGGTCACCGAATGTTAAGTGATCACCACCGTCCAAGGACACTAACAACACCAGAGGAGTCGCAAGTGCGTTGCCACCATTTGGGGGGAAGGGTTAGGGGAGGGAGAGGAGAGAGGAGGGAGAAGGGGAGGTGGGTCTCCGGCGCTCTCACTGACCGAACGAAACGCAAATATGCAAGCACTGTTACTTCACGTCGGTGTTCTGTGAGAGGGTGGTACTACCCCGGACGAGCCGACCCATTCATGCTGACACCAGTAATAGTTCCAGTGTGGCTCTACCACCGTAATGAATGTATAGTGATCACCATATATTATGTGCAACAGCCACCATACTGGCAGGGTTATGTCTGCCACGTTCCATGATCATCACCGGCGATGTATATGCAATAATCTTGCAATCGGTTGAACAGTTCCGATCTTGCTAATATACTGCAGCGCCATCCAGTAGTGACTTATAGTAAAATGGACAGCATAAAAATCTTCCGAATGAAAATCACTAAAGTGTACCAACTTTATAGCAACACTATTCACACTGTATTAGAACATTCAGTTAAAAGTTCGCACAATTATTTACCGTAATAAACTAGATAAGTAGAACAGTGATTCCCAAAGTATAAAAGTCATGAAGATTTCGCTATTATTTTTTATCGTTTAATTTTCGCCGTCAAGTAGTTCTACTGTTACAAATATTATTTTGCAATAGAGACATGGCAGCGACCTTCAATTGTTTATTTTAAGAATTTGACGATAATATACGCGGTCTAAATTTTCAAGGAAATGCAACACAAAAATAGATATTTCACTCAGTGATAAAGCGTTTGTCGATGGACGTACTCGTATATTCGAATTCTACAATTCGAAAAGTAAAGTATAATGTCAAGATTACGGCGTATCATATATGGTAGGTATTTTTCTAATTTTAATTTATTTATTTACAATTGTGGATAATGCAACAGTCTACAGTCCGATGAATAATATAATAACAATAATAAGAAAGATCATACTAAACTTGAAACCTACAACACTTTATGACATGAATACAACCTACATTATTATGAATATTGAAAAATTAAATGATGTAACATTAAATATTGATAAACATTTGAAAAAGGAGAAAAAAAATAGAACAAGAATATATTAAAAAGTGATTATAATCTATAAAAACTAAAATGAATGGAAAAGAAACCAAGATGTCAAATAATGTCAAATATAATATAATAAATGTATGTATAATATATGGGTTACTTCTCACTTTTGCATTGAGCTTACCCTCCACTAGGTAAAGTGTGTTACCTGTTACCTAGTACTAAGAGCTAGCACTAAGAATAGTATATTTTAATATCAAATGAGACTTGTAAAATATTTCTCAATGAAGTACAAAAGTATCACTGCATTCAGACATTTGCTGGCATTGAACACGCGATCTGCATCATGAGATCTATATTAAAAATTAAACATACTGTATTTTTAACTGTATTTTTTATTTTAGGCTCCAAGAAAGTGCTTATAAAAGTCAAAACTACCGTATATAATGGGAGTTTCTATAAAAAACCTCCGAATATTTTCATAGGTATCGTAACTTTAAATATTTGGGAACCACTGAACTAAGCTGTACTCTATTAATAATCCTTACCAAATACCGTGCAGCCCACAAACAACAATAGATCCAATTCGTCACGCGATGACATAAATTACCGATAGTTTCACACCGATCTACTAGATCCTCGATCAATATGAATCTATAGATCATTGAATGGAGTGCACTCAATCGGTGATTCGTCAAGGCTCTCGTATTCATTGTTAACTACTGTATTGTAATGTATGAAAAGTTACACGTACCTACTTGTAAGATAAAGAGTCCTAGCTAATATTATAAATGCGGACGGGAGTTTGTTAGATATTTGATATCTAATAGATAAATAAATTGCTAGATTTTTGTAGGTGGTAGAGCCACGCTGAAGCTATTATTGGTTTACGCATGAATGAGTCGGCTCGCCCGGGGTAGTACCACCCGACCCATAGAAACACCGACGTGAAGTAACAGTGCTTGCACTGTTGCTTTTCGTTCGGTCAGTAAGAGCGCCGGAGACTCACCTTTTAAAAGGACGGCAACGAACTTGCGACTTCCCTGGTGTTGCTAGTATCCAAGGACGGCGGTGATCGCTTACCATCAGGTGACCCGCTTGGTCTTTTGCCCCCTAATAATTAAAAAATACCATCCAATCTTCCAAAAAATCCCATTGTGCAATATTTTTTCCAACTTACTTGGTAGTGTTACATTTAGGCTAATTTTAAGAACATGTTTACATATTACAGCTGTGTTATTCTGATGTCTAAGCTACATTACTATGAAATTTCATCTAACTCGGTCAGTAGTTTTTACATAATGATCAAAAATACTTCATTCAATTTAGGCCCTGAGAAGGAACCCGATCACGGATGCCAAAGCTACCACCTATTTGGAAAACAGCCCAGTCATCGAGAAGAACCGGCAAGAAACTCGATCTGGTACAGTTTTTCATGGTACATAGTTTTACAAACAGATACTTATATTCGTTTTTGATGGATATACAGAGGGGGCTGTCATTTCTAGACATGACCATCGTTGACATATCGAACCACGCTATATAAGCCTTTAGAGATTAAAACCTGCTTCACATGGTGCTTGAATTTACTATCCGGCAAATCGGTAATGTGCTTTGGGGCTTTGTAAAACCTAACAGCATTACCTAAAAACTGTTACTGGTCTTAGTGAGCCTGATATATGGAATGATCAATTTGTTTTTGTTTCTGTTATTTTAATGATTTCCATCTTTTAATAAATCCAGCTTATTTAAGTTTTTACGGACGTACATTAGATTATGAAAAGAGTAACAAGCAGCCACCCGTACTCACAAACTTTATCATTTATATTATTAAAATATCCTAACCCTTTCGGTAGCAAATCAATATCATGTTGAATGTTCATGACAGGAAAATTACTATTCGATGCACCATTATACGGGTATAATAGATGAAATCAGAATTATCTGTTAGAACAAAATCAACGAAGCGGGTTAATTTATAATTCAGTTATAATGCGATCCTATTGATTGACGCTTTGATGTTAATAAACGTTATAGTGGCTACTGTTTATCCGAAATTATTATATTTGCTGTTTCGTATTTATACATTGTCAGTTTTAGCGTTTAATAAAAATCTCATCTAGTGCTAACCCCTCGGCTGAGTTTTAAAGACACAGATCTCAAAATGGCAGATAATATTTTTGACAAACTGGATAGTTACATCAAAAAATTGGAAAAAGATGAGAAAATATTATAAATTATATTTTAAAGTTGAATAACTTCGAAACGCGTCGGTTTATCAAAAAAATATAAAAAAGGTTTATATAGATTTTTATAGGTAAGGTATAAAGGTTTTTATAGAGGGTTCAAATTTATACAGTTTTATATTATAGAGTTATAAAATTCTAAACTCAAAAAAACAAGTTTTCCCATGTGAATCATACGGGAAACTGAAATTTACCAAGCGAGATTATCTTAATATTAATATTATGGGCCGTTGCTTTCACAGGATTTATTTTCATCATTTCCAACTGAATCTTCGATATATTTAAGAAAAAAAATTGTCAATTTTTTTTTAAACAAACTAATGCTATCTATATGATAAAATTCTTAAGTCAAACGTAATATTGATTGATAAATTGATAATCTTGAATTGATTTTTGACGGACGTCTTTTACATAGTTTAGTTTAAATTTATTTATCCTAAATCATCATCAATACATATTATAAAAGAAAGTTTGTTTGCCGCGTCTGTCTGTCTGCCTGTCTGTTCATGATAAACTCAAAAACTACTGAAAGAATTTTCATGCGGTTTTCACCAGTAAATAAAGTGTTTCACGAGGACAGTTTAAGTATATAATTTGTCACGGTTTTTTTTATTATTTTATTATAACGTCTGTCTGGCCCGCTAGTAGTATTATAAATGTACGCTTAAAAAGTCACACATACATACTGAGCTATGATAATTTCAATCACGAATTACACGAGAATCGAACCCGCAAGCACTTATCTCAATAGTAGAACTACTACAATTGCGCCAGAATAGATTCCTTAAAAATATATCAAGATTTTTATGTCGCCGAAGGTGACTGTTCTTTCTACAAGCAGGTTTAAAAGAAAATTAAACTAAATCGTGAAAAAATACAAGTGCAACCAGATGCAGAAACATGTGTAACACGTTTTACGATCCCGTAGCAGTTTGGATCCAAACAGCGTATACTTAAACAACATTTCCGTTTATATAGCCGATCTCATAAATATTTACGAACAAGACAATTGTACTTACCTTCTTAGTAATTTCATTGTGTATCGTATACTCTAAACGCTAAGATCATGAAAAAACGCAAGTGCAACCAGATGCGGAAACATGTGTAACATGTTTTACGATCCCGTAGTAATTTGGGTCCAAACAGCGTATAATCAAACAACACTTCTATTTATATACCCTTTCTCATAAATATTTACGAACAAGACAATTGTACTTACCTTCTTAGTAATTTCATTGAAATCGTATACTCTAAACCCTAAAATCGTGAAAAAACGCAAGTGCAGCCAGATGCGGAAATATGTGTAACACGTTTTACGATCCCGTAGTAATTTGGATCCAAACAGTGTATAATCAAACAACGCTTCTATTTATATAGCCTCTGTCATAAATATTTATGAACAAGACAATTGTACTTACCTTCTTAGTAATTTCATTGTGTATCGTATACTCTAAGCCCTAAGATCGTGAAAAAACGCAATTGTAACCAGATTCGGAAACATGTGTAACACGTTTTACGATCCCGTAGTAATTTGGATCCAAACAGCGTATAATCAAAGAACGCTTCTATTTATATAGCCGCTCTCATAAATATTTACGATCAAGACAATTGTACTTACCTTCTTAGTAATTCAATTGTGTATCGTATACTCTAAGCCCTAAGATTTTGAAAAAACGCAAGTGCAACCAGATGCAGAAACGTGTGTAACACGTTTTACGATCCCGTAGCAATTTGGATCCAAACAGCATATAATCAAAAAACGCTTCTATTTATATAGCCGCTCTCATAAATATTTACGAACAAGGAAATTGTTCCTACCTTCTTAGTAATTTCATCTTGTATTGTACGCATTTTATGTTCTTTTTCCCAGTAAATAGAATCGTTCCGTGTTTATACGTATAATTGTAAAAAAGGTCGGGTAATTCTATACTTGACTATAATAAACTGGAGTACGCTTTATAAAAAAGGTATATCTGTATTTGTTTATAAATACAATCTATTTATGTAAGACATTATAGAAAATAAATGATCTAAGAAAACAGTTGATCGGTATATACGATACCATACGATAGAAGTGAAACATTATAAATAAATACATACAGATTAAAGATATATTATTTTATCAATGTTTATAAGTAAATAAATAATAGAGATATTTATGTAATCTTGTAACAATTTAATCCGTGTCGTCTAAATATAATCGTCGTCTAAAAGTAACGGTGGTGGAGTGGTTTGAGTTTGAGTGGAATATCAATACGATGTTATAACTAAGAATAACTGTTATTTTTGAAATTAGTTGTTTTACATTAATTTTATAATCATAAAAAATATACAGCACAAAAGTAAATTGCTAGTACAAATAAAATCAAGCGCAACCCTATAGAATTATCAGTGTTTCAGAAGCGTTTTTCAGAATTGATATTATAATTTATTTGAATCGCAAATTATACGCATACAATCATCGCTTCAGAATCGAATAAATTGAACTAAAGCGATGCAGCGCTTTAGTATTTCGATACTATCGGAATATTTAAACAACCGAATATGAATTACAAATTAAATATTTTCATATACAAAATCTATCGCTGTTTGCAAGCGAATGATCTCGTATCGCAATGGAATAAACAAAATTGTTTTTGAAGTGATAACTTCTTTAGGCGCGTTGAGCGGTATTTTTGGCAGGAGATAAATTTATAATTTCGCGTCATGACATGCCACGTAAGCATGACCGGCGGTATTGCGCTTGCGTGGCTTGCATGGCTTGCATCAGACTAGCGACGCGTAGTATAAGAGCCCGAGTACGTGTAATATCGATATCTTGCAGCTCATCATGCGTTTGATTGGCTAATAGACTTTATAAAAATGAATGTAATTATTGCTCCGAGAGCCAATAGATATGAAGACCAAACTAATGTTAATAATTTCAATAAACAAATTCTGAAATTTAAATATTGCCATTCACAGTATAATTTTTTTTTAATATCTTTGGATGCAACCGAACAGATGGGTCACCTGATGTTAAGTGATCACCACCGTCCATAGACACTTGCAACACCAGAGGAGTCGCAAGTGCGTTGCCAGCCTGTGTTTGGGGGGAGAGGAGATGGAGGAGAGGGAGAGGGGCGCTCTCTACTGACCGAACGAAACGCAACAATGCAAGCACTGTTACTTCACATCGGTTTTCTGTGAGAGGGTGGTACTACCCATTAAATGATTAAATTAAAATTAATATGAAAATTCAAAAGAGGACACATTTATTTTATTATTTTGAGTTTTCACTTCTGTCGGCAGTTCTTATGACTGCCTCGACATTTATCTGACCAGAGCAAAATCACATGTGACCTGGTAATGTGAAAGTGCAAACAGTCATCGTTGAATACACTAGCTTCTCTTGAAAAGTGACGAACGCAAAAGAGTCACTGTAACTGAGCCAGTCATGTACATGGTATTTGCATTCCATTCAGATATCTCTCAAAAAACAATCTTCAAACCTTTTCAAAACACTTTGTATTAGCATAACATCATATTAAGCTGTAATCGTGTACCGTTGAAAATGTGATATTGTTAAACAAAACATTCTGGTTGTATTATATAAAATCTCATTAAGTGAAGTTAAAGCGATTACAAGTTTTGTTGATGAAGGATTATGACCCACTTTCCCGGCCACTAAGTGCCTGCTTACCTGGTTAGCATTTAATCCGTAGTTAGTACACACGGTTAGAAACATCGACGAGTATGCCTCATTACAAAATAACTTATCTTTATCATCATCATCATTGTAATGTATGTAAAATGCAAGGTCATAGGCCTCTTTTCGAAGGAAGGTATATAATCACCACGCTAGCCCACGACTTATAGGCGATTTCACACTTTACTTATTCCCTTCACCGTTAGCCGATAGTGTTACCAATTTAAATTATTAAACGTACGCGAATTCCGAAGAATTCGTTGGTACATGTCGGGTTTCGAACCTGCGAATATCGGAATGATATTCAACCTCGTCTAGACAACCGTGACTTCTCTTCGAAATAAACAAATACAAAATGAAATTCTAATACCACAGAAAAAGTTTTATAATTTCAATAACTTTTACTACTACTAAGTATAAGTTATCTATCTATCTATACCTTTCAACGAGCAATTCTTATATATTTTTTATATTGTTATATATTCCATTATGTTAGAAAGTAAAAGTAAAAATCCACATAATTTTTTATAGTGTTAAAAATTAGTCTGAAACACGATCTCTTTAATATGAATCATATAAACATAAAAGTATCAAAATATAAATGTGATAAAATATGCTATATATAGAAAAACAATGAATATTTTTGTTACAAATGTCGAATTTTATTAATTTAAATTAACTCAAAAATTTACAAAACTTTCCTATAACTTCTATCAAATGAATACCTACAGTTAACATTTTTTTATTGACAAATTATAGATTGCCCCTTTTTGCGGTACTTTTTATAATGCAACGCATGTATTAAAAGTAGTTTAAATTTGTACGTTATGGTTTCTTAAAATTTTCAAGTTATTTTTTTTCACAAGTAAACACGATATTCATATGTAATTTAAGAAAACTGATAAATCTCTCAATCTCAAAACAATGGATTTGAATACAACTTTATTTTATTTTTTATGTATTTGTTAGAACATAGTCAGCCAAATCTATGTACTAAATGGGTACACGAAGGGTTCCAATACTTTTATTAATAATTTCAGAAAATGACTAACCTGGGCTTCCTTGAAATATAAAAGGTCGTACAAACTTTTTACGACAGTGTGTAGTCATTTCTTGAACACTGTCGAATTTCTTCCGAACAAATACCTACCTTATTTAAAGCAAAGTACTTTTAAATCTTTCCTTGTAACTTTAAGATTTTTTTTATATCCCTCCTAAACTTTTCCTTCAGCAGTAAAACCACAGATGGTGCTTGTTACCTCATAGCTTCTTAACTTGTATGATTACCTAATACTTTACAAATGTTGACGTAACAGCACACTTTCTTACTAAATTAAGCCTCCTGTATAAAGAATTTTGACTTAAATATTCTGAACTATGATATCTGCATTAATACCAGTTTGTAAATACTCAACTGCTAAGGTCCTTATAAAAAAAGAAGGTATAGAATTCATAAAATCACTACCAAATCAGGACTTATCTGTGATCTTTCAATTTTACATATCGCTACTAAGTGCCAAAACTACAGTTCAAATTAAGGAAAAACAATAATGAAAAACAAATATGAAATATGTTTAAGATAAGAATCTAAATAAAAATATTATGGATGGAGCTTTAATAAAAAACTAAGAAATCGGAGGTTTTTTTAAAGTCAGCCTGTATTTTTCGCGATTCCATAAAAGACCTTAAATCATATTTTGATTCAATAATAACGAAAAAGGCGGAAGCAACCGCATATAAAGGATAGTAAAAAAGTTAACCAACTTATCCAAATGTTGTGAATTTTAAATCTCTCATCGGACGACTCAAGTTTCGCTTGTCAAAAACTCCTTCATAAAGTATGTACAAAGAAGTTTCACGACCTGTCTCTAGGGAGAAACTTCTTGGAGTAATATTAAAATGATTTCAGCATTAAGTTTCGTGGGGGTTTAAGAGTTGTTTGAGCTGAATTCTGTCATAGGATCTATCAGTATATATATTTATATTTCGTTTCTTTTTTTAATTTGGTGGCGTAGGTCCGTGTTGAGTCGGAACCACCCTTGAGTCGGAATTCTGTAGCCAGCACCTGTTAGTGTATTCTGGTAACTTTAATTGAGCGTTAGTCCCTGAACTGGTTGAAATATATACTAATAATAGGTCTTTACCTATGAAATTGCCGTTCTGCAGTACTGGCCATTTCAAATCAAAATAATTTTTGTTTGGCTAAGAATTCAAATTTCAAATTAATTTTATTTTAAAAACATGGAATTCTTTTTCCGGAAGTAGTCATTTGTTTATTGATTAGTGTTACATTTTCATCGCATCTCAATCTTTTTTGTCATCATGGATACATTAAAAATTCGAGTAATTATGGGATATGAGTACCGTCGTGGCAGCAACGCGGCACAAGCGGCACGCCACATCAACGACGTTTACGAAGCTAACACTACAAACCAACGCACCATTTATTGGTTACGTTATTGGTTTGCTCGCTTCCGTTCTGGGAATTTCGACCTGTAAAATGAACCTCCCGGTCGTTCGAAGACTTTGGTCGACAATGACGAATTAAAGGCGATTGTGAAAGCTGATGATACACAATCTACGGCTGAATTAGCAGCAGCTTTCGACATTAGCGTCAAAACAATATTATAGTCCATTTGCGTCAAATTGGCAAGGTAAAAAACTTGACAAATGGGTGTCCCACAAACTCAATGATCGCCAGCGCGAAGTACGCGTCGAGACGTGCTTTGCACTGCTCAACAGACACACAAATGAAGGAATTTTGAACCGCATTGTTACCTGCGATGAAAAATGGATTCTGTTTTATAACCGCAAGCGCTTAGCAAGTTGGGTTGGATCCTGGTTCAGCACCTAAACAATGCCCTAAACGAAAACTTACCCCTAGAAAAGTGATGGTCACTGTTTGGTGGTCTAGCGCCGGTGTGATTCATCACAGCTTCTTACCAAACAGGGTGAGCATTACTGCAGATGTGTACTGTGAAGAACTGAACACAATGATGGAGAAGCTAGCACATCTCCAACCAGCACTGGTCAATCGCTCGTCTCCGCTGGTCCTGCACGACAACGCGCGAGCTCATACTGCACAGCAGACGGTCTCCAAATTGCAAGAACTGGGGTTGGAAGTTCTCCGTCATCCGCCCTACTCACCAGACCTTGC
>MU158811.1:623116-645456 GCA_015888305.1 Antheraea pernyi | reverse complement strand
GCGCTCAGCAAGTTGGTTGGATCCTGGTTCAGCACCTAAACGAATGCCCTAAACGAAAACTTACCCCTAGAAAAGTGATGGTCATTGTCTAGTGGTCTAGCGCCGGTGTGATTCATCACAGCTTCTTACCAAATGGGGTGAGCATTACTGCAGTTGTGTACTGTGAAGAACTGAACACAATGATGGAGAAGCTAGCACATCTCCAACCAGCACTGGTCAATCGCTCGTCTCCGCTGGTCCTGCACGACAACGCGCGAGCTCATACTGCACAGCAGACGGTCCCCAAGTTGCAAGAACTGGGGTTGGAAGTTCTCCGTTATCCGCCTTACTCACCAGACCTTGCGCCTACAGACTACTACTTTTTCCAGAATTTGGATAACTCCTTGGCGGGAAAAAAATTCAATACCCGAGAGGCAGTACAAAATGCCTTTGAAGAATTTGTTGCCCCCCATCCAGCTGATTTTTTTTAAAAAGGACATCAATAAACTGCCACTGCGTTGGCAAAGATGCATTGATTGCATGGGTGATTACTTCGATTAATACAAATCAAAAATACATGAAAAAAATTAATTTAAAGTTTTTCATACAAAACGGCAATTTCATAGGTAAAGACCTAATATTTTAAGGTTTGAAAATTGTTTGTTTGTTTGGTTGAACGCGCTAATCTCAGAAACTAATGGTCCGATTTGTAAAATTCTTACAGTACTAGGTAGCTCATTTATCTAGGGAGGCTATAGGCTACACCATTACGCTAAAATCATTAGGAGCGGAGCACCAATGAATAATATTTCAAAATCCGAGTTTTTTTTCTTTTTGAGAGCATCCGCTGCGTGTTATCGTCAGCCCAAAGTAACTATTCCACGCGGACGAAGTCGCGGGCGGAGGCTAGGCAGAATATACATATAGGTGACGGTAACTATTTACTATCAAATGGGCCATTATAAAATACACAATGTTTTTTTTATTAATAAGACTGCCCTGTAATAGATAGTGCTTCAAAAACCAATTTAATAGTAATGGAGTCCATTAGCCTAGGGTGATGCGGTATTGGCAGTCAATTTCACGGTGACCAAACCAGCAGGTGGACCCGCTCATCCATGAATCAACCAATCATGATATTGTTTTTTCAACATCGATGACTAATCATGTTTTAAATTAAACTCCATCGAGTTTTAAAAGGAATTATGTCATAAAACCCTTTCTCCTTTAACGGTTCTGACCCGATTTCATTCGTGAAACTTTCATAGCAGAGTAATGTTTTTCGAGTATATGCTTAAGAATGTGTGAATGTATGGATGTGTGTAAATAAGAATCTCTGTAAGTAGAAATTCAAGGGAGATACCAAAAAATTGGAGTTATAGAGGGTTATATTAATTTGAATTAACATTGTTAGCAAATACTTAAATTAGGTAACTTACTTTCTTAAAGCTATTAATGTAATTATTTTCAAATAATAGAGTTAGTAAGTAGCGACATCAGAGATTGCTATATTTTTGAGGTAGAGAGGTCTAATTTATTTTTTCGAGATTTTAGGAAAAATATATATCGAAATGGGTTGTAGTGACTCGCTAATACAAGTACAAAATGTATGAGAGCCAGTGCTAAACTGTGGCAAGAATTAAGTGTGAAATTTGCCTTACCAGCTGCGGCTATTGGTCAATTGAAATACCTTTTTTTCCCCATAAAATATCTGCCTAAACGCCACACGACGATTGAGAGCCGGGAGACAAATTTCACGCGTCATTAATTAAACCAATAACTCGATTATATCAATATATATTTATTATAACGTAATTTTGACTTTTTAAAGTGTTTATTCTGTGCTCGCATAACCATACTCCGTGTGAATGGTCGTTCATATATACTAATATTATAAAGAGGTAAAGTTTGCGAGTTTGTGACATTGTAGGGGGTAATATCTAGATCTATTAAATCGATTTCGAAAAATCTTTTACCAATAGAAAGCCACGTTATTTGTGAGTATTATAGGCTATATATTAATCCGAAGAATGAAAAGACTTTTTTGTGACAATCGGATTTGCAAAATAAGTCGGAGAAAAAACGATCGAACAAAAACATTTCTTACAAACGCTGCCATAACAATGAGAGATATATGATTGAGTTCTAGAGAAAAGTTGTAATGCTTGACAACGCCTACAAAAAGGTCAGCGACAGCATATGTCTAACTTCAAGGTTTTTTTTTATTGTCAGGACGGGATAACATCCGCCGTGCCTGCTTATCTATAAATATTTCTACGGCGTTTTTTAAGCAGGATTTCTAAGCGGGATCCTAGTCTGTCATGTAGTGACTTTTATATTTTATCCATAATCTTGTATTATTTAACTCAATTTGTAATATTTATCGTATTTTAAGTAATAGGTATAGTTCGGCTATTGTACACAAATGAAGCGGATGGAAAATAATAGCTCGGAACATGAAAACGTTATACGATACACAGAAATAATATAGTAGTGACATTAATTATGCATCTCAAAGATATGTATAAAAAAAGTCCTTGGCGGTATATTATTAATGATGACCCTTAGCAAAATATCAATATTAGTTCACAGGTTGATATACCACGCATTGCTAGTCTGACAAAAGCCGCGCAAGCACAATACGCAGTCATGCTTTACTTGCATGTCATGACATGAAATCATAACTTTATCTCCAGCCAAAAATACCGCTTAACGCGCCTAAAACAAAATATAAAATTTAATCAAATAATTTATTCGTCATAATAGTATACGGCATACAACTTGGTAACATGTTTTAAGTAACACATATTGTGTATAAAGATATCTTGTATTCAATATTTAAATATAGAAAATCATGTAACATGGAAAATCTTTATGAAAGAACACCTCTAAGAGTTTAGAGTCATTTAGTAGTTCACGCGAACACCGGACACAGTTAGTTACATATATAAAATCTATAATATAAACTATAAAATATATTATATAAGCTATAACATAAAATCACTACATATTACCAAATAAAGACCACTACGACGTCATCCCGCTGGTCTATATATGCAAAACTATGTTTACCAATTTTCTAAAATATCTACATACATATATTTTATAGGAAAATTTACAAATAAACATAATAGTTTGATTATTTATGGCGGCGGTATTTGCTTAAAGGTAATACGTTTATTAAAAAGAAAAACAAACAGTAAAAACCCACCCTCGTCCACCCCGAGCTATGTAGAACACGAGTTATTAAGCTAAAACACACGGCACGTGCCATGAAATAACATTATATAACTAAGAAACGACTAGAATCTGCAGATAAAAATAAAATTGGAAATCTCTTTTGTACGTTCTGGATAAACTCGCGAAACGGGTGAACCGTTTTTGATGATATTTTTGCTGGCAGATACAGGAATTGTATGAGTATTATATAGACTACATATCTTTACGCTTTTCAGTAGGAGCTAATCAGCAATTATTCAATTTCGAAGAGATATGTTGTTGCTAGTGTCTATGGACGGCGGTGATCACTTACTATCAGGTGTCCCGCCTGCTCGTTTGCCCCCTATAATAAATAAAAAAAAAGAGCATGATCGATAAAATGTGTATTGGTTGTTGTAGCATTCATGACAAAACTACAATAAAAAGAAAATAAAAAACAATCTAAAATTCATTCATTTAAGACACTTAATACCTACACCTTACTTAGACTCAATAATTACATACTTAACACTTCCAACAATAAATAAATTTGAATAAAAAAAAAACAAAACAAATTAAGTACGCAAACCATTAGCTGCGTCCTTTGGCTTGAATCTATTTTTCAATGTTTGTGAACGGCGTTGAGTAAGCTTACGGAGCCGAACACGCGACTGAGCGTTTGGTACGTCGCTGACTTAGGTATTCGCAGTTCGTCTTTTCTCGGTAAAGCTTGATTCTCGTCAGATCATCGACTCTTCCTAAATTAATCCTTATTTCTTAACTCATATTATATAATGTATGAAACGTGAAATTTTTTGTTGATTTGATCATTTCAACCTATCATCATAAAATTTTGCGTACACGTTGTGAATTAACAGAAAAGGACATCTTTCATCAAGACATAATGTACTCTTCATTAACAAGAGCGAAGCCGCAGGCAAAAGCTGTAATACATACTACTATAATTATAAAATACAAATGGATTTTTCATATCTAAAGTTTGTTCTTAAAGTAAGCGTACCCAAGAAAAGAAATATAGAAATACTAGCGGGCCCGGCAGACTTTGTCCTGCATTGATAATAAAAAAATCCTAAAAGTCAACCGCAGCGCCACCTACTGGGTTCAATCTAAATCATTCTTGAATCCACCTGAACATACACAAAAAATGTCATCAAAATCTGTCCAGCCGTTTAGGAGGAGTTCCGTCACATACACACTACACAGAAGAATTATATATATTAAGGTATAAATTATATATCTTGAGATTTATAATGCATATACCTAAATATTAATAGAGTTATGAAATTTTTCTCAAACGAAACAACCACGAAAAGCGTTCGCTTCCTAAAATATTACCGAGGGAATAATGTTAACATTTATAAGACGCTCCACCAATGTTATGGACGACATTAAATCATAGGTCTTAGCATTGTACAAGCTCTCACGTTCTTAGCGGTATTACAATGAATTCTAAGTTGCACTAGAACCGCCATCATTTACTGAACAAACGCAATGATATTAACTCTTGACACATTTTTTTATTTAATTGTTTCTTTTATATGAAAATTGGGGTTATATTAGTTTAGTTATTTGAAGTGATGAGAACATATTATAAAAATAGACACGAAAAATTTACTATTTTATTATATACTATGTTGTCTCCGCGACTTCGTCCGCGTGGAACCTAATGTAAAAAACAGTGACTAATAAAATCATCTGAATGTATTAAATCCATTTACTTATCTATTTTTCTCTCGTACTTAAGTCGCGTCATCTTTAAAATTACAACAACTATTAATAGACCGAGCCGATTTGAATGAAACAAAAACTAAATGTTACTGGAAGATATGTTTTATAATTGAAGAGGTTTTATCGTGAACGCAATACTTTCACAATGATGCGTGTCCAAACAAACAGACAGATAGACAAACGGATATTTCTTAAAATTATTGAAATGCATTTTATTATTTATTCCTAGATTTTTTTACAAAAATCTAAAATGTACAGACACGTTCGATTTACATTTTTATTATATGTATAGATTAAATATGCAAACACAGAAGCAGTCGCTGCTAGTAGGTTGTAATTTTATAATTAAAAATAACAGGAATCGTAGTATAATCAGCTCACTTACGTTTTAGTACATTTATTACAAGATACTACTGTACATACCCATTTCCGCGCAACAGTTTCGTTCCAACTTTCAAATTACGCGTCTGGCACAATACGTAGCAGTCACTGAGGGCTTACGAGAGATTTATTTAGGTAATTTAGTACGTTTCAAGTGAAGCGTGTATCATATAAGTGAGATGGTTGAGAGTACAACGGGATGATTTTATATGTGCTTTATTTTTATCAACTATCATCAGTTATTTTTCTACTAATCTTAACTGTAACTTAGTGCTTAGAAATGGGATCATTAAGATACTTGAAGAGTACATTTTAAATGTATATATTTCTGTCGCGCATATCCCGAATTGCTTAATAGAGTGTGATGGAGCCAACTACAACACAAATTATTAAAAATATATAATAAAATAAATTCGCTGTGTGGATTTGTGTGTTCTTAAGAGACTTAAAATCTCCGATATAAAATTACGCCCAACAAAAGAGGTGTTTCGATCTACATCATCTATTCTATATCTAGTCTTGAATATGTACCCATATCTATTTTTGCACGTGTGACAATCCCTTAAGATTTCTCGACTGTTCTGACATCTTGTCAAATCACCCGAGGCACCGTGTCACTTAAAAGCCAAAACCTGTCTGTTATATCATGAATTTCAGTGACCTTTATAATCAGATATACATGGGTCGTTTTATACTGTACAATTGTAGATAAAATTGAGAAGGGCTCGAAATATAATTCAATACACAACTTAACTAAAGTTTTTACTTGAATGACAAATTAATCAAACAAAATAGCTTAACGCACATAATCATTATTTTTTTTAGTCTTAAATAGATATATAATTATTCTATCTGTTTGTATGTGACTGAACTTGTCCTAAACGGCTGGTTAGATGATGATGAAATGTCTCATTAGTGTTTAGGTGGATTCAAGACTAGTTTAGATTTACAATCGCAGCCGGCAGGTGGCGATGCGGTTGAATTTTAGGGTTTTTTCATTATCAAGGCAGGACAACTTACGCCGTGTCTGCTAGTAATATGTATAGAAATGATTATTGTGAGTTATTCTTAGCAAATAGACATACAGACAAACGATACTGTGCTACATTATGTTAATATATGTCATATGGTTTAGCCAGCGTTACCAATGTAAACCTAAGAAAACTCCTTTTTACAACAATATCAGTCTATTTTGTCTACTTTATATTAAATAGAATACATTAAAACCTTCAGGAAGAAATATTCTAAACGATAGTGAAAAGCGCATCCAAATTAGTTGCGTATTTTATATGCTAATAGAAAACAGACAGAGACGCAAAGCTACATTGTTTTATAATATTTATTTTTATAGTAATTATTGTTCAGATACCCTCATCGGATATTTGATTATTTGAAAGTGTTAGTGTAATTGGATAACTCTAATAATTAAAAGGCCATTAATTCTTATACGAATTTGCTCAGTTTATTTGAACATTAATTTTTTCACCCTTCTAGACAACTCATGTAACTCGGATTTGCCGACCTGTGAAATCGCTTTACTACCATATACATTTCACAGAATGAAACTTTACTGTCGTAGAATAAAATATACGCAAAATAGAAATACACTAGCCTCTGCCCGCTACTTTGTTCGCGTGGAATAATTACTTTGGGCTAACGCAACACGCAGCGTAAGCTCTCAAGAGGAAAAATAACCCCGATTTGGAAACAGTCTTCTTTGGAGCTCCGCTCCTATTGATTAGCGCGATGGTATATATCCTATAACCTTCCTCGATAAATGAGCTATAGAACACTGAAAGAATTTTTTAAATCGGACCAGTAGTTCCTGAGATTACCCCCTACAACGTCACAAACAGCTTACCTCTTTATAATATTAGTATAGATGTCATCATCATGGGCTCATGGCTGCAGGGCCATGGGCCTCTTCCCGAAGGTAGGTATGGGCATAATCACCACGCCAGGCCACGGCGATTTCAAACTCTGGGAAATCCACAGTTCTATATTTTTCCCACATACAGTATTACTCCAAGAACATTTCTCAGGTTCTGGTTTCCTCACGATGGTTTCCTTCACCGTCAGCCGATAGTGTTACCAATTTAAATTAGTAAATGTACGCAAATTCCTTAAATTTGTTGGTACATGCCGGGGTTCGAACCTGCGGACATCGAAATAATATGCCACCGGTCAAACCACTAGGCCACCACGACATATGTGAAGAAAAATATATATCTTTTTAAAATATTTATTACATATAGTAAAGTGAAACTACAGATTTATTTATTTTTATCTGTGGCAAATCTACAATTTGCAATAAAATCTACGAGCTGTCATAAAAAAAAAAACAATTTATTTTGAAAGTAATCTTTTTTAATTTTTGTGTTTATTTGGAATCGACACCGCGGTTAATCACATTAAATGTCATTTCTCTAATTCTATGTAAAGTTGGCTTATAATATTTTATAACATATGGATCGCGTAACACTGTTCTTTGTGCATTGAAATACAATACAAAATCGTATAAATAAATGAAATGTGATCAGCTCAGGAAGTACTGTTCCCATTCTAGAAATTCTTTTATTTATATGTTTATAGAATACATTTTTGTTATTATAATTTATATAGTCAGTACTAACATCCCGCGAGTTCGTTTAAATTTAATTGCATTATAAAACTAAATAATATTAAAATGTTGTTTAGCGCCATCTAGTGGAGTAACGTTATAAAATTAGTAATATATAAATTTTGTGTGCACAATTTCATAATCGGTGAAATAGTACACGAATTTATTATTTAGCGGACAAATAAGTTATAAAGCTAACCAAGAAATAAATACTGTATATAATAAATACAATGTATCTACAGTCAATTTTCACTTGAAAAGCATTTTTTCAAATTGTAAATAAAGTCGCGGACACTAACTAATAATATGTATCTATTATAATTATGAACATTCATTGCTATTTCTAGAACTGCATTACATTTCATCGTCATCTAGTTAACGGCGATGAAATAGTGCAATACATAATTAATTTTCTCATTTTATAAGATAATATAATATATTGATAATATTTTCATACATTTACTGGGAACAGCGCCATCTTATTTTTTATAAAGTCACTACAAAACATAGGTAAATATTATGTTCAGCAAATAAATGTTATATATAAATAATGTAAAATAATGTTTTCATCTAAAACTACAGATGACGCTGAATCTAGTATATTCTGCCCTCTATCAAAACCTTTAGGTACTAACGTCGACAGAGAAGATGAATAAAATAAATTACGACATTGTAACATCGGCGTCACATAGATGGCGTTGTTAGCTATAAGACATCAAAAATAGTTATAATATTGAGTTTTTTCGAATAAATTTAGAATAAAGGTTAATATTTATTTGAGTTATGCTATTACTTTGCAATTTTGTAATAAATACAGGTAGAATAATACGTAATAATGCATTATAATATTAAATATAAACAAAAGTTCTAGATCGCACAAGAAGTATTTTTGTTGTATGCAGTATATATACAATAATTACGACCTAGTAAGTGTACTTGCTTCGGCAGTACATATACTAAAATTGGAACGATACAGAGAAGATTAGCATGGCCCCTGCGCAAGGATGACACGCAAAATCGTGAAGCGTTCCACATTTTTTGGAAACTTGTTCCTTCAGATCTGATCATACTAAATACATACAGTACTCGTCAAAGTTTTTTATCGCTACCCCGCTGTAAACATGATTCTTCTGTCTACGTGTATGTAACTGAACTCGTAAGCGGCTGGGCAGATTTTGATTAAATGTTTTATGTCTTTTCAAGTGGATTCAAGAATGGTTTAGATTCACAATTGAACCCGGCGAGTGATTCTGCGGTTGATTTTTAGGGGTTTTTATTATCAACGTCTGCCGGCCCCCCTAGTTTACGTGTAAATACGCATTGTGTTATATGTATAACATGGACATAATTTAGGGATAAATAATTTATAGTTTTGAGATATCTTTAATAATATTTTCAGTTTGTTTAGTATTAAGATCTTGACTATATTCCGCACAAGCCCGAACTTAAAGCGCATTACTGTAGTATATAATTATTGGTAATTAAAATCATTTCTAATAGTTTTCTACCCTACTGTCACTATAAGAGAGATTTTTATATTACTATTGGTAGAAACTTGGCTATAATTAACTTTTTCTGTTCTTTCTTTTTTTTCATCTTTACGTGCTTATATATAGATGATATTATATTTATTGTAGGTTGAAGACGTACAGAAGCTCACGGGGCATTGATGTTTGGGAAGTTACCTATATCGCATAGGCCGGGAGTCGACTACAGGGTGCCATCATTGTGGCTGCACGAATGATTCTGCGTACCACACATTGAGTAAGTATTCCGCCTGGGACGTGCCACGCAGCGATCTAGTCGCGGCCATTGGCCCGGATCTCTCACTCCCGACTGTCGTTTTAAGATGATCGAGGGCGAGGCCGGGTGGATCTCCGCTGTCTCGTTCTGTGAAACAGTCATGCTCGCAAAGGAAGCTGCGGAGAGGGAGAGGAAGCGAACGATTAGGCTCCCCTCCCGCGGCCAACGAACTACGCGGCGGCGACGGGTAGGCGATGACCTCCGGCCGCCGTAGTTGTGGCCTGGGGGCGATAGACACGAGCATATCCGTCGCTCCGGGCAGTTAAACTGCACAGGCCCACGTGGTGGAGGTGCATTATGCTAATGCGACTCCCACAGTTCGTTAGGGGGGGGGGGGGAAACGCCCATTTCCCCTTGAGGGGTCCACCATCTTGACTCCTCATGCCGCAGTTAGAGGACAACACCTGTTGGAGGAGCAGACGTAGTGTCGATTAGATAGTCCCTGCTCCTCCGGCCAAAAGGTGTAAGAAGGTACCATGGGGTTTTAGTCCGTACGACTCGGGCATATCCATCATCTGCGGCCCGGCGAGATGGATATCTGTTAGGGATTTCCTCATGGAGAAAAAAAAAGGTTGAAGACGTAAGGAGCGAGAAGTATTACAAATATTATTTTTAAAAAGGTATGAAAAAAGTAATTACTGCCAAAAGAAAATTTGTTGGGAAACAAATGAGATAAAGCTACTGGACTGATATAGTCTATGCATATATGGATATTTTATTTGCTACACATACGACTTAAGTCTATGTTTTATGTTTAAAAAACGCTACAAAGTAATTAAATATCTTTTTAGAGATACACCTGTATATAACGCATTATACATTTTTGATAACAAAAACAATGTAATTTGTAAGTTGGATTATGCTAACCATTAATATGTAAGCACAACATACATTAATAAAAATGAAAATATTTTAAGTCGTTAACTTATAATTATTATTGTGAAGATACTTATTCTGCCATATAAACAAACAGTAAATTATTAGCATCTAAGTTACACGGAACTTAGACAATGGAATTAAATAAAATTGAACAAAAAATAAATTAAATGAATGTAATCACAATACAAATAACATCATTATAAGCTGTCGGTTAACCATCTAATACTTTTGTCGTGGAATTAATAATGCACTGGATATGGCATTTTTAGAATCTTATAAATTATTTTTTCCTATTCATTGTTAAATTAAAAATTGTAAAATTTCATTTCAAAAAAATAAAATCAACGTTGTAAAAACAGTTCAGAATTATTGAAGAAATACTCTAGTGTTTTCATTTTGATATATACATTTTTTAAACATTTTTACCCCACTTTGTAGAAGAGGGTAATGCTTTTTTGTTTGTACATATGTATATTCATTTCTTTAACTATTTGTAGCATAAATAGTTTAAGAAATTTTAATAAATGCCATATCATTAGATTTACCTTAATTATGCGATTTTTATAATATGGTGTGTATAAATCAAAATAAAGAGTGGGATAAGTGTATATATTTATTTATGAGATCTTAGGATTCAAAGAAAAAGAAAACGTTACATTGTTAATCACTTTATTTTTATATACACGACACATGACAATGTCAAATTTATAAATAAGAATTAAAAGAAAAATATATTAATAGCTCCACAACAAACAAGGTTGTAATAAATAGTTGTAAATAGTCTTCTACAATAAGTTTTTTACTTACCGATACTCAACTAAATTAATAACTCCTTCGTTCATGTAACTAAGAAAAGTCGTTTGTTTTAGTGTATTTGTGTAGTGTATTTAGTGTATGCAATACTGTAGATATGTTACATTAATCACGTATAGAGTCGATGCAGTCAGGAGTACCAATAAACACTTCGTAGATACTGTCACTATTTATTTGGGCAGAGCTTCGCCTTACAATACTTTGTACATAATAATGCGTAGATATCACAGACATCTTGCCTTTTAAAGACCGATCTATGCAAGTCAAAGCGCTTACTATTTACACATAATTCCGTAAAATAATTTAAGTAACACAAAAATAATAAAGTATGAACAAATTAATGTTATTTAAGCTATACAACAATTTTATATAATTTGTCTTATTTATGTATCTCTAATGTGTTTTTTTACTAATGTGTTTCGACATATAGATCAGCGACATCTTGCCTTTCATAGGCCGAACTATGAAGTCAAAGAATATACTATTTATTCATAATTCTGCAAAATAAAAGAAGTAAATATAATAACGATCAAACTAATGATTCAATTCTATATTTTTTTTTTTTTTTTTTTTTTTTGTACATTTATAACCAACAGATATTAGTTCAAACTAGTATTATAGAGGCGCTGATTGGAAAGAACCAGTGCGACCTCTATTTATATATATATTTTTTTTTATTTATTTCACAAAACTGGTTACAAAAGAGTTTGATTCTGTTGACACTGATACGATAAAGTTGTTACTAATATAACCTACTAGATGTGAAACTAACGTGCACAATATACGAGAGCTCAAACATTTAAATGAAGTTTAAATATTCAGAGAAAATATATAAAATTAAGTTAAAAAAATAAAATAAATTAAGTACATATTTTTTCCAATTGAGATTTTATTGAGGCTAAAGAACAATGAAAAATATCAAATTTAGATTGTATATTATTGTATGTGTGGCACATTCGGTAGAGGGGCGAGTGTTGTCCAACGTTTGTCGAATACTTCGGTAGGAAGAATGTTTTGCGATTCTGCAAACGACTGTTGTTCCGTGGTACTGAGATACATATTTGTCCCAACAGAAATGAACTGTCAATGCGGCTACTTAAAATCTTAAACAGGAAAGATAAATCCAATATGGTTCTACGGGATTGCAACGTTAGTAGATTGTAATAAGCTAAACGTGATTGATATGAGTATAGAGAGTAGCACTTGTTATCAATGAATGTGAGATGGTATAAAAAACGTTTTTGTACTTGTTCCATTCTGGTTGAGTGCACCTGGTAGGTTGGATTCCAGACAGCACCATTATATAGCATATATATCATATAGCACCATTGCTCTTGCGTTGTTACCAATGGATGATAAAGTACTGGTACTTCAATTTTATGATATAGCGCTGTATTATTCAGATATGAATACAAAAAATAATGTCCCGCGTAAATATAATAAACGAATAAAGCAAAGTAATACTATCACGCGACTCCCGCGTGCATGTTTATACTGAACAAATATATTTTTCTTTAAATTCGACGCGGTCGAAGTCACGAGAACCAACTAGTAATTTTTAGAAATTTGAAGAAGAAATACTTGTTAATTTTCGTTTCTACATAGATAGAGTAACTGAAAGATTATTGATAACGTACGCACCTTGATTAGCCGGTACTTGTGTCTGGTCGCACGTGTCGCCCATCGTCTCCGAGTCGGAGGCCAGTACGTCCGTGCTCCACGTGTCCGACATTATGCTGATCGTTTCATCGCCTTCCAGAAGCTTCTGCGTATGTAATAACAGTGTTAACCTACACGTAACCCACTGTTGGAACAAAGGCCTCTCTCTCCACTTTCCCATGAAAGGTACGAGCATAATCACCAAAACCAATACACGGTGTACTGCCGATTAGAAACCTTAATAAACCCACAATTCTATATTTTTCACACATAGCACATGATACCGGAAAAACATATCTCACGATAGTCTATATTAATATTATAAAGCTGAAGACTTTCTTTGTTTGTTTGGTTGAACGCACAAATCGCAGGAACTACTGGTTTGATTTGAAAAATTCTTTCGTTGTTATATAGCTTATTTATCAAGGAGACCAAAACACGAACTTTGCACTATTAACGAAATACTCGAAAAACATTTGCAGCCCTATTTGTATAAGCATAAGATTCAAAATGTTTTGTCGGTCACTCGCTCTACTAGCGTCACGCGCCGACGAACTAGCGCTCTTTTATAAATGCCGTTAATCACTCCGCGTCTGCACCTAGCGATGATTTCTTTGTTTCTAGTTCATTAGACAATCGATTTTCGCGAATTAAACGACATAGTTCTTTTAGTTCTGCTATTTTATGTTTTTAACTTACGAAACAAGTTTAAAATGAACAAAAAGAGTGATTTAGGTAATCTTTATCGTAAATTAAAGAGTTTATGGTATTCCCGAGAATATTTGCGTGTGTGTATGAGTTTTTTGTCCGGGCGGAACATAGGAGTTGTTGTCGATAGCTACACCTCTGATACCATAGCAATAAATGCTGGTGTCCCACAAGGTTCTGTGCTATCGCCAACGGTGTTCGTACTGCATATCAATGACCTTTAAAATATTTCTAATATTCATTGTTATGCGGACGATAGTACAAATGATGCCGTATACTCGGGCCGTACAAACATCTCCCAGATACTTGTGGAACAAAACCGAATTAAACTTGTGTCTTATATTGAGAGGACGTTGGACAGGGCCTCTGAATGGGGAGAGGCAAACCTTGTCCAATTTAATTCTTTAAAGACACAAGTCTACACGTTTTCTACGAAAAAAAAAACATTCGTTATAGCACCTAAGTTCCATGGCACTTCTCTTAAAATTTCCAGCAATATCGGGATTCATTATATCAACATATTCAGCAATGTGCAATTCCGGTCTCATTTGGAAAGCAAAGCTAAATTGGCAACCAAAAAGTTAGCTATCCTCAATCGGTCACCCCCCGTACCAAAGTACCGAAGTATTTTGGTCACCAAAGTAATTACCTAAATCACTCTTTTTGTTCATTTTAAACTTGTTTTGTAAGTTAAAAACATAAAATAGTAGAACTAAAATCTTAATCTAAATCTTAATCTTAAACTTACTCCGCGAAAATCGATTGTCTAATGAACTAGAAACAAAGAAATCATCGCTAGGTGCAGACGCGGAGTGATTAACGGCATTTATAAAAGAGCGCTAGTTCGTCGGCGCGTGACGCTAGTAGAGCGAGTGACCGACAAAACATTTTGAATCTTATGCTTATACAAATAGGGCTGCAAATGTTTTTCGAGTATTTCGTTAATAGTGCAAAGTTCGTGTTTTAACACGTATATTTGGAAATGTGACGTCACAAACTTTAGGACTCATCCCACCCCCTAGTCACACAATATCACACTTCGTCGACCCCCTCCCGACCCCTTAATGTGTGACTTAATTTTGGTGGCGCTAGTGTCACTGTGTCTATCTAATATGGTGGCGCTAGTGTCAATGTGTCTCTCTAATATGGTGGCGCTAGTATCAATGTGTATCTCTAATGTGTTGGCGCTAGTGTCAATGTATATTTATAATATGTTGGCGCTAATATCAATGTTCCGGTCGTGTTGTAGTCTCTTCTCTTGAATGTGATGCAGCGGCACCGGAGGTGGGTGATAATCATCATTATCATCTTCTTGTAAGAGACCCACTGCAGGGTCGTAGGCCTCTTCCCGAAGGGTGATATGGGCATAATCACCGCGCCAGCACACGACGTATTTCAAACTCTAAGAAATCTACAGTTCTATGTTTCCCACATACAGTGGTACTACAAGAACATTTCTCAGGTTTCCTCACAATGTTTTCCTTCACCGTCACCTGATAGTGTTACCAATTTAAATTAGTAAATGTACGCAAATTCCGAGAAATTCGTTGGTTCTACCAGTAGATATCGGAATGATAATCCACTGGTCAAACCTAGACTTAGACCACCACAATTTTTATAAAAACTATTGTAAAGATAGACGTAGTAATCTCCACTCTTCTGAGCACACAATTTGAAGCAATTTAAGACATCGGAGTAATTCAAAACTGAAGTGCTGTGAGTGGGATTGCGTCGCTTTTGAAGCAATCGACGTGGCGGCGACGCTGCTTATGTCGAGACGAGACACGCCTTTTCACTGCACTAACACTTATGGAGAATATACACTCGATATTGCTACAATATTTCCACTAAACACTCTAATTTAGGTAGTTACGTGACATATTTACATATATTGGAAAATAGGGTTCAAGGGTCAGTTTTTTTTTATAAATGAGTATAAGGGCGGTAACTGGCAATGAGCTATCTGTCTCTTACACATCCCTATGTGATCCTTCCACCCTTGGAAGGGTTTTATACTTTTCACTTGTTCTTCGAAATTGGTTAGTTAAAACCGAGTTGACAAATAAAAATACATATTTCAAATCATGAGGCACACATATATATGATGTATATAGGTACCTACATGTATGACTAGCTGTGCTCGCGACTTCTTTCGCGTGGAACCTGATGTACAAAACACTGACTAACAAAGTCATCTGAATGTATTAAGTCTAATAACTATCTACATTTTTCACTTAAGTCGCGTCGTCATTAAAATTACATTAGCTTTTGATACCGATTTTAATGAAACACAGACTGAATGTTATAAGACAATGTTAGACAATTACGAGTGGCCAAATAAACAGAGAACGTTTCAAAAAATGATTAAAATGTATTTTATTACTTATTCCTTCAAACGAGGCATGAAGCAGTCATGAGGCAGGTTGGCATGATAGCGATGACTGCCATTGCTATTTAACACTGACAGTCACCGTTATTTATAGACTGTACTTTCCATCAGGGACAGTGGAGTCATTTTGCTGAACCAGTTAAAAAAAAATCCTAGACACCTGCAATGATTTTTTTTAACAAAAATCTAAAAAGTATAGATTACTTAATCGTTATTTTTACCGATTACAGGTTTTACTTTTTCGGCATTTTTATGAAATTAAGTGAATAGTCAAATTATTATCTAACGGCAAGAAAGTGTAGTGTGTAACCTCCATAAGCCTAAGAGCGCGCAATCAGTCTGCATTTTATAGCATACGCCTGGGGGAGAAAAAACGATTGTGCCAACTACATCCTACATTAGTCTTTATGCAGAATCGGGTTGCAAACGTTTGAACCAGTCAATTTGATACTCGAATTTAAATTATAATATTATTGGACTATATTAATTCAATTTTTCATCAAAAGTGTAAACAAACAATTGAAATTTATACCTTATACAAACGAGAACGTTTGTGAAAATGTTTTAATGTTTGTTACACTCTCACTAAAAATCTACTAAACGGATTTTGATGCATCTTTCACAGTAGTATAGATGTACATCAGAATAACACAAAATATAATTTATGAAAATACTAGCGGTCACGGTGAGCGTTATCCCGCCCTGGTAATAAAAAAAACCTTCACAAATTACCTAAACCTTCCCCGTGTATCACTTTATCTACTGGTGAAAACCGCATGAAAATCCGTTCACTACTTTTTGAGTTTATCGCAAACAGACAGACGTGGCAGAGAACTTTGTTTTATATGTAGTGATTAATTAACCAGTTATCGGATACTTTTTTTAAAGCTTTCTCTAGTTATACCTCGCAATACACAGACAATTTTCTAACATTGTTGCTATTTATTAAAATCATATTGCTTAAAATATGCTAAACGCGTAAATACCTATGACAATGGGTCTCTAATAAGCTGATGATGAAAATATAATCACAGAAACTTTAATTATAGAGGTCTCTAATACGAATTATTTTTATACAGCGTCTCCACCGAATTCCTTTCTAAATTTTTAATCCCCTGAACTGGCGTAGGTTACATTCAGGCGAACGATATGTCTGGTTACTTACACGTAAGTATACCTCTCAAGTAAGGGTTTATACGTGACCGTAGTCTGGACAAAATTGCAAGGAGACGAGTTTCAAATAATTTTGCAAATGGGTCATTTATAAATTTGTTCGCGAGAGCGTACATATTATGTATATAAATATAATATTCAGTCAATAAATAGGTCCCTATACTTTACATTTTCACAAACAAGATATTTATCTGAAAATGCTGTTTAAAATACTCATATATTATAATAATAAAAAGTATTGAAAAATCGATGTTTTGTAAACAAGTCGTAAAAATATTACAGTTACTTACATTGATAGTACGCTGGCTAAATTTTATGAACTACAAGAAATGTACCATGGAATTGTATATTTAAATATGTCTTTAACAATATATCCTGTAAGAATTACTCTACCTGTAAGAATCGTTTGTGACATAATAAACAGGATGTGTCCTAACACATGATAGAAGTGAAACATTTGATTTACAGAGAAACATTTTAATAAAAAAAAATAGAAAGCCAATGTCACGCGATGTTCCTAGGCGCTCACCCATCCAAGCACTGACTGCATCAGACGTTGTTTAACTTTGGTGATCGGATAAGAACCGAAGTTTTCAATACTCTACCTGACACAGTGTATACCCCTACCACTTTTCGTCACACAAAAATATAATTAATTCGTATTTCAATCATTAATAGGTATCAATTACAACTGGTAATTCTTTCTCTCTTCCTGGCTATTAGTCCCACATGGTGGCGGGGTCAGTCTTCCTTACTCTTCATCTTCTCCACTTCGATCTGTCATTGATGTGACATTCGGAAACTGTCCACTCCTCCATATCTTTCAGCACCACACCCTTCAAATTTGTTTTGAGCCTGCCTCTGAATCTCTGACCCACTAGGGACAGTTTTAGTGCCAAATTCCACACGTAGTCTGGTCGCTTTCTCTTAACGTGACCATACCATCGCAGCCTACTTTCTTGTATCTTCTCGGCAATATTGCGCACCCCTAAGCTGCCTCGCACGTATTCGTTGCGGATTTTATCGAGCCGAGGCACGACGTGCACCATCATAACATTTTCATTGTAACATACCGCAACATTGATAATTA
This sequence comes from Antheraea pernyi, assembly GCA_015888305.1. Lineage (NCBI taxonomy): Eukaryota > Metazoa > Arthropoda > Insecta > Lepidoptera > Saturniidae > Antheraea > Antheraea pernyi. Next base: position 627,015 of record MU158811.1, on the reverse strand, counting down.
ATGTGGATAAAAAATAATTTATAGTATAAAATTAACTAGTTAATTAATACTTTAGAAGATATCATTGATTAAAAATTACATGAAATTAAACAAAAAAAATGTATGAGTAGTTTAAACTTTAATATATGCATTTAAATCACTTGGAGACTACATTATTATGGAGAACCTTTTTGGCCCCGAGCGAAGGCCAATATTTAATCTTTCAAATCTTCAAAGTGAAGTCTCCAGAGTTTCTTTGTCCTCATATTTCAAATGGGTATTACAGTCAGTTTAAATAATGTGCTGGAGCGTCTAGACACGGTCCAGGAGACCCAGGTGAGAATTAATTTTCTAATAAACTTCTACTAATTTCAACCGTAACTACATTGACATAAAGTATGGAACCAACAAATATTGGTTTTTATAATGCTCGCTTAAATATGAGACATTTTACGTTGTATATATATTATTATATTCTAAATTATGACCCCATACATTATTTTCATGTAATGTTAACAGGATTTTTTCGAACTTGTCGTTGTATTCTGGCTAATTATTAAAACAATAAATTTATAAGTTATAACCTATGTTGTTTCTCATATTATATAAGCTGTCGGTGAGCCCGGCGGACGTTGACCTACTCTAATTATAAAAAAACCTTGACAAATTATATACCCTAAACCTTCCTCACGAGTCACTGTATCTACTGGTGAAAATCTGTTGAGTAGTTTTTGAGTTTATCACGAACAGACAGAGGACTTTGTTTTATACCTTGTAACATTATTACTATAGTTTCATCAGAATCTGGCGAGTACTTTTTAGTGAAAGGATTATAAACATCAATTTATCCTCACAATCTTTATGATTTATAATATTGCTGAATTTCATGGTACTAAGTGAGTAGAGAATAAATTTAGTAAGTGAAGTAACTTGTAAAAATATCTTGCTTTAATCTGTTAAAAACCTTCCGACTAGGCAGCGCACTCCAGCCCATGCCCTATCTCCAGTCCTGAGATGTGTCTTAAAATAAAAACAACTCTTAAACTCGTAGACAATACGGGTGTAGCGGTCGGTTTTATTTACGTTTGACATATGAATTTAGCGGAGTCGTGTATGATGTTTTTCTTTTATTCACATATTTTGGTGCCTCTGTAGTATATGCCTTAGTTGGCAGATTAAATATCAGTCTATTCCACTTAAATGTGTCCCTAGTTTACGTTTAGGTTTGACCTACTGAAATGCTAATTTTAATAAAGTCTATTGTATTTCGGAGCACAACAGTGATTTTTAAACTGAAATTGATGTAACAATGGATATTGTTTATTTACTTATCTCACTATTGCAGAAATATATTATATACAGTCCTCTTTGATAGTTCTTATACTAACTTAGTGACTATAATCTTATTGTCAATTTGTTACTTCTATAGATCCCTGTATAGTTAAGTGTCCAGTAAAGAACTGTCATTGGTATCTACTGTGGATGGCTTATAAATCAGACAAAAAAGAGGGATCGCCATTTCTATAACTCGGTTGAAGATTAATTTATGACACCGATATTGAAGTAAAACTTCTTTAGGTGCCACTAGGAGGTAACTGGATGACAATACAACGGAAGTGCATTACGTCAATATGGCGGCACATTTCCGTACTATCCGGTTACATAATAATTAAACATAACCAAAACTTCTCTTAAATCATAATTAATTTAATTTGTCACTTAAGTGATCTGTTCGTACTTTTCTATATTTTATTTACTTTTTATCAAAGAGTTGCTAATAATATTTCCTGTATTTTGAAGTTCCGTATTAGCTGATAGATGGTACTACAAATAATTAAGCTTTTGTTTAATTTGTCACTTACTTATAGTCTGAGTCATCGTTTATGGCCGCTCTGAATATAGCTTTAAGTTCGGTCTTGCGCATAGTACAGTCAAGAGGTTAATACAAAACAACTTCAGAAAATTATTATAGGAGTGTAGCATTTACGTTTATTAATATTAACTAGTCTCGATATTATACGTACCGCATGTCCTAATGAATCAGGTCTTAATGAATTATGATTCAAGTAGATATTTGCCTGTTACATTGTTGCTGTTTTCAGAAGATTTTATGTATGTGAAATGAATGTTTGATTCCGATTGTGTAGTCTTGTAAATGTTTTGACAGCTGGTTACGAAAACCGGTTTATATGAATTGAGAAGAAATATACATGCATATAAGCTATATATAATATTTACAAATAATTAGACGCCTGTTTATAATAAATACTAATATTAATTATCGTTATAAAGTTCAAGAGATTGTTTTTGTTTGAACGCTTATATCTCTGGAACTACTTGATAGTTTTGAAAGACCTTTCTTACATTTTACGGTATATTTATTGCATAATGTTATAAGTTATCTCATATCAATGTGTAATTCTAAAAAGTTGAGCAATTATCATTTAAAGCGTAGGACAGAAAATACGCTACGCGAGAACGATGTATTTGACGCGGCTTATCGAAGTCCGACGCGATCGTGCATTGGCAATTTCACGAGAACGAAGTATTACCGAGAAACATCGAACTGTGAATGCCTATCTTAAAGTACTATGTTACGCGATTCCGTCGCTGATCAGCTCCCTATGCTACAGTAATGTTTTATACGGCATTTAATCAAGCTTACCTAACTACGTTGATATTTGAAATGAAAATTTCTTTAGGCATAACCAACATACATATAGTAAAAGCGATAGGCCACGCGTACTATAACGGCCCGTGTACATATAATACGTTTTGTATAGAGCTTGTGCAGCTCATCATACTTTTGATCAATCAATGAACTGTATAAAAATATATTTGATTATTGCTCTGTGTGCCAATAAATTTGTAAACCAGATACATGTTAATAATTTTAATATACAGATAATGAAATTTAGATAATTCAGACTATAATTAATTTAAAAATTCAAAAGACAACACGGTTATTCCATTGTTTTGGTTTTCACTTCTTTCCGCAGTCATTATTGCTGCCTCGACTTTAAAAAAATGTATATCATCATCATTACCCTTATCCCATCTAAGTAGGGTCGGCACAACATGTTTTCTTTTTCCACTCTCTCCTGTCAAATGACATGCCAGTATTCACACCTTTTACGCAAATATCACTTTTCACGCAGTCCATCTATATCTTTTTCGGTCTTCCTCTACTCGTATACCCGTCCACCATAATACATAACACTTAAAAAATAAAAGTAAATATAAATAAAATTAAGATGAATGATTTATGGTCACCATACCATCCGTTTGAAGTGCACCGCCCGCATAAACAATGACACACAAACTGAAAGGTTTCCTTCCTCGGGGAACGTCTTTTGTCGCGAAATGATCAGTCTCTCAGCGGCACAGAAATGACGAACGCTGGGAAATTAATGAGATGGGATTTTGACTTTGACGGTGAGTTTTTATGGTAATCCCTGATGGGTTTCGCATTTAATACGAGTTATGTATTTAAATGTTTGCGAATCGAGTTCTCGTTTGATGTATTGGATTTTACATGTTGTTTTGTAATCTTCATATTATAATCACGAATGTGAGTTTTGTTATCACGTTTTTAAGCCTCGAACACTCAACTCATAATAAAATGTTGTATGCATATTATAATGGTGTTAGAGCCACGCTGAATCTACTACTGGTTTCAGCATGAATGGGTCGGCTTGCCCGGGGTAGTAACACCCTCTCATAGAAAACCGACGTGAAGTAACAGTGCTTGCATTGTTGCGTTTCGTTCGGTCAGTGAGAGTGCCGGAGGCCCACCTCCTCCACCCTCTCCCTCTCCGTCTCCCTTCCCTAACCCTTCCCCCCAAAGGGTGACAACGCACTTGCGAATCCTCTGGTGTTGTTAGTGTTCATGGACGGTGGTGATCACATAACATCAGGTG
>MU158811.1:440046-609192 GCA_015888305.1 Antheraea pernyi | reverse complement strand
TAATATAAGAAGTTGGAAAAAAAAAAAAAAAAAAAAATGAAAAGGCCTATGATGATGATGATGATGATGACATCAAAATCGGTTCAATCGTTTCCATGAAATGCATTTTTGGACAAACAATTTTTTTTTATGTAATACGTCATGTTTTATTATCTCCCACTCAATTTTCTCTCTTTCCCCCAATTATCTCTTATCAAAATATCCCTTATAAATTAAGATCCCACAGCGACCAGACACAGCTTATTTTTTAATATATGAAACCCCACGTTCTGAGTAGTGTTTCATGTGCTTAGAATGCTTGTGCACTCGCTGAGTTTGTGTATATGACCAACGTATTGATACCAGGTGAGAAAGGTGACTAAAAATAAGAGCTAATTTACTTAAATTTAAATGGCTGATTTTTATTTTTGGCAGTATTTTGTAAAATGTCACTCAAATGTAGTATTTATATATGACTTTTTAGAGAAAAATACTCACAATAATTTTGTATCTTCATTGAAAAAAAAGAATCATAATCAAGATAATAATAATTATCAATGATTTATTTAAGTCCGAAAGTTTATCCACTATTCACTATTTGGATATTGTTTTTCGAAGCAATTAATCGTATATGACAGATTAGATCAGGTAAGAGTCCAGAGAGCTCACGGGACATTGCCCTCCATTTGTATATATTTTCACAACACGACTGACACTATGAAATGAAAAGACGACTTCTTCAACTCTTACACTGTTTAATAATAATCACTCGGACAATAATTCTCATAGAGACAATTATAATGATTTCAGAAACAATAATGATCTCACGATCTTAGAAACAGAATTTGAGTTGCATATATATTTTAGACACGCCTGCAATTGCATCTATTGTATGTTGTTTTATGTATCCTACTTTTTTTATTTCGTTAATTTCCCCTATATATATTATTACCTCTTTATGTACCGTAATATTTTTTGTACATTACTTACTCTCCCTATATATATTATATTTTATAATTTTAATTAGTTTTTTACGCACCGTGACTTGCATTGGGTTTCAGCTGAAAATCAGCGCTTAGTGTTTCTCATAACGCTAGCATATGCTGAGCTGGACACCATTTCATAATGCACAGATATGCATATTTTTGTCCATTCTTGTATACTTGTATTTTATGTTGTGCTTTATGAATAAAATATTTCTTTCTTTCTTTTCTTAATGAATCTTACAAACGTCGTACACGCACTTATAAAGGTATCAGCTTCCTTCTCCTACCGACACCCCATGTGAAGGAAGTCCTAGTTCAACGAATTTCTAAATCTACGATTTTGTACAGAGTTACATTTTAGGTTCTCTAATAATTCTAACTAGCGGGCCCGGCAGACGTTGTCCCGCCCTGATTGAAAATAAATCCTTAGACAAATTATATACCAAAACGTTCCTCATGAACCACTTTATCCACTGGTGAAAACCGCATGAACATCCGTTCAGTAGTTTTTGAGTTTATCGCGAACAGACAGACAGACAGACGCGATAGGGGACTTTATTTTATACTATGTAATGATTATAAATAAATAATGATTTTAACATCAAACACCTCATTAATTACGTTGTCATTAATTATCTTAAATAATTCACGGTTGTAATAACTAAATTACTTTACAAATCCTTAATTGCTTTAAAACCAATTTTAGATCGACTAATTATTGTCCTAATTATAAAATAATACTAATAACATTGTACAATGCTAATTTGTTTAATTACATTATTATTCATTTTAAATAACAACTTTATTATTTTATCTCGACTGCACATAGGAGTATTTCCAGTTTTAAAGACAATGAATAAATGAAATGAAAAAAGAAAACAGAAAAGGTTTCCACGTGTTACTTAAATCTAGATAATTCTATTACAATTGCACAAATTCAATTTTAGTTATTGAGATACTAATTTACATCTGCTTTAAATCAAGAATGAAATCATGATACAAATATTTAGCGACTTTTATCACTGCTTATGTGGAAAACGGGTAGAAACCTTAGAAGTTATTTCACTTACAAATCGCACGTTGTAGCCGACATAAACAGTGGTTCTCCCAGACTAACGCATACATGAAGCCCTCGCGTTCATATTAACTGCTCACTATTTTTCACGTCTGGCGGGATGTTTGGTCGTTATAATCTGTCTGGCTGATGAAATATAATTTTGTAATAGTTATCTGAATAACATATTTAAAATCAAGCATTTAAATATAAGTAAAGTTCGTTCATTTTTCTGTGTGCTTTAAAGCGTGTGTGTTGTAGTCATCGGAATCTGTCTGGCGATACTGAATCTTACTTTAAAGTGATATTTTACAAAACATATATATAAATCAGCCATTTAAATTTAAGTACTAGACTTAAATAGCTCTTATTTAAGTCACCTTTGTCACTTGGTATCTATACATTGGCCAAAGTTGAAACTCGATGAGTGCGCAAGCGTTCTAAGTACATGAAAAACTACTCAGAGCGTGAGTTTTCATATATTAAAAAATAAGTTGTATCTGGTCGATCTGGGATCTTGGACTACAAAGTAATATTCTTTAAAAAAATTAGGTTACATTTTAGTTAGGATTTGATTTGTTCTAATTTTATATCTGATACTCTGAGGTATTGAAAATCAAACCCCAACTTGTACACAAACTTCGATAACTACATTCTATTATATTATAAATGTTGTTGGAAACTGAAAGCTCTCTGTGATGGTGCCGGAATGCAATTTCCGCCGGCCGTGCCACCCGCCTTGCTGACCGGACCCTCTACGCTCTGATATTTGCTATAAATGAAAAATATTTGTGATTTAATTTTAAGTTTCTGCACAGGTGATAGAAGAGTCATGCGAAATGTGATTGTAGAAGTATTGTCACCATATCTAACTAACATAAAGTAGCATTTCGCGTATTTTTTTTTTGTTTGAAGAGTGTTTAGGAGTCCGCAGAAACATTTTCCCCTCAGTTCCTTGAAGGGTATAGCTTATAATAACTACGGATATATAGATAATAGCACGGTATCTTTATCAATAATTCACGCATAAGAGTGAGAACAAAGTCACCACCACAACTATGTCTGTTACAAACCCATGCTGAATAAGTTCCAGTCTGAGAGTGCATTTAGGAATATACATCACACGATACATTCCAATTCATACATAATAATTATGGTCTAGAGATTGCGATCATTTTGAATTTTGGTATACATAGTAATATTATACAGTGATCACTTGACGTCAGATTAACTGAATACCTGTTTGCTAATGCATAATATAGAAAACCTGTCACCTGTTGGCTAATGAGTATGGATATTCAATGCAAGCTTTGTACATATTAAATAATGTGTAAGCATTTATTTCGACTCAAAATAAACAAAATAAAAATGGACCTTAACAAGCCACTTTAAGATTAAAATTTCCACCAGCGTCAACATTTCCTTTAAAAAAACTCATTGGTCGTTATACCTAATATTTGTCAGAACTATCTGTAATCTTATATAGTATCAGTACATAGTGAGTGGAGTCATTCAATATTATGTATGCAGAATTTTAGTCAATTTTTTACTCCCTTACCCCATTATCATCAAATATTAGCAAAGCAATAACCCTCCCCCATAGTCCGGTGAAGCTGTTAAGACCTTGCTTGGTCAAGAGCGTAGTCAGTTCGAAAAAAAAAAAAAAAAATATAACCCTCCCCCCACTCCTATACTTATGTAAACATGGTTTTTACAAAATCCTTCCCAAATGTTATTAGGGTTAATACGAAAATTACATAATATTATAAAGTTGAAGAGTTTGTTTTCTTGAACGCGCTGATCTAAAATATTTCAGCTTTAAATAGCTCATTTATCGAGGACGACTATGTAATCAATCATAATAGAAGCGGAGCACGAATGAAGAATGTTTCAAAATCGTTTTTTTTTCTTTTTTATAGCTTGCTCTACGTGTTCACGTAAGCCCAAAGTAACTATTGCACGCGGCTGAAGTCGCGGACTGAAGCTAGTTAAAAATAAGCAAAGTAGTAAACTTCCTCTCTCTTTCGGATCTACATAATGCATGAATGTCCTGGTATGCTAATGAAGCCTTCCCTCTTGAACAATCCTGTTTCACCGTGTTCTAACGTCTACACGCTTCAGTTAAAATGCTTAGAAAACTTTTTCTAAGAACTAAAATCTCAGGAAAAAATATTTCTAAACATTCCAACTGCCCTATTCGTTAGCAGAGAAACGAGCGAGAATTTAGAAAAAAAACGTAACCAAGCGCCGCACTCCTGTTACACTTGGTACGTGGCGGTTTTATCCAGATAAATGCGGTAAGCGAACCCTCGACTTACCTAATGACTCTTAGGGGATTAAGTGACTTTTTTACTTATTAAAACAAAAACAAAAAATAAGAATGTTATCGTAACGAGTAATATCGTGTTATAGAACAACGGTACTCAAATTTTTAAAGGTGCGAAACACTTCACAAGTTCTTTTATTTCGTGGAACCCTTTAAGAAATGAATACGAATGAAAGACAATGCAATATTACATATAACATAATTAAGTGGTCTGATCTTTCGCGGATCTAATTTCCAAAACTAAGCTACTAAGATTTGCCTAGGGGCTCAATGGTATTTATAAAATATGACAGAGAAAAAAAAAAGAACTGCAAAAGTTTTTCAGACAAAATTATAATTAAAGGGAAATGACAGCCCGTAATTGTTCCATGTATAACAGGTAGTACTTTTGAAACAGCAAAATTATTTCTACGCATACGAATAACGCGAATATGCTATTTTTTATCATTACACCACGACCTCAATATGGCCAAAAATAATACACCAAACGCAAAGACCGGCTGATTCTCATTTATAGCTATCAAAACACGTTTACAGAATGTGTGAATGACAGCCTATTAATTCGAATGTGGTAGACTACCAACCATTGAAAAACAACCCTATCTAGACACTACCATTTGTTTACAAGGGTTTGAGGTCCAATGCAGTATTCGAACCCATTGGTCGCATTATCTAAAGGTCTACGATGAAATCACCGTCGCTTTCAAAAATGTATTTAAACTCACAATACTGAACGGTTAGCAGAGTATCATATATAAGCCAAATGTATACAATTTTCATTTGTTTTAATGAAGTGTGAAAATTAGAGGGTTCGCTTAAGGGCCTTGTCCCACTGAAAATCACACGACACGTCAAATTCAGTAAAAATATCGTACGATATTTATTCCTATAGTATAAGTGAGGCAGGTACGATCACGGGTATAATAATCATAGTAGTAAATCTGTCATAGTGACTCTTTTTTTAGTTTTTTACATTTGACTATCAGCTAGTATATATTCAGCAACCAATACAACTACAGCTGGAGTTTTTGGCAGGTTCTTAGTCTGTCATGTAGTGACTTTTATATTTTATTCAAAATTTTGTTTTATTTGATATATTTTGTAATATCGGTGGCATTTTACGTGATATGGTTCAGTTATTCTGCATAAGTTAAGTGGATAGAAAATAATAGCACGGACCATGAATTCTGATATGCCGTAAAACTCCCTGGTAAGTTCTAGCAAGGGGCCATCTTTTTTGAACATTGAAATGATCACGAGACACTTGTAAAATTATTATTTACTAGACAATGGCAGTAATAATCTGAGAGATTAGTTGCCAAAAATAAGATTAAAAAATACCTACAAACAAAATGACAGCGATGACAGCCAATGGATTGTAGATCGGATAATAGTCGCCGTTGTATTTAAATTTTATTGTGCTTACGAATTAGTATAGTGACGTCATTTTGTCGCACTATAAAGGAAAAAAACGTTCATCCAGTTAACATTGGTCATTCAAGTAATTTACATCAAAAACCGTGACGCATTACTGCCCTGATTAAAACCAACGATCTATCAGTGTGCTCAGACACATCTATAAGTTTGTGAACGATTTCAAACAAAAGAAACCGATTTAAAAATACAATAAACCAAGGAACGTACGACACATTGGCGTAAGTGCCTGATGTAAAATTTTGTTAAAAACGAAATAGTAAATCGTATGGTACGACCGCGAATCGTATCGTATGGTGACTCCTGGCAAAAAGCCTAAAGGCTTTATCACATAACGCAGTAAAGATTAAAACCCCTAGAATTAATGATATATTAAGCACACAAAAACCCTCGGGTTAAACCGTTCTATTGCGTAGAATTACTATGTAATTTTAAGATTCGTAAATATTTAAAATTATGAACCTTTTATGTTATTCTCTGACGCCGCTGAATCGTTGCCAGTTATACTTATTAAAAACTAGCTTTTGCCTGCGTTTTCGCTCGCCTGTTTCGCCACAAAATTTCTTTACCTATATTATTTTATTTTAATATTTTTGTATATTCATAACCTTTAGAGTCTGTAGCAGGACAACGTTTGTTTCCCTAATCAGCTAATATTTACATATAACTATAGAAATTATCTTTCAGTAAATAGGATTTTATTTTATGATTCGTAAGTTTCTTGATGTTAAAACACAGTGTGGTCTACGATGATAACATGTTAACATCTGGAAAGACTGGCCCTTATGCAAATATCAAAACTTATCTATATGAGGTACGTGGCGACAGATTTTCAAATAAACGTTGGTAGTTAGTCAGAGAAAATTAGAAAATAATTATGTGGAATACGGCAAAAAAGTGAACAGGTCCTACAAAATGACAATAGTTTTAAAAGATATTATGTATATATAATAAAGACGCTTAGGAATAATAAAATAATACAAGTTGGAAAATATTCTATCACCAAAATACAATCAGCCAATAATTCAAGTATCTAACTAAACTAAATATTCAAAACACGCAAGCCTTTTTTGTAACGAATCCCATCTGTAAATAGGATTCGTTTTAAGAAGGGACCATTTAATTTGAGACTTTATATCGAAAAGTGTTATTTGAAATCTCTTTACTCCTTTCTGCGGATCCCTCTGCCTATGAAATGTTATTTTCATTCTTCTTTTACAAGTATAATAATTATCCCTCTCTACTAAACCGTTCTATAAAATTAGAATAGTTTGTGCTGACGTCTGTAAAACAGCTTAAATTGGCGCCATCAGTGACATCTTAATTTTGTAATGAATTATGTAAAATTATATTATTTTTTATGTCATAGGAGGCAAGTTAACAGGTGCGTTACGTGATGTTAATTGATCATCACCGTCCATATACACTAATAACACCAGGGAAGTCGCAAGTGCGTTGCCACCCTTTAGGGGAAAGGGGAAGGAGAGGGAGAGGAGAGAGGAGAGGGGAAGGGAGGTGGTCCTCCGGTGCCTACACTGACCGAACGAAACGTAAAAATTCAAGCACTGTTACTTCACGTCGGTTTTCTATGAGAGGGTGGTACTTCCCGAGCGAGCCGACCCATTCATGCTGAAACCAGTAATAATTTCAGCGTGGCTCTACCACCTTGTTATTATTATTGTTATTAAAGCCGGTAAAGCTGGCGTGATTGGTTGGTTCCTTGGTCAGTCGGCGTGTTGAATAATCAAGCGGGAAGTTAAGTAAGTGTACTTAACTGTATATGTCACTTCTTATTCCTTAATCTTAGAGTCGACCGAATCCCCGCTCACGGCTCGGATAAGTAAGTAAGATAAGTAATATTATAAAGCAACAATCAGGATACGTTTGTCCCTTAAAACGCAAGGGGTTCTCCAGGACAACGGATGAGAGTAAAAAATTTTTAGTAAATGAATTTCTTAACGGATTTTGATGAAATTTTCTTTGTGCTATAGCAGACAAATTAGCTAAAAATTTAAGGTATATTTCATCTCTCTATACTTCTTAAAAAAAAACGATTGCTGGGTTCTGTATCGCCATCTTCGGCCCGTATAATGTACATTATAATTGGGCTACAGCAACATGGCGTTTCTTTGCGAAATTATCAATCAGTTAAATTAGAAGCATAAAATCTAAAAACGAAACGTTTAAAAAGTGTAACTGCTACGCCTTTTTCTAAAATGATAATTCTCAATGATATCGCAATTGCGTTTGGCTAGATTAAAACCAGATAACATGCGAGATATTATAATTAATTATATTCCTTTACGACATAGACGTTTAAAAAGGTCCTGGACAAATATTTAGAAATTAAATAAACCGTGTTCTGTTCAAAAAGCTTTATTAAAAACAAATACCTAATAATTTTGTAGTTCACGGGAACGGAACCGCGGGCACAACTGTTTTAAAAACACAATAAAGTCGTTTTTCAAGAAACGATTATTGATAAATAAAAAAGTTTAATCAAATCCTTCGAATTAATGAATCAATCACCACAAGAAAACAAAGTCTATCTTTGTTGTTAAGTATTCAGCAAATACACAGACAGACGAAAGCAACATTCAATGAATATAAGTCCATTGACGGAGGAGAAACGACGAAATTGAGTGTGAATTAATTTCCGAAGCGATTTGAACGCCGTCGTTCCGTCTCGGAATCGAGTTATGCCGGAATCAAAACTCATTTGCACTTTATGTATTTCAGAGACCCCATTTCAAATTTATACGGGTGCGTTCGAACCGTTACCTTTTCGAGTTAAGGTAGTTATCGTTCGATTTTATTTCGGATTAATGTGATTTTCGACAGTAATTAAGGCAAGGCAGTCTTAAACATTTAAGCACCGGCGTGCGAACGTTAACCTTTCGCTTTTGTTTACTTTTTAAAATATACTGCGTGATGCTTGGCCTCTATCGCATTTGATGGAAAGTTATCTATACTTTTTTCCCGAATTGACTACACCAGGTCAGTGCACGACATCCAGTTTCCTACTTAAAGAACTCCGCACATTATAGTAACGATAGAAATGTCTGCCGATGTTTAGCTTACTTGCGTACCCAAAGCTAATAATTTATTGTTTATTTTCATACTGTCATGACGAACGCACGAAAGTAAAACACATTACTCTGTGGTTAAACAGTCGCTCCAGGTAGACATTATCACTCAAGAGGAGGCGGAAAGGCAGCGAGAGAGGGAGTCCGACACCCTGGCAATACGGCGTGGAAGAGCCGGCCGAGGGCGACGAAGAGGTGCAGGCGTATTCCGTCACATGCCTACCTAACGAACCTGTCTAACCCGAACGAGTTTTGCTAGTAGTCACCCCGCACCCTGGTTCATATTGGCGCTAAGCGGCCGGGAAGTTTTTAGTCGGTAAGAGTCCGACATAACCCTCACACTGTCCCGGTAATGTGAATGGTAGACATTATCACTACACAAGTTACAATATAAGTTGAATTTCTATTTTTAAATAATTCAAAGATTAAGAAAAAAAATCTAGGCTGTCCTAAGGACTACCGACAGTTGCGAAAACTCAAAACAATGAAATAACCGTGTTCCCTTTTGAATTTTTAATAAATTCTAGTGTGAATGACAACATTTAAATTTTACAAATTGTATATTGAAATGATTAACATTAGTATGGCTTTAATATCTATTGGCACTCGGAGCAATAATTATATACATATTATAAAGTCTATTATTCAATCAAATGTATGATGCAAAATATCAATATTACACTCAGACCTATACTACCCCTCGCTAGTCTGACACAAGCCACGAAGATGCAATACGGTCGGTCACGCTTACTAGCTCGTCATCAAGCGAAATTAAAAATGTATCTATCTCCTGCCAAAAATACCGCTCAAAGCACATAAAGCATTTTTAGCTTTAAAAATAATTAACTTCTATCTAATATTTCGGGGAACGTTGAAATCACTAGCCGATATAATAACTAGTCACGCTGCAGTAAAATCCAATCCAATTTTCGCCAGTTTTTATTCGAAGCTATTACTCTGTGCACGTTATCCTTTAATACAATCATAAAACAGATTTTATATTTAACTAATACATAGTTATTATATACGAGCCTTTAGTGAATAGAAACCATGTCATGCATAAATTTTCTGCCTATGTCATTATCCTAGACTACACTAGGATCTGTCGTCTGACGCTCAATCTCGTAAATTACATCCAGGTAAGGATGTAATTACGCTCCCTCAGCCTTAAAGACTTCCTGCGGGTTTGCGTTCTGGAGGAAATAATTATGTAGGTAGATAGCATTCTAGTTATATGCGTTACTTATATATAAAAGTACGTTGACTTCCGAAGTTTCTAAAAGACAAAATTACGAGGTGGACGTACATCGAGTACCAAATATATGATAGCATATAATAGACAGATGATGTATCTAAATTAGAATAAAATAATTTAGAATTAGAATTGCTTCTACAGTTGTAGTGTGTTTTTACTGCCACATGTAAAAATAACAAACACTTTGTACACCTGTTGATAAGTAAGCATATGATTAGTTATATGTATAGTGATAAAATATATCACGTGCTACATGTTATAGTTCCGTTCATCGAAAGTATTAGTTAAATATCGCACGAGTGTGAAATACATTATTTAAGTACGAAAAGATATACTTTTTTCACTTCTGTTCTACAACTGTTTTTCTTAATTTTTATTTTGTTTAGTAACTATTTTCGAGCTTTTGTGTTATTAATAAAATAATTAGAAAATAGATGTTTTGCCATACCAGCAATGAGCCTAAGGATCTACTTATGGGTATAATATTTATATTCCTCATATTTCAAGTTCCTTACGTCTACAACTTACAATATTTTAATTCCAATACAACTCCAATAATTTCTATAGAATACGTTTTCACCAGTCAGAAAAAAGTACAAATAATAATTATTAACAAGTAATGAAATAACATTATACTCCTTATTATGGTCAAAATACGACCATTAGCCGACCACAAGTAAATTATAAATTTACAGAACCCAAGGTATTTCACGTAAGAAACAGATAGAATAGTCAAATAACTGTAATGCGTGTTTATAAGCGATAATAAGTATGTGTAAACTGATTATAACTTTGTAAGCATAATAAGTAATTTCACTTGCAGTTTCTTTGACATATATTCGAGGCTCAATGCTATCGTTTGGTAACCACTTGTGTAATATAACTGGTCGTGAATTATCACGCGTGACAAAAAAAAAACACGGGGTTCGGATTTAATTAAAGTAGCCACAATCTGTAACCAATTGTAAACAGGATCTCAATTTTTTAGTCACACGTTTATAGCTGGGTGCTCCTAAGAAGTTAGTCGAAAAAGCTATTTTTTTTTTCGAACTAACTACCTTATTGACCCTTCACAGCTTCGCCGGACTATGAAACAGCTCGTGTAAATACGCGATTGAAGCACTGGTGATATGTCACAGATATAATTTTAAAACTATTTTTCAGGTAAATGCCTGTCGCAGTGCCAATATGGATATTATATAGTTTACAAAGACGTCCATCAATCTGTTTATCTGAAACAGATCTGTTTAATTCTCCAGGTGATGTCCCTATAGGTTGTGATTTATTCAAAGTTCCACTTGCCGATTAGTTTGCTAATTGCTCTGGGCTTTACGTCCTGAGGTAGTTAATTAACATGTCACTGTTATTCGACATGTGACAGATGTTTACGAAAATATGTTAAAAAAAGGTTTTAACAGATGTCTGAAATAAGTTTAATAACTACGTAACTACTGTATTTTACCGTAAAAGTCTCATATTATTACTTCAATAAAAAAAAACAATATATGTCGTAGAAACTAATGTAGCTGTAATGTTTTTCAAATATTTACGACTAGTTGTGCCCGCAATTTGCGTGGAACTTTTTGTATAAAAAAACAATGATTAATAAGATCATCTGATTTTTTTTTTCGAACTGACTATGCTATTGACCTAGCAAGGTCTTAACAGCTTCACCGGACTACTAAGGCGAGCGCTTAAGACACTCAGCCGATTTTATTTGACAACTAGCTCAAGGGTGCACGGCACACCTTGGCTTGGGCTGTTGCCTGATACATGCCATTCGCGACCTATCTGAGCTAAGCTAACTATTCATACATATATGAGTTGTTGAAACATATATGTATACCAAGCATATATACCTCAGCAACTCTTAGATATATTTCGTATCGGATAATATTCTAAACTATTTCAGTTTGATAAGGGAAAAAATAAAACCCTTCCACTTGCATGTGTAAGCGTGTATGCGTGCACGTGTCTGGAGATGATATGTGTAATGTTGTCGCAGTGATGTAAGATTTTATCATCTGAATGTATTAAGTCCAGTTACTTATCTACTTTTATCTCGTACTTAAGTCGCGTCGTCATTAAAATTACAATAACTTTTGATAGAGTTAAACGATTTTAATGAAACATGTTACTCGACTACATGTTGCTTTATGATTTAGTTTATATAGTATAGCTTAGTGAGGTTATATCGTGAACGCAGTACTTTAGCAGTGACGCGTGTCCAACCAAAGCAATAGATAGACAGACAGACATTCCTAAAAATGATTGAAATTTTATTTTATATGTATTAAATTCCTAGACACCTGCAACATTTTTTTACAACACGTATTTACATTTATATATATATACAACTAGACGTTGTAGTGTCACGCTGCGGCTAGAAGAACAGAATCGTTAGCAAAGGGTGAGCCCAATTAAATTGTCGATGTCGATTTTTAATACACAATACAATCCTATGATTATGTTAATCACCGTATCTATAATTGAAATTTCACGTGAACGTAGTCGCGGGCACAACTAGTATTATTATAAGATCTAAAATTGGCGAGGGCGATTTTTTTTAATAATATTATATATCACTGATTTCAAATAACATTTTAGCAATCTTATCACAATATTTTACTAAAATCTTATGAAACATGGCAACATCGAGTTTTTTAAAATTAAATTTCAAATATAAAAGTCATCTAATAAACAGAATTATTGATTGAATTAAATGTTGATTACACCCGCGACACAGGGTTAATTTCCTAGTGCGGCAATCTACGGTCATTTTTATAAAACGTATCAACATTTTGTTAAATAAATATATTTTTATTTTTAAAATACCGACCTATCATCTAGGCGACATCTGATATCTGTCATCAATCGAATCAATTTAAGAAACCTTGCGATGAGAAGTAAGAAGCAAGAGCTACAACTAATGAAAAGGTAATATATAAGATAAATAATAAATTAAACATCTGTATTGTTGCAGCAATATCTGCAAGACTTCACTAACTACCAGTAAATTATATTTCATGCGCTAACCATTCTATTTTGTATATAACATTTGTGTCTATATTAATAAAATTAATATTTAATAAAATATTAAAAAAATATGTCGACAATACTAGCTTTATTATTTTCTTAGCACAAAAGCGCATCCTGTTGAAGAATCGAGTATTTTATTCAACAGTATATCTACTAACGTATAACGTATCTTTTTTTTTTTTTTTTGCATTTATTTTTCTATAATTGTTTTCATATCTTATATTATTATAACGGTTTATTGTATCTAATTTTATATTAATACCCTGAAAGATACCAAATTTATTCATTTAAGTTAATATACACCGATTTACGTGATACGAAACCCTGAAGCCGCGCAGGCGAATTCTGTTATAACAGTTATAAACGTTGAAAAAAACCAGTGAGTAATTGACCTAAAAATTTTATACGAAAGCAGCTGCACAATAGAATGCGTATTTGGAAGTACTGAAAAAACTCAACTAAAAGTAAAGCTAATGGATCCTATCAGAACTATATAATAATTATCATAAGTACAGTGGTACAACGAAAGAATCCCAAGGAGGGTTGATGTCAGGCAGGCGGCCGATCATAAAAATTAAGCCAAATCATATACCACAACATGACAAACATGTTGTACCGACCCTACTTATGTGGGATAAGGGTAAGAAGAAGAAGAAGAAGTATATCTACTAACGATAATATACGAAAACGCCTGATAAAAGAATATAGCAAAAACCTACATACATCTATACTCAATAGTGGTAGGCGCTTTATAACAGAGCCAAGGGACATCGTTAATGTACGAGATTAAACACAATTTGTACTTCACGTGTAACTTGTGAAACGGGGACGGCAGTGGCTGTCCCCAGATGATACAAACTAAATTAGTAGAGCTTTAATTTGTACTCGAATGTCTGTGGACGGAACTAGAAGCGTTTTATACTAGAACTAGCTTCTTTCTTAATTTTATTTCTGACAACCAATATTCTAGTAGATTATTACTGCCATTCTTAAATAGGTAATGATATTACAAGTTTCTTGCGATCATTTCAATATTCTAACAAGTTGGTGGCCCTGTTGTTAGAATTTTCTAGGTAGTTTTTGTTACATTAACTAAACTATCTGTATATAAATAGGCAGTGAGGAAACAGTTAAAAACATCTCCCTCTTGTATTTCCCCAGCCGATTTTCTTAATTATTTTCTCATTTCGTAGCTAATGAGAAACTTTAGTGATATGAATAAAAAATCGGACATCGCTTTTTTCGTCGACGTTCGACCACTCGTATTACGCTAAACACTACCAATATTATAAAACATATAGTCAAATAACATTATGATTAAAATATAAATCATCTTCATGACATTCTAAGATCCTGACAAAAACTCCCTAGCGACGGTTATAGGTTACCAAATAAAACAACAATATCAAATACAAAAGAAATTCAAAAGGTCTTTATTTAAACAACTGCATAATTTACAAATAAAATAAAATCATATTAAAATGTTTCACTTACTAACTATTACGAATATTCTAAGTGCATATATAATATGTAGGCATATATTATAACAAAAATGGGCGACTTGAATCTACTACGTGACGTTTAAAGCATATGTCTATAGTACCTCTTTGATAACATCGATTTTATTAATCTATTTTATATAACTTTAGGTAATCAAAGTAATACATTTTGATATTTTAATATTGTTTGGTATAAAAAAAGAGAATAAATTTCATTTGTTCTAAATTATTCTGTCAGAGACAGAATTAAATTATTTACCTTCATAAACAAATTTTCCATCTTGTAAGATATCTGTAAACTAAAGTCGCTTACTATATACGATTATAAAAAAACAAAAAACATAAACTAATCTAAATTGCATTGAAATATACAAATTTATACTTTAAAATAACAATATAAAAAAAAGTCTTCTTTGACATGAACGACTAGAACTTGTTAGGAAAAATATTGCCAAAAAAAACACCCTACAAACTTAAGATTTAGTCTTATTCTTAAAAATTGTTAAAAGCATAACGTAGCATTTACAATAATAAGATAGAACATACGTGTTATTTACAGTTAACTTCATATCGAATTTTAATTATAAGAAACTGTTCTGAATATTCTAATATCATTAAAAATAAAAAATGAACCATCATGTTGAGAACTTACATCTACAAATTCATCTTTTAATAAACGCAAGAAATGTTATCTGCATCGGAACCGAATAATTTTATAATTTGGTTTGGTCTTTTCCAAAAAAGCTGACTAATATTTGGGAAAAAATATACATATATCTACTTTAAAGAAGCGACTATTCAAAAAGGTAATCAGAAAATAAAATTTATTTGCAAAATACAGACATATATTAAAAAAAAAAACCTGTTTAAACTACCTATGTAAAATAAAAATTACAGTTTCTCTTTTGACGTTCAATCAAAAATTCTGAAAATATCGACATAGGTTTGTCTATCTAATAAAATATAAATTGATTTTATTGCACAGCGAAGTGTGCAGGTATCAGCTAGTAAATATTATAATATATAATCAATAACACGTCTTGCCAATTATAAAGATTTTTCTATAAGTTGTTCCTTCAATTAATGCGTTTATGTACTTATCTTATTCATTCATCTCTTTCAGATGTAACATTATAATTTATTTTTACAGTTTAGTCAAGTAATTTCCTTCTTTGCTTTATAAACGTTACTCTAAAATTCAATCTATGAATTTTACTTTTAATGGGCCCAAAGTAGTTTCACTTCAAAAAATCAAGCGAAGCGAAGCATAAATACATCAACTTTTAAAGTGGTCATCCAGAACAGTTTTAAAATGAGACAGTTTGCATTTATAACTTTGTATTCGATCGACAACACAGAAGTTATATATTCCATAACTTCACTCTTCAAATGCAATAAATACATCTAATCCGTATGACACTGCTTAAAAAGCCTTGAAATAAAGGTCCATTTTCAGAGGAATTATTCAACTGTCAAATATTGGACCAATATTCCTCATTTCGAAATGTTCAAACCGGCAACGCAATAGAAGTAAAAATTACTTTCAATGCTTGCAACGATTGTATTGCACTACCCGTATTCAGTCTTCTAAATCTTTAAATAAAAAGACGATATCACAATGTTTATAAAATAAACACGACTAGAATATTCGAACGTTATTTTTTAATATGGCCGCTTAATACTAAACGAATTATTTACTTTTAGGTAATACACAGAATTACAATGTCTTAGTAACTATTATCTTTTCTTTATTACTTGCCAAAAATATAGAATAAACATGAAGAAAGCTGTGCTGAAAGACAACATATAATTTGTTTTTTATTTTTATTTTATTACAAGTTGATAGTACGATGTTACATGTTCATGTACATGTTCAATTTTTATATCTAATTAATAATTTACATAATAGTTGAGAGAGACGAGCTTGTTTAATTACAATCAGTGGTGAAAACTGATAGTACAAAGAGGTAATACTATAAATATACTAAGTTGGTTGACGATTAATATTGTGTAAATACTGTCAATAAATATTCAGCATGAATTGTACAATTACGAGTATATTAAATGCGTTCAGAAAATTTTATATCTAAAGTGATTATTTAGTTGATCACTAAATTTTAATGGATATTAATATTTACCAACGACTGCTTTATCAATATATATCGACGTAGCTGAATATGTTATAGATGCATTGTACTAATTAACGTGCTCCCTATTCGATTAACTTGTTAACCTTTCAAATTTATGTGTTTTACTGATAGAATTCCTAAAAATTATGAAACTAATTGTTGTTTGATGATATGAGAAAGTCGTCTATATATAAACAGTTTGGTCCTTATGGTCAACTAATGATGAATATAATTGTTTTAATACTTATATGGTAATATATTTATAAAGACTTACATGTATACGCTTGCTGGTAAGAATCCATTCGAAGGACCGATCACCGATTCCTGTATGGATCTTTAAGACCTCCTTACCACAAATACATTGATTGTCTTCTAGTTTTCTACTAAGTATATAAATTCTTTTAAAATCCAAAGACATCATCCATATACAGCATAACAGGAGCTTTGCCTTTAAAATATACAGATAAGTCTCTATAATTGAATTATTTTATTTTATGATTAATTAAACAATATGTACGTAACAAGTTTAACAAATTAAAAATCTGTTAAAACTTGACAGAATAGAGTTTACTTATTCTTTTCTCTTAATGATATCTTGTTTATAGTAATATTGTTTTGAATACCATCAATTAAATTATTTCTTTAAAAAAAAAATCAAAATTCAAATTTTCCACAATATTTTCAATTTGTAAAATTTTTGATTCTCATAAAGTTAGGCATATTTTTGGTTAGTATTTGTTACACCAGTTATTTTACTTAACCGAATGATTACAATTGGAGTTTATCATTATTACTTAAGCTCTAACATTATACTTATCAACAAGTCGATTACTGTCCGGAGAGTCGTCTGCAAATTTAATATCGTTTGATGAATCCGAATTCTCGTCGGCGAATTTTATTTCCCCGAAATCTGATCTTTTTAATGTATCAGAATTAGTTTCACGCATCGTGTCATTAACTCTCTTTAATGTTGAAGAGTTGTTTGAATCTTTCTCTTTCCTATGCACCTTTACAGGTGATTTTGTCAATGTTAATTCCTTCATTTGTATACCGACGGGACTTTCGACTTTCTTTTTCTTGCTCCTTCTAGATACTTTGGGAGAATTTTGCAAATCGCTAATGCTAAAATTTAACGGCTGTATAATGTTACCCTTTTCCATGACTCTCCGTATAGACTTGATCGACTCGTTGGACGTGTTCATTCGATTGTCGCAGTTCCTTTTTAAAGTGTTAGTTAATGGCCTCTCTTCAGGTGTTTCTGCATTACTTCCTGGATCTGGGTGCAATTCCTTCGGTAGTATTTCCTGTGAATAAACGCCAAGTTTTTTATTTAATTAAACCCTTACGCACAAAACAGTCAAAAGTATTATCTGAATTAAATACGGCATTCTTATAATTATATTACATATCCTTATAATTATAATATTTTAAACTGTAAGATATTGAGACATTCAATTTAAATGTATAATTCTACGTATAACAAAAAATGAAACTAACTAATTTAACTAATTAACTGCATTTAAATAAATAAAGTATAAAATTATGTTATTTGTAAACTATTTCTGAAGTACCGAAAATTATTTTTGATATTTAATACGTAATTTGTTTGCATATGTATTATAGTCGTATTGAATAGAACTCTTTATATGCGACATTAAACAATACTTATCGATATTCACCTCATATACTGGTCCAGAATCATTAATCTCTTTTAATATGTCACCATCCTCGAGTGGCGGTATCCACACCAAGAACGCTGGATCCATACCCAAATAAGAACCTGGTACAGAACCTGCAACAACGTGTAGATCCATAATTCCAGCGATAGCTGTAGTAAAATTTAAAAGTGAACGAAATTTTACTATTTTTTTTTTAATTTTACTAAATTATACTGTTTACAAAAAAGTTACCGAAAAGAAAACATAGTTAATGCGTGGCCAAGATAATGATGAAATCAATACAAGTTAATAAATATCTTCACGCGAATAATCGAAACTATGTAAAAACCGATCTTACCAGCATTGTTGACTTCATAATCATAATAATCGATCTCCATTTCCGGATGAGATGTTAGACTGAGGTCTGATTTGAGAAGACGTCGGTTACAGCTCTCTTTCGTGTGTTTTGGATTGTCTCGGATCTTAGCTGATGATACTCCACTCAAAGCGGGTGAGTACCATCCCTAGAAACGTACTTCATGTTATTCATTGTTTAGATGGCTTCCACTAATTACGTGACAGGTTTTTGAAGATTTTTTGAACCCCCTCTCCAATTCCTTATCTCACATGAATCTTTTAAAGTTTGTATTGTTGCTATAAGAGCGTTGGGTTAATTAAAAAGAACTTTAAAAATGTACCTTAATATTTTTATCCAGTAAACAGTAGTATTTAAAATTGTTTAGACTGTAATCTAAAATCACAGTTTAAACAACACACATTAAATATGTAATACTTAAATTGGAACTACTAAAATATATAGAAGTATTGTGTCAGACTTCGGCATATCTTAGTCTAGAAACATGTTTAGCTTTAAATTAACATGTTCTTTTCACTTTCCCATACTATTTTTCGCCGAAATAACATTACCTAATATTTGGCGGAAACACTTCTCTCCCCACGTGAAATTTAGTGAAACTTGGTTCGACCCCCTTCCCCCTTGATTAACGTAATTAATTAATGGGACACCCCTTAGATATTATTAATATATTTAATAATAAGGATCAGCGGTAAAATGAAATTCTTCAAAGTACATATATTTACTATGTACAGCAAAGAGTATCCCAAAATGTAAAATATGACTTACGTTTGTCAAAGTGGCAGCTGATGACGATGAAGCCCTGCTCGCGCAACGTTCCTTCTCCCAGACACTGTCTCTGTCTTTTTCACTGCAGTTATCATCTCTCTCACTCACACTGCTAGCGCTAGTACTTAGCTCGACAATCGCTGTTTCACAGTTCGCAGAGGACTGAGGCGGTGACGTCATCTGTGAGGTTGCCTTATCTCGTAAACTCTGTAAAATCATTTTCAGTTAATAATTGTATAATAGTATCGTTGTGTGATATTCGTGCAACTTTACAATCGACAGTTTATTAATTGACATCGGAGTTTTTTGCGGAACCTTAGTCTGTGATGTAATGCCATTTATATTATTTTCATAATCTTGTGTTACGTGACTCTGTATTTTGTAATATTTGTGGCATTTACGTAATATAGTTCGGTTATTGTACATAAGTGAAGTGGATGGAAAATAATACCACGGACCAATAATTCCGAGATGCCGCGAAGACTCCCTGAAAAGTTCTAATAAGGGAGACCGCCGTCTTGTTAGAACATTGAAATTATCGCAAGACACTTGTAACAATAGCAATAATAATCTAGAATATTGGTTGATAAAAATAAAATAATATAAAGAAATAATTAGCATCGTGAAAGAACTTCATTTCAAGATATTGTCAAAAAATTACCAACTCTTTGACAAAGTTAGTAAAGCACTTGTTGCTTGCCAAGTTTCTGGGCACGAAAGATTGGTTTGAAAGAATTTGAGTGTAAGTATTATACATAAGAGGCATTTTCTGATGTCTAACATATTCATTCATAGAAAGATATAAATAATACCTGAGAGACAGTAATGTTAGTAGCAGACACAGTATGACACCGACGCAACGGGGATGGCGCAGTGTTTGTAGTTCCTGCCGGAGCACTGCTCGAGGAAATAGTTTCAGGAGTAATGGTGGCCTGGCTCGCAACACTGTCTGTACTAGCCATGCTCACGTTATCCCCTGCTTCAGCCTCTGCCTCTGAAGCCAGGTCTTCGTCATCTCTTTGAAATCCAAAGATTGCGTGTAATTATTTAATCTCAAAGCTCGTAATATTTTGTAAGTAGTAAACTAAAAGATATATATTACATATTATTAGTATTGCGTGGTGTAACTAGAATGGATAAGGTTAAGAATAAGTAGGTATGTATATCAGAGGAAGTGTGAAAATAGAATTAGTGATAGAAAAGTTAAAGAGTAATAGTTTAGCATGGTACGGGATGAAAGTCATGTAAGTAGACAAGTTTTGAGTATAAGGGAGGGTGGATATAGGGGCAGAGAAAGACCGAAAACGATATAGATAGATTTTGTATATAAAAGGTGTGAATACCAAGATGAAATCTGATAGAGGAGGGTGGAACGGGATTTGTGCTGACCCCTTAGAGGGAATAAAAATGCACACGCTGTCTGAGTGAACGGAGAGTGCCCACGCGTAAGATCCTCGAAGCAGCCCTCTCCACCAACGGAGGACTGGCAGAAGGAGGGAGCAGACTGCCCGCCTCCTTACACCACCGTAGCCAAGCCTGAGATGATGTGCTAGGGGCTCATCTTCTCATTACACAGGTACGACTGACAAGGGGAGGCAGGTGGTGTGTAGCCAGTTTGCCTCCCAAGTAGCACAGGGCCCGGCGGCAATTTTCTGAAGCGCCATGCTTTGCCCAGCATTGCTCGATCCCTTTCCGTGCTGCTAAAAGTGGCGGCTGGTACACCATGAGGTTTTATTGAGTATGAGTCTCACACTACACACTCTTTGCCCCGTGAGGTAAGGTGAAGATAATTATTATTATATATTTATAACTTTGTATTTAATCCCCATCATATAAGTAGGTAAAAAAACAATTTGCTCACGATACAGTTTTATCGTCGATTTGTTTGATCATATATAATAAAATATATTTGAAATGTAGTCTGGTGAAGCTGTTAAGGCCTTGCAACGTCAATAGCGTAGGCAGTTCGAGAAAAAAAATAGAAATATGTAACCACAATACTGTCTATTACAATAATTAAATATGCCAAATTAAATGCCACCATTTGGACTTGGGGCACGAAAAATTCATAGATTGTGATCCAGCGTTTCAATTAAAATAATTAGCAATACATTGAAAGCGCACGATCTACTGCTCTTATACTCCGTGAGAGTTCGCAGCACGTGTGCACTATTCAAACAATGCCTCTGCAATATAAATAACAAGGTTCCGACATACAGAGCTTTTGTTTGAAGTACACTGTGTTTGTTAATTAATATTCTACAGACCTTTAAAGTTTTTAACACACCTTGCAGTAAACTTCTTTCATTACTGGAGCGTGTTCAATAGAGTATGGTCTATTGTTTTATTGTTTATTAATAATTTCTGCCCTAACTATTTCTACGCCATACAAATTTTAAATCGAAAACACAAAACTAAAATTTTGGTAAAATGAATACTTACAATTTGAATAGTATCTATGCGAAGAAACCTAATCATGGTTATTCCATCAAAAAGCTGAAGTAGTAAGAAGAAGTAAGTTAAATAGAACACGATAAATTTATATAATGTTATTAATAACATTTTCATGATTGGTTTTTATTCTGAGAATCTTGGTACTATTCGTTCTATTATTTAAAATTTGTTAATCCGTTTAATCCTATTTTTTATTTTTTTCATTTTCCTTACCTTTGTTCGACAGTCTCCGAAGCTCTGTCTGAGTCTCTCAGTCTAGTGTGCTTGGTCTTTCCCGAGGGCAGTAGACGACGTAAGGAAACTCCTCCTCCGACCACTTCCGATAATAGAGTGCTTCGGGATCCCCCCGTTGCTCTACCCAGTTCTAACGATGCTGAACACGCTGTAAATTTACAGTACATCATTCCAAATAATTAAAATTATATACGTTTTAGTATTTCTTATGTTATTAAGTAGCAAACTAGCTATCATGTAAAATGATTACTGAAGCCTACATATCGACGAAAGAAAGCGGAATTGTTGTAACTTGAAAACCACAACTTTACACCAGAGCCAAAAAACTATTTCAATTATTATTTTCCTATGTAGGTCTAAAACTAGGCAAAAAACCAAGGTATTATCGATGAAAAACGGAATCATAGGATAGCGAGACCCAGTCCATTCGAAGCGGTATTTTTATATACAAGAATATGGTAAAAAGTGATTTAGTCCAAAATGTAAGTTAGGACATTTTCGCTTTCTCCCGTCGATATTTATAATCATCCTTAATGGGAATTACAAAAAAATAGTTTAAAGATGGTATTGGAACGACTATTGTGTTGGTATTTACACTTTACAGATCGAAGCTCTGTTGGTTTGAAAATCAGTAGACTAAAAACTGAACATTTGTTTTGCGACTTCGGTGGTGCATCCAGCTTTTCTCCTATAGCTTTAAATGGTATAGCCTTACCAACCTGCTCTGATTTCCGGTATCTCGGTTCTCTGATCCAAAACGTTGGTTGCATAGACAAGGACGTGAGGAATAGGATAAATGCAGGGTGGATGAAATGGCGAAAGGTGTCTGGTGTCGCTTGTGACCCACGAATGCCCTTGAAACTCAAAGGGAAGGTGTATAAAACTATTATAAGACCAGTAATGTTGTACGCATCTGAGTGCTGGGCGACTAGAGAGACGGATGAGAGAAAACTACATGTGGCAGAGATGCGAATGTTAAGGTGGATGTGTGGTGTAACTAGAATGGATAAGATTAGGAATGAATATATCAGAGGAAGTTTGAAAATAGCACCAGTAACAGACAAGTTAAGGAGTAATAGGTTAGCATGGTATGGGCATGTTATGAGGAGAGATGAAGACCATGTAACTAGAAAAGCTTTGAGTATGACGGTCGATGGATATAGGAGTAGAGGAAGACCGAAAAAAGGATGGATGGATTGTGTGAAAAATGATATGTGTGTAAAAGGTGTGTTGACTGAGATGACATCTGATAGGCGAGCGTGGAAAAGGAAAACATGTTGTGCCGACCCTACTTAGGTGGGATAAGGGTAAGAAGATGATGATGAGATCGAAACTCTGTCGCTCTCTGATTTTACCAAATATTAGTAATATAAACCTCATAAGCGAATTACTGAGTAGTCCGGTGAAGCTGTTAAGACCTTGCATGGTCAATAGCGTAGTCAGAACGAAAAAAAAAAGAAGCGAATTACTGAAATTTGAAAAATTGTAAGGTTTTATAAAATCACGAAGCAAATGAAACTTTTTTTGGATTGTAGGTCTTTAACTGAAAATTTACGCTAACTTATTCTATTTACTGTATTAAAATGGTGTTTTTAAGCTTTATTTAAGAATTAGAAATTCTGCGAATTTAATAGTAGACAAGATATCCAACTATAGACAAGATATTTTAATTAAAATCTGAGATTATAGAGTCCATAATAAATACAATGATTCAGATGATACACATATTGGCGATGGCTGCTCTGCCCAGCGCGTTTCACTTTACCTCTACTCAGCGGCTGCGCGCCGGCTGTATTGCAACATGCGATAGGTGGACGAAAACATTTGAGGCAATGAAAAAAACGTTTCACTTTAATGACTGAAATTCTAGCTGTAACTTAGAACGAAATTGAAACACTATAAAGTACTCATTTGTTAATGAAAAAACATATATCATGTTAGTTACCATCACTGTCAGTGAGGGATTCCTTATCGGCGGCGCGGTGGTAAGCCCTAGTGCGGTGCGCTGAGTGAAGCGCGAGGCACAGCGCAGCGAGCGCTGCAGCGGCTGCGAGCTGCGCGCCGCGCCGCCGCCGCGCCACCACTCGCCGCCGCGCATCGACGCCCACGCAGCCGACACGTTGCGTATCGGCTCTGCAGTTCATTTTTTAAAAATCACTTGTTACAATTTTGCCATATCTTTTTTTTTCATTTTTCATATGTATCTAATTTTTTTTGTCTAATTTATTTATGTATATTTTTTAGATTTTTGTAAAAAATATATTTGTATTTGGAATAAGTAATAAAATACATTTCAATTATTTTTTAAAATGTACGTCTAACTGTCTGTTGGTTGTGACATACAACACTGCTAAAGTATTGCGAAATCATAAAGCATACCCTCGAGTAACATTTAGTCTTGGTCTCATTAAAATCGGTTCACTCTATCAAAAGTTATTGTAATTTTAATGAGAAAAGCATCTACTTTTACGTTACTTATCTAAGTAAATGGACTTAATAGATTCAGACAATTTTATTAAACACAGTTTTTTTACATAACGTTCCACGCGGACGAACTCAGAGGCACAGCTAGCATATAATAAGTACAAAAACAACAATGACCATCAATAAACAAATATTATATATATTATCAGTATCCTACGTTACTTCAAATTTCATACCAAATTAAAATATATAATTTATAATCATCGTTTGCTATCCTTAATGGCAACAATTCAACATAATAATACAAGAGCCAATATAAAAAAATAAAACTCATCAGAACTACAAAAAAATTTGATCTCCATGTTTCCTGTTACACATACATAAAATACATACATACATAAAATACTTTACCAATCTGTGTGGCGTGTGCAAGAAAGCCACCAGAGCATCGCTCGGTCTGATCTCCCGATTGAAGTTCCACAAGGATATGCCTGCCTCCAGCGATTTCCATAATTCCACCGCTATCCGTCGTCGTTTCCACGTCACCGACCTTCAAATAAACTTTAAAATTAATGTAAATAGCGAGAGGAATATTAAATAAATTGAATGACCAGATTAATTGCATACCACGGCAGAGCTATCTGGACCATCCCACGAAGCTAATAGCGGTGATCCTAGAGAGTCACCATCGCGAGCTCTCAATGCTTGACCTGCACAAGGCAGCTTCACTGCTTCCATTCGCAGGCGAACTACTAAACCTTCTTCAGCCTGGAAATAAGTTACTTAATTAATTATCACTTATTTTCTGTCGAATTAGGTTCCAATATTTTTTGTATCACCAAGTTCTTATTCTTTCTTCGTAATGACCTATAGATATATTTGAAATAGTATGTGATATATTTTCAAAGCTTTTTTCCAGTCTGAGTTTTAAAACTTATCACTTATTTTACTTACAGACATTAATTATAAATTAACAATAACTTTCGGTATACCATCTGTGTACTACAACTAATATACCTTTTCAAAAGCTTTAATAAGTCTCATCGATATTCAATTGTCTGTTATATCAATTAACCCATACAATATTCAGGAACTTTTACTATCCTATTATACAATGAACGAACTATGCTAAGTTTTAATTGAAACAGGCACTACAGCAAATTTAGGAGACCAGATAGTTCACAAAATTTGCGAAACAACAATAATCACTTGGCCGTAAAATTTGAAACTGCACTTGGAAAATCAGTACACGACGAACTACGAAAAGGGTTTGTAGTATGTTTAATAGATAATTAAATTAACAAACTTATTCTTAATGATAAAACAATTATTTTCAATGGCTTGCTTTTGTTCAACGCACTTCGAAATTGGGTACTGCACTTCAGTCCAAATTCCGATTTAGCTACGCAATGGTATTTACAAAACTCAATTATAATATATGCGCCACGATTTCTTGCAAACAGGTGAACATAACTAAAAGGTGTTAAAAGGTCTGAGGAATGACTTGCGAAGTCTAAATAATTCTTTAATATTGATCAAGAAAATATGAAGAGTGATTTTTTCTATAATCAAAAAAAATCAAAATAAAATTAATGCTGTTGCAACATTAGATATTACTGTAAATCCTGCTAGGTTTATATAAAAGCCTCGTTAATAAATAAATAATTTTCGAGAGTAAGTTGTTAAGGCTCTTATTTGCAGTGTTATTATCATCAACAGATGTAACTTGAACGATTATACTAAAATTATTAAGTATTTCTACAACATTACGAACTTTATAATATTTGACTATTTAATTAAAATAAGTTTTTGGTGCAACGGACAATGTCTGTATCAATAGTAGAGTTGGAGTTTAGTTAAATATTAGTTCCAACGTCAGTAATAAGTACCCCAGCTCCATTTATTAAGCTATGATATTGCTATGAGCAAGTTTCGATAACAGAGGAAACGTTTGCAAATCTGTTTTACTAACGTTTAACTTTTGATTAGCGGTATTCAGATCTTGCGAAGCTTT
The DNA here is from genome assembly GCA_015888305.1 of Antheraea pernyi. NCBI lineage: Eukaryota > Metazoa > Arthropoda > Insecta > Lepidoptera > Saturniidae > Antheraea > Antheraea pernyi. The sequence goes on along the minus strand of MU158811.1, from coordinate 582,477 downwards.
GTATAATCCTTTCAGTATTAAATTATTTCGAGACAATTTTCAAGGCATCCGTAAAGTCTGTGTTTGATTATATACTGTGACATGTTTCGTTTACATTGACTGTATGAATATATCTTTATTTTTACTTTTCTACTGAAACACACATTTATATATAGTTATTTTCGGTCTTCGTTTTTATTATCGTACAATTTATATTAGATTGCATTTCCTATGATTCCAAATAGAACAAATATAATTGTAATTTTATATTTAATTTTTCTATGTAATTAAGTATTTCATTCACAAGTTCACTCTGAGTTACGGTGGTCTTTTTATTATCCCGTGCCAATTCTTACTGTCACTTCACATCCCACGAACAATACCCGTTCGATAACTTTCTAAAGCCTTTGTCGAATATAACACCTCACAAAAGCTTAGAACAAGTTCCAATTCAAGGTTATGACATAAAATTACTGAGTTGGAAAGATTTATCATTTAAATTTTTTTATAGCGAGTTTTAGTTTTCTTTTCTGTATGCTATACTAGCTGACCCGTGCCCACTTCGTTGGGCGGTAATAGGCATTATCAAGCTACAACTTTTTTCTAGAACTCAATCATATATCTCTATATAACGATACATATATAACATCTCTCCCCCTTTTAGTTATCCATTAATATAAAAGAAAGGTTTGAAATTAGTTTCCGGAATCGATCGCAATAACTGCTGACCCGCTGTCAATTTGAAATTCAATTTGAACCCCTAGAACACTGACTACTTCTTTCATAGGCTCACCACGAATTCTACGAATGTTATATTACTTAACGTCATCGCCGTTCTCATTTACACTCCCCTTAAACATGAAATTATATTTTTTACACGTCGACGTAGGTAGGACACCTGTTTATTACATTTTATACATTTATAATCAGTAAACGGACACTGTTCTTCCTTTTGATTCCGGAAACCACACACTGTACATTGCAATTTATCACCGTTTGAGTGTTTAGCCGCGATCTTAAACAAATTCTGGGTATGAGAATAATTCCGCTCCGATGGTGGTGCCAACTGCCTGCCCCTGTACGTGCACTCTTGAGACTCTCCGCGATTTGTAACGCCGTAGCCAATGTTAAATCACCGAGATCCTGAGCGAATAACTTTTCTCGTTCCGCGTCTGGTAGCATCGCGATCACAAAACGATCTCTCAATGCTTCTTCCACGTTTAAGAATCCACAATATGCAGTTAGCCCGCGAAGTCTCGCCGCCTAATCAGCGTAGCTTTTACCATCATATTGTGACACTGTGTAAAATTATTCCTCTCACTAAACCCACATTTCTTGGGAATGAAGTGATCGTCGAGAAGCTTCAGTATGTGTTGAAATGGCACCGACTGGAGTTCTTTAGGTAAGGCCAAATCCAATGCAAGCTGATATGTGGCCTCCACGAGTGCGCTCAACAGTATCGCCCGTCGCTTGTGTCCCAACGGATCCTTAGCTTCGTTAATGTCATTCGCAATAAACCATTGCATTAGTCGCGCTGTATACACTTGCCACGTTTGTCTATTATGATCAAAATTAGGCAAAATCCCAATTTGAGCCATAATTATGCATTTTTATTTTATACGCGGGTAGTTCGTCGCCACTGTTGTGTATGATGCGACACGAGTAAAACAACAGCTAGTTGAATACGTACTCACGTTTATTCTGAGAACTAACAGTGAGTACAGTCACTGTATATATATATATATAACGATACATATATAACAGTTCGTAAGAAACGTTTTCGTTCGACCATTTTTTCTCCGACTCCCCAGATATTACCCCCTACAACCTCACAAACTTTACCTCTTTATAATATTAGTATAGATAATATAATTAGTTAATAGCTTCTGCCTGTAACTTCGTACGCGTGGAATAGTTATTTTAGACTAAGACGCAGCGGAAGCTCTCAAAAGAAAAATACCCCGATATTAAGACATTTTTCATTGTTGCTCCGCTCTTAGTGGTCTTAGCGTGATAATATATAGCTTATAACACTCACAAATAACGTGGCTTTCTATCGGTAAAAAAATTTCAAAATCGGTGAAGTACTTCCTGAGATTACTCCTTACAACGTCACAAACTTTACATCTTTATATTATAATATTCGTATAGAAGCATAGATAAGTTCAAGTGTTTGACCACAATGTCATTTGATGTTAAATGACGATGTGGTTTTAGATGGTAAACACGATAAACCTAGAGAGAGCTGGTTCTCGAGTGCAGCTGCTGGAACACACCAACAGGTGCTTGGTGACAGATTTACAACCTGAGGGTGATAGCTAGCCAGATGTACTTAGAAAAAGCCCTACCACCATACTCATCACGATGTTTTCTTCATCGAAAGCTGCAACTTACCCGGTGTCCGACCACACTATCAACTAAGCCATCATCGCATCAGAATTACTGAATAACTGTTGTATTATAGAGTTATTGGACATATAACTATATAGTTAGCTTTAAAATGCTCTTTTGATAGTTGTTTATAGGGTGCAAAATACTGAACAATGACATCCTCATTTGCGACCTAAAAAAAATATTATTTCAAATCCGATATACTTACAATACAACAAAAACAAATATCGTTTGGCTTCATCCCAACAAATCCCAGGGGAAATGAAATTAACAACCGCTGACTATAACGCGGTCCAATTTTCCCGGAAACGCGTCCCCAAACAATATTACCGTTGAAGTGGCTGGCTATCAGTAAATAACCGAGTAACTCGCGCGGAAATGGACAAGTTTTAATGACTCGACGGCGATACAAATTCAATAAAGGGTCGTTTAAACTGAACCGGCATTTCTACCGTATGTTATTATTAGTGCCAAATGAACGAACACACTACTAATAGAACGACGATCCCTTAATTTGAGAAAACGGCTTGTACTAAACATAATTTTAAAATCTATCTATAGAGTAAATAATTAAAATATTGTGAGACGATGGTTTCTCTTTGGTTAGCATGTTCAGGAACGACGTCGTTTCGATAGACGTAGGTTCGAATCATTGCAAAAAAGGTGGGGTTTGCACTTTCAAGTTGAAAATATATCGTGAAGCATCTATAGGTGTGTTCGGACATCTGAACTTTAGAGTCAGTCTTTGCTTAGCTACTACTCGCAAATTGAAAATCTATCACAAATTACCTGTAATGTATGTTTCCTCTAGTTCCCTTCAAAATTTAGCGTGCTTAACGTACTAGACCACATCGTTCTTTCACATCAGATGAGATTTTCATCCAACGCTAATGACCCTGAACGTGCCAAATATTCTCAAATCTCATCTTTATCTAGCAGAAGGCAAGGAAGTGAATTAATTTACCTACTTACTATACATACTTAACTTTAACATTAATATTCGTGGTCGCTACAAAAGACTATTTCATATTATCGCTACAAAAGACTATTTCATATTCCTTTAATATAAATAACATTTCTTTTAATAAGTCATTGTTAACGTGTGTCCCTCATTTAGTAATATCACAAATTCTAATGCCTACAGCGTGGTACCAACACCTGCATGGACATTTTTCACCTTAGGCAACGCGTGGTCTATAAATATATTTTTTATTTATTTATTTAAGTAATAAACAGCCATACATAAAAATATTATAGTCTAAAAGGCCTAATGTAGCATTATTTAAAATCAAAACATTTTTAGACTATTTTTAAGAAATCGCAGCATTAATATCGTTAGCATTAACTTAATAAGTATGTTTATAAACTTATGTATGGTTTGAATTAATTGCAAATTATCATAATTTTTTTCATCTGGGAAAGTATGTTTCGTTCTTTTAACTTATACATAAAAGTATAAATAACTAAAAAAAATACATAAGTATACTTTATATACCAGTCATATACAGCACATCATCCATTTTCTTTTTATAAGATAAATAATATAAATTATTAGAAAATCTTACTTGTTACTTATCTTACTTGTTATCATTCTAATATTATATGTTTGAAGTTATTATATTCGTATATGCTTGTAGGATTGTATTGTATTAAGCAATAGATGTGCATACATATAAATATAGATAATATAACAGACAAATAAAATGGAAATAATTTAATTTACTATCTGTAATGTGTGTGTTGTACAATAAATAATAAAACTTATATTTTCAAGCATGCTAGACTGTTTGAACAGTCCATAAAATAAACACACTGCGCAATGAAATTTGTAATATCTCAGATATATTATGAGGTATGTCTAACTCGTATTAGCCGTATTTTCCCTGGGAATAGCCTACCATATGGATACGTTATATTTGACTTAAAATTAATTACTTTTATGTTTGACTGTTGAATTAAGAGTAGGTATACTGTAATGCAACGACGTTCATTAGTACTGATACATTAATACGCACAGACAAAAACGCGTGCACACGACGACGCACTAAGTTCGAGACTCGTTCCTTTCTAATCTTAATATATAAAAATCCAGTGTTATGATGTTTATCCACGATTAACTCCGGGACTACTCTACCGATCTTCATGAAACGTTGGCCTTTATGTATAATTTGGTTAGTCCGGTGAAGCTGTGAAGACCCTGCCGGGTCAATAGCGTAGTCAGTTCGAGAGAAAAAAAATGTATAATTTGGTCCAACTTGAGTGATAGGATGATTTATATTTCGATTAATGGTCTCAATATTATTTAATTACAAATTAAATAATCGCCAATGTTGATTATTGTTATTAATTATAAGAATCATTAGTCTTGAACAAATGGCGCTCTAAATAAGTTTGTCGACGGAAAAATAGGCGACCGCCTGATATAGATGTATCATAGATGGCGCCACGTTTTAATTTTAAATGTATTTTTCAACTCCAATTTTATAAAGCAATTTTACGATGCACGTGTTTTATGTAATTGAACATGTAATAACTGAGCTACAGCAACGCGTGACCGAGCCAGCTAGTTTGATATATATTTACAGTTAAATATATTAAGGAAATATAAACAACCAACCTGTAAAAGCCAGAACGACCTAGAACGGCAGGCCCTCGCTGAACCAGCTAGCAACCGTGCAGCTGGAGCTAAATGCAGCACGCATCCACAGCGACACCTCGCACCTACTTCAGCAATCACCAAAGAGGTATCGCCAGCCCAGGGTTTTGCGTTGCATTCACATGCTGCAAGTTCTACAGCTTGACCCTGAACAGAGAGCGAAGGTTGAAGTTATACGAATAATCACTATACACGTAGAAGTGATTAAATTAGTTTTACAGTACCTTATTATAACCATGATATAGTATAAAAAGAACGGTTACTGATGAGAAATATGTTAAAGCGGCAGGTATTTTCTTGTAGCCGGACCTAGGGAAGATGGGTCGGGGGGCCCATCTTCCTAGTGCACAGGTCCGGTGGCCAGAGGAGACGGCCGGTGTGTAACCGGCTATCTCCTAACAGGACGAGGCCCGGCGGCAGCGATATCGCTGCTGGGCCAACCGCTGGGGCGGCACGATGAAGTCTATAGAGATCTCGTGCCGCTCCAACTTAGCGGTAGACGTACACCGTGGGGTTTTAGTCCGTGCGAGACGGACATAACCCACCCTCTCCCCCGAGAGGGTGGTGTATCCATAAGGGATTTCCCCCCGTAAAAAAAAAGGTGTTGCCTTCATGCTTGCTTGCCAACTTACATTTTTTTACTTTATAAGTTTTAACGTCTGACCACAATCTCATCTGAAATTAAATGACAATGATGTCTTAGATGGTAAACATGCAAGAGCTATAGGAACCTGGTTCTCAAATACAGTTACCACAATACACTAATTTGAGCATGGTAACTAGCTAGTTACCATCTAAGCGGGCTTAAATACAGTCCTACCACCAGGCTATGGTTTCATCTCAATGTTTTCTTTCATCAAAAGAATAGCTTAGTCACAAGATTTCAATCTTACGTCCAACGAGACGGTATCCGCAAACACTATCTGAGGCATCGTGCCTTTAAAATCTCCATCTTGAAATAATGAATACTTTATTACACATTTTAGTTTGTGCACTAGCGATATTAAGGCCAAAAGGCATTTTCTTCCAGCTAACCAATGTTATTACGGAAAAATAAAGATGCAGACACAAAAAGAGTAACAGAAAATTAGTATAATTGTAATAATAAAAATCAGTTTAACGTTCAAGTATACCTAAAATACAAATAAATAAATAGTGTACTGAATAGTTACAATAATATACACTACTAATTAACATTACTAATTATTAATTCACAATATCATTAACAATATGCAACGCCTTTTTTATCTTTTTCTCTCATATTAAAATTAAAATTAGTTTTTGTATGGGTCCTTAATTTAATTTAATTATATGTATAGCAATAGATAGATATTTTAAGTTTATGTTTACGATTTGGGCGCGAAATAATAAGTAATATTTACTTGTATTTCATCCGGGAAATTTTGAGGCCTAGCTGAAAACCAGCGCTGTTTTCAAAGGCGGCAATACGCTGACGCTAGGTCTCTTTGTCATAGTTTTGCTTTTTTACGGTTATGATTTTTTTGTACACTTATACTATGACAATAAATATATTTCTTTCTTTCTTCTAATAATCCAGAGGTCGATATTAGTCGAATATTCATTGTATTTTAAAGTTTCAAAATAAATAAAAATAACCTTTAAAAAAATTATATATTGATGGACCGAAAGTTAAAAAATGTCTGCTAAACCGAAAAAAAATTAAAACCAGAGGGAGATATTATTAATTGTTTTCCTATGCATATTAATATACAGATATACATATAATTCCGCTCCTACATACATGCTAATATATAACTATAACATAAGTATGATAAAATATATACACACAACAAAAGTTAATTATAAACACAAATTGTAAAGATATGAATAATCTATGTCCTGATTGTCAAATAGATATCGATGTGGTGGGATTTTATAGTTAGTAATAATTTCAACGTCCTGTATTTGGCGCTGTACCATATTCCATATGGCAGTTATCGTGAAAGAATTAGAGAATATATAGAGTGGATATCTGTGTATATATTTTGCCTTTTTTATAAGAGTTTTAAGATTACGACATCGAACCATAGGGAATATTTCCCAAAAAACAATACGAAAAATTTAGAATTCTAAAGTAAAATTAACTGAATAATATGTATATGGAGATTGAAAATGTATATTTTTTTAATAGTAGTAATCATGTAATAAAAAATACTTTATTATGTAACAATTACATATGCAAAAAAAAACATTGAAAATATTATTCTGGTGTTTCTTTGTGCTCTTCACTCTCATCAAGTTTTTCTTCTGATCCAGCCTCTGTCACTTGTTCATCCTCTCCGGCTGAATCTTCAGATTGGACTTCTTCTCCCGTCAATTTTTCAGCTGCGTCTCCATCTTCATCGTCTTTAACATGTTTTTGATTTTCCTCGGTGTCTAGCGTTTCCATTATTACCACAGATTTTGTTGCTGATTTCTCATGATCTTCAATAAATTTAGATTGAGATTTCAAAGCTGTTTGAGAGTATGCAAGATCTTTCATTATAGATTTTTGTATTTCAAGTTTACTAGCAGCCAATAGCTTTCCTACATCTGTCATATCAGCTATAGATTCATCTTCTTCTGCACTTTCAGTCTCACTAGACTTAGTTGAGGTTACAAATGACTGAATACTCTCTTTTGATGCTAGTTCCTCTTGAGAGGAAGCAGGTATCAATTGCATGCTGGGTATTGTTTTAATACTTCCAAGTGTAGATGTTGAGATAGAAATTGACGATGAACTACGTTTATTTACTTTCAAAGATTCTCTAGAGGTAAACGATGTTGTGAGAGGGACTGCAGATTTCTTTGCAGAAGTCTTTGGAATAAAACCGAGATCTCCTTCCTCATAAATTTTACCCATTGAAGCTAGCGTTTCTATCGACTCTGCTCTTTCAACCTCACGAAATTGAGTGACTATATCAAGCAATCGAGATAGTAACATTTGTCGATCCATTATTTCACGCGTAGGATCTGTCGTAGCCCATTGATCTAGTTTTAGAGCACCTTTTACTGCATAAGCAGCTGCTTTTAATATTTTCTTTAATTTTCCGCTCTCTTTGGCTGCTTTAGAGGCTTCGACCGCGGCTTTGTTCTGTTCACTCATTTTAGCGTGCAAGTTTTGTTCTAATATTCGGACTTGTAATGCTAAATTTTCATTTTCTTTCGTTAACTTCTGAATTTTTGTTTGTAGTTCATCAAAATCGAATGTCTTTTTATCAAATAATGCTTTTTCTTTCTTAATCTCGTGAAAAGCTGTAGTAAGTTGATCTATAACTTTTAATTGTACAATATTTTTATTAATTGCCTTATCTCGTTCTTCCTCTGCTAACTCCATAGCAATACGAGCAGCTCTTTCACTTTCTTTTAGTTTTTCACCCTGCTCAGTCAGCTTCACCTGACTAGAAAGGATATTATCAAGTTCATTATTTATGGCTATATTTTCTCTTATGACCCTATGCGTGGATGCAGCAATTCTCAATTCTGTAGCATCTTGAAAATCTTGAGCAAGTTGTAAAAGTCTACCTTCCATTTCTTTCTTTAGTTTATCTTTACCAATTACAAACTTTTTTTCAGCATCATAAATAACTCTTTTGTATTTCATTTCCTGGTCTTTAAATGCTTGCTCCTGCTTCTCAAACTTTTTCATCAGATCGTCCCTTATAGCCCTAAATTCTTCCAAAGTGTTGAGTTTACCAGCTAAGAGTTTATTCTCTGAAGTAAGTTGGTCTTTCATGATAGAAAAATTTCTTTCTAATTCTGTAACAGTTTCTTTGAACTGTGCAGTTTCTATCTCTCTCGTTTCTTCGAGACCCTTAACCTTGTCTTTTAACTCACTGTTTTCTTCATTTTTAAGATTCAGAGTTTTCTTTAAATAAGCAATAATGTCAGCACGGTCTTCGTCAAGCTTGTCGTAAGCTTTCTGTAATTCCTCATTTCTGATTTCATATTCTTCAACAGTTGTTCGAAATCTTGCTATTTTTCTATTACAATCCGCTATTTGAAGCTCGAGAAATGTTTTCTCAACTTCTGTAAAAGTAGCACCTATCTTCTCTTCTTTCTTTTCGTCCTTCTTACCTTTATCCTTCTTTGGAGCCATACCGAGATAGTATTATCAGCAAAAATATGTAAATTAAATTATAAAAACATATGTTTCTATTCAAGTCCGCGTATATTGACAAGACATTGACTAAACGGTTTCCTAGCGATACGTTGCTTAGTTACTGACTACAAATTATCTGTTAGACAATTATAACATTAAACTGACACGAAAGAGAAGAATAAAGTTTCATTGGCATATATTTTAATTTTACAATCTTTAAAGATGAAAAGTTGCATTGTATGTTTATAATTCTAGTTATTCTGAACCATGCAACGAATTTTGATACAATTTTCACAGCCGTTTAGAGAATATCTTTCAAAGGTTTATATATATAAGAATATATATTATACGAGTGTAAAGTAGATATCTATGTATTCCAATGATATTGTAAGGAATTGTTGGGCATTTATAACGTGACCACGTTGGTAAAACCTTATAAGATATATAAAAATAATGCAATACAGAATTGTTCATCTGAAAAATGCCTACATAGAAGTACACGATGGTATAGGTTTATCTAATAAGAATAATCCACAGTAATACATTTTATCATATTGCATATTTTTTTAAATAGTTGATTATTTATGACAAATATAGTATTGATTCTTATCCATTTAAATACTTTAGTCACGTTGAGTATTTAATTTAGACTAAAACTGCCCTATACAGTATATGACTTCGATAATTTTTATAGAATATATCACAGATTTGAAAAAACGCACAACGAAAAAAAAAATTATGTGAAGATTCTTACATACCTTTTATGATTTAAATGGCATGTAAATATCAATGCATCTAAAACTTATCCACATTATAGAGACCCTGATGACACCACATATTGCACACATGCGAAGCCAGAGCGAGTCGATAGTCTTGTATATTCGCGTAGCTTTGTATTTTGGATCATGTTATTAATTCAAATATTTAAAATGTGTCGGGGTTTAAGGGGTGTCGAAAACCATCATAAGACTTGAGACCCCCAAGCCAATCTAACCTGCACGTGGTACACTCTGCTGAATAACGAACGAGGTAAAGGCGAAAGCGGGGTGGTAGGGTTTTACAGCCTGACTGGGTCGCAACCACCATGTATATGGCGAAAAAGCTCGTCATAGTGATTCGCTTCTGCGGGTCGCGTTTCGGGATCAGCCTGTGCATATCCAGCTTTTTGCAGGACGGCATTACAGCGGCGACCGGCGACGGATGGTTTGTCACTCGGTGGTCGCGTCTGTTTTGGATTGTAGTGTGCTTACCATCAGGCATAGTGCAGTCATTTTGCCGTGCTACATTTTAAAATATGTATCTACCATTGAACTTTGATTTCGGTGTATATAAACTGGGAAACTTAAAAAAACTAAACATGTTATATGAACGATTAACATTGGATGTAGCTCATTCAATAAACAGTATGAAAATGAGTATTTTATTTTCAGATACGTTATCGTAAATTACACCAGTAGTAGTCAACTAGCATACATTTCATTACAGTACATAATCATATTTATATTAATAGTCCTCATAATGTAATGGTATAAAACCTTACGTGCTTAGGATCTGAGAGGCGGTAAGATAATGTGCAGGGAGCACAAGGTAGACTTATACGAATTATCACCTACATAACTGACCCATGTATGTGACCTATTTAGCTGCAATTATTCAAACTATGCTTGTATTGTATATATGTACAATTTGTATTTATAGTTAACATTTGCTGTATATATTCATTTTTATTATAATATTCGTCATTGTTATATATTTTTATGTAAGCATGTCTATTTGTGTATATACAGTGGTGGTCGTATAATTAGATACACTACCAACGGTCCTAGACATTATGTAAGATACTTCACCGCCATCGTTTTTAATTTGAGATTAAACCATAAATAAGACAAGAATATGTTCAACGATTTATCATTTATTAGAAAAAACAATATAAATCTCACTACAAAAGTGCAGTTTCAATATTATATTACTACTAATATTACAACTAATTGGAAACAACAACAAAAAAGAATAAAAAATAATCTTTTTTTAAGTATTAGTAATTAGTATTGTTATTTACGAAATAGCTACTATCTACAACCAACCAATAGTTATAATTAATATTTAGTATCCCTTATTTTCAATAACAGCACTGTAACGACGTGGCATTGATTCAATCAATTTCATACTTTTTTCTAGAGGGATTTAATTCCATGCTTCAACAAATGCTTCATATAGTTACGTTTGTTTGAGAGTTTGTTTTTAATAATATACCAGAGATTTTCTATCGGGTTTAAGTCCGGACTATTTGCTGGCCAGTCTAAAACGGATATACTCTGTTCACTAAGGAAACATTTGACGCTATTGGCCGTGTATTTAGGGTCATTGTCATGCTGAAAAATCCAGGTTACAGGCAAATGATCGTCCGAGTAGGGAATCATTGTGTGCTTTAAGATATTTTTGTATTGCCATTGATCTATTGTACCTTCAATCTTCCGAACGGGTCCACATCCACATCCCGGAAAACACCCCCAAACTTTAATATTACCACCACTGTGCTTGACTATACTCCTTGTGTATTTATATTTAAAAGCATTGTTTACAGGACGTCTAACATAGCGCTTTCCATCGGAATTTACCGTATTTATTTTTGTTTCATCTGATAATAACACTTTTTCCATTCTTATACCGTTTAATTAACATATTTTTTAACGAATAATAATCGTTTCTCTCGGTCTTGCTTGGTAAGAAGCGGTACCTTTCGAGAGATTCTTCCAAACAATTTAGCTTTCACTAATCTTCGGCGTATCAGTCGTCTCGGGGCATCAGGCGAAAAAACTTTATTTTTAATCTGGTTGAAGCCTTTAATTCGGTCTTTTTTAGCAACACGAACGATTAGCGTATCTTCTCTGGGAGAGGTTTTTCTTGGCTTTGTACGCCCGCTTATGATCTATATGTAAATTAACAATTGTTTGCCTAGCTGACTCGTCACAACTTTTATTTTTGCCCATTCAATTAAATTAAACAAAAAAAAAATTGAGATATTTTTTTAATTCCTGCTAAAATAATAGTAAAGGCCAAGAAAGAAATGTTATTCTCCAATTTAAAAAAAAGAACGATCTATGGATGTTCTTTTAAATGTTTCTAATTAGGCGTCCAAGCAGCCAGTAACAGAAAATAAACTCCTAAATGTGTAAGACTCATTTTATAATTAGAAGTAAGATATGTTTTATATTTTATGCATTTAATGAGTTTTTTATTTGAGCTATGTTGGCTATATTATTGCATGATTATTAATTATTGAATGTGTATACTTTCTTTATTCATATGAAGTGTTTCTAATTATATGACCACCACTGTATATGACTATATCTATGTTATATATACCTATATGTATTCATTTTATTATTATTATTATGTACATATATATGTATGTATATATGTATATTACTACATATTATAAAACAAATTCCTCTACCAAGTTTGTGTTTCTGTTCACGTTAACTTAAAACTACTGAACGGATTTTCATGCAGTTTGCACTGGTAGATAATATGATTAATGAGGAAGCTTTCGGTATATAATTTGTCAAGGTTTTTTTATTATCAGGGCGGTTCAACATCCGCCGGGTCGCCTAGTATATATATTTATTCTTTTTTTTTTTGTTACTTTTCTTTATATACACAGTACATACGAAACTGTTCGATGGTGGTAGAGCTACGCTGAAGCTATTACTGGTTTCAGAATGAATGGGTCGGCTCGTCTGGGGCAGTACCACTCTCTCATAGAAAACCGACGTGAAGTAACAGTGCTTGCATTATTGTGTTTCGTTCGGTCAGTGAGAGCGCCAGAGGCACACCTCCCGTCCCCTCTCCTCTCTCCTCACCCTCTCCCTCATCTAACCCTTCCCCCCACAGAGTGGCAATGCACTTGCGACTCCTCTGGTATTGTTAGTGTCCATGGACGGTGGTGATCACTTAACATCAGGTGCCTCAAATGTTCATTTGCCACCTATGACATAAAAAAAAACTTGATGGATAACAATACCGCTAGTTAGCTGGAAGAAAATGCTTTGTGGCATTATGCTCGCCAGTATACAAACATAAAAGTGGAAATATGTATTTATTCATACGCTTAATCAATACAATTCAAAATTTAAATAGCCTTTATACATTACCTCGCAGTACTTCGCTCCGTAAGCCGGTGGCGGTGAGTCGCAAAACCTGTGCCTACTGCGCGTGCGCGTCGAGCAATGCGCCGGCGCAGGACACGCAGACCACGGCGACCACTCCCCCCACCCACCGGCACCTCCGTCTGTTCAGAGAATACATTTAATAACAGATATCCTACTTAAACGAGACCACGTGAAGGAAGACATCGTGAGAAAACATAGAATTGTGGATTTCTCAGATTTTGAAATACCCAATACGTCGTGGGCTTGCGTGGCGATTATATTCATACCTTCCTTAGGGGAAGAGACCTATGCTCTATAATGGGTCTCCAGCTTAAGCTAATAATAACGATAATGATGATGTACTCCTTAAGGGCGATGAGAGAATATTTACAAATACTTATCATAGTACGGTTGCGTCAAGACATATTCTTGCACCAACATATATAACAAAATATATAACACACCTACGTACTTTGTCCAGTATTATATTTACCAGAACTTATGAGAATATTTATTTCTTTTATTTTTGGCATCCAATCTTCTAGTACATTATTACTGCTATTATCGATTATTTATTTATTTATTAGGAAAACTAACAGCTATAATACACAAAACATAGTTATTAGACTAGAAAAAAACATCAAGCCATTTATAAGTCTTCGCCGATATAAAACAGAATACAATCACTTGCATTATATGGTATTAGGTTAACATTATAATAAAGAAAGAAGAAATTCAAGAATATAAACAGTCGATTACTATTTGCAATCGCCATCATTAAAGAACGTCCTTGTTAAAAACGTTGTCGCTTTATTTACACTTGTATTAAATAGGTCAAAATCACCTATCTCGCTCATAGTGTTGAAGGAGTGACTAGCTCGCCATAAATATGAATTAGGTAATGTTACAAGTTTCTTGCAATCATTTCAAAACTTTCCAGAGAGTTTTGTGAAAAGTCAGAATCCATGCTCCATATCATCATGAATCCATGCACTTAACTTGCGCACAATAATTATTACGTAAAACACCACCAATATTACAAAATATAGAGTCAATATAACACACGATTATGAATAAAATCTAAAATCCACTACATGACATTCCAAGATTCCACAAAAACTCCTTTACGGGAATAGTTTTCGGCTAACCTGACAGTGGCAATGTAGGTAGGCAGTCCATCCTGACATCGGACACAGCGCCAGTCACAGCCTGGGAGACATACACGAAGCAGTACTCCGGGTACCTCTCACTGAACAAATGACAGTCGAACGACGCTGTGTGTTGACCTCTAGGAGTACAGATCGTGTTAAAATGAATCAAATATAACACACTAGAGAAACTAAAAAAATAAGTATTAAATTAATTTTATTTCATTAATGTATTGCAGGTTCAGTTAAAGTTACCAATATTTTAGATATTTATGTTTTGTAATTTACTTGGAGACTTTTTCAATTCATTCATTCCAAAACCATAAAGTATTAAGCTCTATACAAACTAATGCAGACTTTATGAGACATAGCTTAATAGACTGTCGGAAGCATAAGCTTAAAAAATACCTGATTTATTACAAAATAATGAAAAATAACAAATCATATATGGTATAATCATATTTTTTTCTAAAATGTATTTTTAAATATTTTTTTGATTTGTACGAACTTATTTTTATTAAATTATGAAATTTACGATGTTGTGAAATAAAAAAAAACAATTAAAAACATAGTCTACCACTTTAAGATCAAGGTCTGAAAAAATCAGCCGTGGGATTAACAACTGCCAATTTGCGGTGGAACTAATCAACAAATTTGCCAACACCATTACTACAGTAATTGTCTACGATTACTCATTAGATAGAGATAACCTCATACACAACGTACGAGAAAGAGAGATAGCTGTTACTACACTGATTGGTACGTATTCAGAGTGAATTAATGTTTTTGAATTACTCTGATTTATTGAAGTTGCTTTCAAATCAAATTCTATTCATGAACCAAATCATTTTAAGCTGGTTACGTCACCCATAATGTTATATATACAAAATTTGTGGTCGTTAATTGATAAAATCAATTTGTTGTAGGTAGTGAGATAGTAAAAATAGACAGGACAAGTCAAAAGCTCTGATCAAGATAAAAAATTACACAAATCTATATACATGATTTACACTTGGAGCATAGACTTCATTCATATTTTTCGACAACGTATTTGTGATTTCGAATATTAAAAATTCTACTTATTTAAATTTTACTTACCTTCTGACCCTTCTCTCCACAATGTACCGCAATTTATCGGAATCACGTCCGAAAACGCGTACTCTATCTACCCCCTCTATAGCACACTCGGGGTACTGGAAAAGTACTCGGACTCCCTCGCCGCAAGGGAAAACTGACCCTCCGTGAACGTTCAGCACAAATTGATCCGACCAGTCAGCCTGAGAAATCCATAAGTTTACTATAAACTTGGCTATTTCTTCTTAGGTGACGTTAAGAGCTACATACACATGATTAAGTGATACTAATACCCAGGATCTTACAACCTAAATATAAGATAATAATGAAACCAACAAGAAATTCGAGTCACTAACATCTCTGTCCGTAATTCTGTATTTCTTCTGTCCGTGTGTATGTGACTGAACTCCTCTTAAACGACTGGACAGGTTTTAATGAATTTTTTTGTGAGTTCAGATGGATTCAATGATGGTTTAGATTCACAATTGGACCCGGTAAGTGGCGGTATAGTTGAATTTTAGGATTTTTTAATTATCAAGGCAGGACAACGTCCGCCTGTCGCGCTATTATTTATGAATTTTTTAGTATATTATTACTATTCTTTGGTATTTATTGTCATTTTAGTTTTAATGCATTTCTCGGTAGGTTTTCAATCTGAAATACTTTGTAGTAATTTTATTTCACTTTTATAGCTGTTTTTGAAAATTGTAGTATATTAAAATCTGGGTTATTGCAGTCTTGATAATTTGTAAGACGGTTTTTTGTGACATTATATTTATTTAATCGTATGACTGAAATGGAGTAATCCGTTATATTTTATTATAATGGGAGATTTAATTCTCTCAGCCGTTTTAGGGCGTCGTCAGTAAGAACGATCAGGTCATCTGGAGAACCATTATATTTTCTTAATGTGACATTATATTAGCCTTTTGGACACAGAATGTGTAATATATGTACCCGGTATATGTAAGTACATGCATGGATAATAAAAGAAACAGTTAAAACAACAAATATAAGAGGTAGGTGGTAGAGCCACGCTGAAGCTATTACTGGTTTCAGCAGTGAAGTGACAGTGCTTGCATTGTTGCCTTTCGTTCGGTCAGTGAGAGCGCCTGTGCACCGATTTCCCCTCTCCCCCTTACATCTCCTCTTTCTCCCCTGGTGTTGCTAGTGTCTATGGATGGTAACGATCACTTAACATCATGTGACCCACATGTTCGTTTGCCTCCATATAAAAAAAGTGTAGGTTAAATATAATGGAAGCAAACATTGTCTCTTTTCGTTTCCAGTTCCTGCATACTTCATTGTTATAAAATATAAAAGAAAATTATCCTGTTCTCTTATTCAACAGTCATTACTCTCGAACTGTGGCGAAAGCAATTTATATAAAACTTTTGCAGTAAAAACTCGCTTTTGATCGCGACTTTTTTCTAAGCAGGGTTTATTGTTCAATATATTTAAATGGCTTTAAATCATTCAATCTAAATACTATCAGCTCAAGTAAACCACAGAAATCTATAAATAAATTTATTGTGTCTGTTGTTTGTCAAGGTTTATCTCTGTAATTTAAAACTAGAAACAATAATGAATTGGTATTTCCATGTTTCAGGCTCACTAAGACCAATAACAGTTTTTTAGGTTATAGTGTTAGGTTTTATAACAAAGTCCCAAAGCATAACTAAGTCCCATGTGCTTTAGTCCTACCCATTAGTCCCAAAGTTCAAGCACCAAGTCAAGCGGGTTTTAATGTCTAAAGACTGTTATAGGGTGCTTTATTATGTGTAAGATGGTGGCGCCTAGAAATGATGCCCCTCTTTGTGCATCCACCAAAAACAAATGTAACTATTTACGTTTGTGAAGATAAACCAGATCGAGTTTCTTGCCGGTTCTTCTCGATCACTGGGTTGTTTTTTGAATCGGTGGTAGCTTTGACATTATAATTATAAGCGTCTTCTTAAGGCCTAAATTGAATAAAGTCTTTTTCATTTCGATTTTAAACGGTTTAATCTATTTTGACTAAAATGTTTCGGCTTTAATGGTTAAAAAAGCCTTCCTCATTAACATAACGGTTACTGCTTTATATTATGTAATTAACTAATAAATTATTATTATTTTTGATATAATACATTTTTAACATTAATCTTAACATTAATCCATCTAAATATAAAAAATCCAGTGTCATGATGTGTGTCCGTTATAAACTCCGAAACTATTCAACCGATCCTCATGTTATTTGGCTTTTATATATAATTTGGTCCAACTTCAGAGATAATAAATACTACAATTTATATTTTGATTATCAGACTCAATATTATTAAGTTACAATTATTTGCTCGGCCATACATATTCACAAATTATATTATATAATCACATTTGATTTATTTTTAAACATATACAATTGATTAAATAATATCAAAATTACAATACATCAAACATATATAAATGTCGGATTTTGTATATTTCGGTATGAGACAGTGTATATTCGAGTATTTGAAATTTGTCTTTAGTGTTCGCGGGTCATTAGGTAGCAATATGTATCACAGCTGAGGCAAGGACACTTTTTTTTTTCGAACTGACTACGCTATTGACCAAGCAAGGTCTTAACAGCTTCACCGGATTACTAAGGCGAGCGCTTAAGGCACTCAGCCGATTTTATTTTGACAACTAGCTCAAGGGTGCGCGCCACACCTCGGCTTTGGCTGTTGCCTGATACATGCAATTCGTGACCTATGTAAGCTTTTTTTTTTTAACGTGGGGAAATCCCTTATGGATACGCCACCCTCCCGGGGGAGAGGGTGGGTTATGTCCGAGTCGCACGGACTAAAACCCCACGGTGTACCGACAGACCGTTTTGTGGGGGCGGCAAGGGATCGTTCAAGCTAATCAACCTTGTAGAGTCGCCCCCACGGTCCGCCCAGCGGAAGGTGACCGTCGGGCTCCTACCTATAGAGGGACAGACCGGGTACACACCGGCTGCCCCCCCTCGTTCGCCGGACCCGTGCAATGAGGAGATGGGCCCCGGGTTCGTATTTTGCGGCGGATACCACTAACGGACTGGGATGATTCGCGGCTTTTTCAAAATAACTAATCGTGAGTGATTTTACGTACGCCCAGATAGAAGGCATCTCTAGGTCCCTATGTAGATCAACTCTCCGGATGTACCACGGGGCACCGGTCACTTTACGTAAAACGCGGTTTTGAAGAACCTGCAACTTATGAAAATTATCTTTCGACATATGCGCAAAAACGGGACTGCTATATGTCAGCACGGGACGGATACACGTCTTATACAAAGTGAGCTTGTGTCTGAGGGACATCTTACTCCTATGACAAAGCAACGGATGGAGGCGACCCAAGACCATAGCGGCTTTGTTTCGCACTCTATCTATATGTGACTCGAAATTTAAATGTTTATCTAATGTAACACCGAGATATTTGACCTCGTCGGCCCAAGGTATATCGGTTCCGTATAGCCTGATGGGCTCGAGGTTATTACTACGTCGTAAAGGATCGAAGAGTATGGCAAGGACACTGTCAAGGCTGCTACTAGAACAATTTCCAGAACAAAGCATAGCGCACAAAATCGTTACTGTCGCTTCAAAACGTTTTAGTGAAGCGATATACTAACGATAATCACTTTTGATTGAAAGAAAGAGAGATAGAGGCCGCTCAACTTCGACTCGATGGTAAAATATAGCAAGAGACCTCAAGAAAGCCAAAAATAGACAGCTTAAGGTAGATTAGCTTGGAGCACCAATAACAAGACCGCTAATAACGGGAAAATGGATAGATAATGGAGAAGAGTCATTTTTAATTAGACTCATTTCCCAATAGTGACTATTTGACTGAACTTGAATTGTATTGTATATATCATCTTCTGAAATGCAGCAATTATGCGGAAAATATAAATTTAGCAACGAAATGTAATCTTATTAGCATATACTCGTATTTATAGATGTATAGCAATCAGAATCTATCTGATTTAACGCATTTTTATATAATTTATTTTAATAATAATAATACATGTTGACACAATTTCAATTTAAGTAATAATAAATAAATTAAAAAAAAACAGGTTATGATTACGAAAGTAGGACATTTGCTTTGATAGGGCAAATATCAATGATTAATCAAGTACCTATATACATTATTATTGTAATCCCAACTCTATGAAAATAGATTGAAATATTACAATAAGAATTTCTTACTTACTAACTACTACTACTATTCTTACTTCTAATTACTTAAGGTGGTAGAGCCACGTTGTAGCTATTACTAGTTTCAGCATGAATGGGTCGGCCCGCCCGGGGTAGTACCACCCTCTCACAGAACACTGACGTCAAGTAACAGTGCTTGTATTATTGCGTTTAGTTCGGTTAGTGAGGGCATCCGAGGCCCACCTCCTTACCCCTTTCCCTTCCCGTTTCTCCTTTCCCTAACCCTCCTCATACTTAGGCTGGCAACGCACTTGCAACTTCCCTGGTGTTGCTAGTATCTATGGACGGTGGTGATCACTTAATATCAGGTGAACCAACTGTTCGTTTGCCTCCTTTTGACATAAAAAAAATAAATCTTAGTTGCTTTTAATTTACCTTGATAAAAGCCGTTGCGGAATCCTGAGGTCCAGCAGCCGCTGCAGGACGAAGAGTCAAAGCATAATCGCCAGCTTGTCCGAAGAACTCGCATCGTAACGTCATTGTTCGACGCCCCGGGAATCCGTGCATCTAATAAAAACATTTAAAACACATAATAATAACGAATAGGATCCCAAAAAAATGTATGTTAGATATCCAAAATTTACCTCCTCCGAATAAAGGGCATAAGTATGAGAACTGCTATTCTTCCCATCACATAAGACTGCACCTCCACTGGAATGTCCACAGTATAACAACTCCAGAAAAAAATCGGCATTCGATTCGATCGGAGTGCAAACTACCCTTGGAAACTCAATAATAGCCATCACCTGCCTCTCAGGATAAGTTTGTATATGTTCTGGTGTCACGTCCAAGTTGGCTGTCGGCCATAAGACGTCAAACCTCCATGATTTGACCAAACTATTGCCAGTCTCCATCAAACTGCCTTCGCTATCCACTTCCCTTTTCACTTTAATACTAGATGTGTCTAATACATTCTCTTTATCTCCAGTTACATTATTTCGTATAGGATTCAAAATACTACGACTTCCAGTACAGCTATTATTTGCAGCACTCGATTTTGAATCTATTTTGCAATCAACAACTTCGCTGCCAATTTTAATACTTTCAGGGGGCCTGTTAATAATTTTGTTCTTATTCATTCCGATTTCATCAACGTTTCGCTTAGAAAAACTATTGGTAACTTCATTTTTTAAATAATCATCCTCATCGATGTCATTTTCAGTGTAGTTTTCAGTGGCATAGTCTTCATTCAAGTAATTATCCTTGTCAGCAATGAATTCAAGGTAGTAAATGCCTCCTCGTGAGAAATAGCCACAGGGTATGGTCATGCGACTTTCAGAGTCGAGAGCTAAAGGCATGCTGGCGAGCAGGGCTCGTCCTTCGTCGTCTTCTCTGGCGAGACGTACCCTTAGACCTTCCCCGATGATCCCGTGTACCCGGACATGCACATCTCCTCCCAGAGCCACTAGACCTGAGGGAATCTCCACCCATACTTGATTGAGATCAGTTCTATCGTAAGCGTAGGGATTAACAAACGTAACGCCACCTGGAAACAAAATTAGTTTTGAATTTTTTGCAATTCTATCAAATTCATATGCCCTTTTGTGACTCTTTTAGCTAATTACTTACTAATTATAAAAGTTAAGAAAATTAAATCTATTCCAAGTCATAAATAAAAGTTAATAATTCTGTATGCTTTAAATACTTTGTTGGGAAAGGCTTTGAATAGAACTCCGTCAATTTATTTATGCGAGAAAAGTAAAGAAAATAAACATTTTTCAAAACTCTACAGTGATTGATTTATTTGTAGCCGAGTTTAAATTGAACTTTAATGGGAAAGTACTTTTGAACTAATATAAAATTGAATTAATCTTTTTAACATTCAAGAAAGAGTAGACTGTTCTTGACATCGAAGGAGTTGGTGTGTGGACCTAACTTGCATTACGTATAAACTATAATTAATTCCTGAGACATCCTAAGAGCACAGTTGTATTGTAACAGCTTAATATTACTTATTTAATGTACACAATTAGAAGTTAGTGACGAAAACTGATTAACAGATAATAATAAAGTAAATCTTGTTAATGCTCTGGAGACTACGAAAAAGTATTACTAAATAATATTCTTTTCTAGTCTTTGATTATCTGTACTAATATATAAATCTATATAATAAATTAAAGAATTAGGTATATTAAAGAAAGTTATGGGCCATATAACGGCATAATCATTACTAACGAAGTAATCATTATACAAAGTGTGTTAGATATTTAGTTAAGCGAGAACATAGTAACAGTGTTGTCACGTGGGGTATCTAGGTTACATAGTGGGTTGGTTTTTGTTTTTAGAACTGTCTACGCCATTGACCTAGCAAGGTCCTACCAGCTTCACCGGACTACGAAAGTGGGTAGAACGCCCGATGAGAACTGAGAATACCGAGAAAGGCAAACTGTGAATGCCCATATCAACGTAATCCAATGCCGGGCGGCTCAGCCGCGTGGCTTTTAACACTAAAATTAAAAAATAAAACCTACGCACTCAACAGCGGTTACAGTGTCTAAACAATATCATGAGTTACAATAATGACACGTAATCACAATCGATCTCTATTCACCCCGTAAAATATATAGCTTTACTATAATCATTAGCATAAAACCTTACAAAAAGGGCCTTTTTTACGCAACAAACAAAATTTGCATACATCAGTTTCAAATACGTTTGCGCGACGTGTGTAAGAAACAATAGTGATTTAACTTCACAAACATCGATAGTCTATCTCGTAAGGAGCTACGATCAGCTGGTCATTACGAATCTATTAGAGTATTTTTGACATGGATTATTTTTAACTATAATGAAAATATTTATGTTTAAATAAGACGTGTTAAAATAATATATATCCA
This sequence comes from Antheraea pernyi, assembly GCA_015888305.1. NCBI lineage: Eukaryota > Metazoa > Arthropoda > Insecta > Lepidoptera > Saturniidae > Antheraea > Antheraea pernyi. The sequence continues at coordinate 559,922 of MU158811.1, read as the reverse complement.
GTTGTAAGGCGAATGGCGGAGAATTATATATATTCTAGCCATAGAGCCCTCACTTTGTCATGATACAATAAAACCAATATCTAATAAATTCCCAGAGTTGCCCACTGGAATAGAATACACGTGGTTGTCCACTAAAACGTAAAAATATACTCATACGTTAAAAGTAAACTTATTACTTATTAGAATTATAAACACGAATATTTCAAACAAATTCGAATATTTCGCATAATTTGCGGGTTGCAAAAATAATGTAGCAATTAGTAATGGTTAGAGATAGTTGCAGTTTTACTGAATCTTGTAACAGAATTTTTGTTTGGAAGTAAGTAAGATTATCAATGTCTAAAAGCAAAAAAAAAACGGAGGTCAACAACACTGAAATATCTTTCAGTTCCAATTTCAATTGAGTTGAAAAAAGTATTTTATTCATCCTATCTTCTATAAATTACATACTTTAATAATAGTCTATGACTCTCCCACGATTAAGATGTTACATGTGAATTACATATTTGTTTACAGAGAAATATCGTGATAAAACAATAGCATGATGGTTGGACTGTATTTAAGCCCGCTTAGCTAGTTAGTATTTAGTCTAGTCTAGTAGGTAGTTAGTCTACCTGGGTAGCTACCACCCTCGAGTTGAATCTGTTGCTAAGCGCCTGTTTGTGTGCTCTGGCAACTGCATTTGAAAGCCTCACTTGGTTTAGCGTGTTTACCATCTGATACCATCTTACATCAACTTTTAACATTGTTATAAATAATATAAAATAACACACTCGAAAATGTTATCTTTTCTCGGCAGTCAGGAAAAAAATCTGTTAATTTAAAATAAGTGTAATAAAAACGCTCGTCTTCCTTCTCCCTAGATACCATTGCTTAAAAGCATTTGCACCATGACGTTAAACAGCCCTGATTGAAAATTAAATAATAACGATCTCAAGGAGTATTATTAATCAGAATGTTGTTAACAATTATCCATAAAATATTTGTTCGTTGCCTACTTTATTAAACTATTTTTATTATATGTCTATTTTGATTAGATGACAATCGACGGTTAATCGAATAAGTCAAATCACTGTTCATACTTACACAATGCGCTAATGGCGTTCGTGTGTGGAGGCCGCTTTCTCGTTATATATGCGAGAACACTCCAATCACAGCTCTATGTATAATTCAAAGCGTATAATGAATCATTTTAATGTTATTCACGACAAAGTGAAATTCAGAAATATTTTTTATCGAATACTTTTTAAATTGAACAAAATTTTATAGATTGTATATTTGAGCCAAATTGGATAAAGAGTATTTGGACCACAGAATAATAATATTCCTAACGAGGATTTGGACTGTCCAAAACTATAAAGGTAGTAGTAGTAATAATATTCGTCCAATAGGACAGGCGAAGGAATTAATCCATACTGCCAATTCTGAAGTTGTCAATATAGGTAGTTCTTATGTATTCTTTAAAGGCCTAATCGCCAAATCTTCTATATAATATTTCGTACATTAAAAAAAATCATCTTTTATTTCTGAAGTCCAAATCTTCTATAGTTCTTATGTATTCTTTAGTCAGTTTTATGTCCAAGTTAATGTAAAGGCATTCGCGCCAAATCTTTTCTATGTCCAAATTAATGTAAAGGCAGAAACGCCAAATCTTCTATAATATATTCTTTTATCTACCGCTTAAAATATATATTTAGTTTAAGCTCAAATTAATATAGGTACATATGGTATAAATGCGAAAGCACGTTTTATTTGAATATTTATCCATCATTAAAATACAAACGGCCGGATGGATTTGAATTAAATTGGATATAGAAGTGGGTTATGTCGAGATGGAGAAGCATTGTGTCTGCCCTCTGCCCCGACAGTTTGGGGACATAGGATCGATCCCAAGAGAGAGAGAGAGATGTCATGTATTATAAAATAAGGTAGTTTGTTTTTATCATTCAATGAAAAAAACGGGCGAAAAGTTAATTTAAACTTTAAGCTCATCCAAAAAATTACTTTAAGACGAACAGAGTCACGTAAGAAGGTTAGCCGTAGTGGATATTGTTCCCAGCTTATATATTTTGAAATTGACATTGACATTGATAAAAATGGAAACATCCCTTATTTTATGACAAAGTTCAAACGAGTTTTGCCGGATTTCCCATAGGATTTAGGTTCTACCACAAACCATAGACAACAGAATACCTATTGTATACTATATACATGTGTTTTGGTTTTCAATTTATTTATTGGCATAGTGTTAGTATACCGCTATATTAGCTATACCGATACTACGTCAATTAAATGTAAATAAAACAACATATATATTAACCTAAATCTTGAAAAGTAATCTTCTCCAACTAACCTTTAAATAAAATCTTAAAAAGAAAACAGCAGTCTATATTGGCCTATTATAAGCAATATATTAGCAACCTAAATTCATAAAAAAATTATGTCCACTCGCGTCTCGCGATATGTCTTTGTGTAGTTACTACAAATTGGGAATTTGCTTTTTTTTCGAACTGACTACGCCATTGGCCTTGTAAAGTCTTCACGGCTACACCGGACTACTAAGGCGAGCATTTAAGGCATTCAATATTTATTTTATTTATTATTTACAGCCAGATTATTTGGAATTTGGATTGGCACCGTACTTTAAATATATTATTAGGTAGCCCATGTAGCATAATTTTTCGTTTCATATATTATGTAGAGGAGGTATTGACAGTAATCGTCACTTTAATTATATATAAATGAAATATGTTATTACGTATATATAGTATTAAGTTACTACAAAATTATAATACTGTGTCTACATAAACAGTATAAAATAAACAGTCTTTGCACATTTTTGTCTTTTGAGTTCAGGTAATAATTTAGTTATTTTTCGCAATTCAATGGATTCTTTTTTGTATTTTTTAAATAATAGAGTCGATTTGTTATAATTTACTGATTATTGCTTGATTTCCATAAATTTCTTACCACCTTAACGTCATTTTAGTTAAATTTTATTATTAGTAGTGCCCAGTCTAGTGGTTAAAATCATAAATGCGAACGTGTTTGTTTGTGTTTGTCTGTTGCGCATCCTTACCCTGATTACTACGATTATCAATAAATATTATATACATATAAGGGACAGAAAAGGACAAAGGCTAGCTTTCATAAAAGAAATGCTGTTCCTAATGGATAGATATACATTAACGCGAAAAAAGCCGTAAACAAAAGTTAATATTTTATATAGCAATTATTTTATTTTAAATAAATTTCTAAAATATTATGATTTATACTATCAAAGTAGAGTAGACCATATATAATTAAAGTGAAACTTCTTATGGTAGGGAAAACATTCCTTACACGTTACGCGTTAAACGTAAGGTATTTCTGTTTACGTATAAGAGTCTGTCTGGGTCTAGTAGTATACCAAAATGAGTAACTATATAATTAAGCATTTATACTACGGGACTTCGTATATTATATATTTTATGAGCATTCTCATACAGGTCTAATTTAATACATATAAGCCAATGAAATAATATTTAATTTATGTTATTATTACTACTGAATTATGCATATTTTTAATCCAATCCAAGCTATAGTAAGTATAATTTAAATTATAGTACCTTAGTAATTAATACTCTATAAAGTAATAATGCCGAAATAGGATAAAGTATTTGAATTCTCAAACGAGATGAAATTGCGGATCGTTTTTGTTAGAATGATAATATTTCAATAATTTAATTCTATCCCCGAAGCTTAACCAGACTGTCTAATTTATGTAAACAGTACTTACTTTGGAATTCACCAGTATAATATGAGCTCTGTTTAGTTACCAAAGTTTGGAAACGTCGGCCTAAAGACAATTTTTTTCCAAACGTTAGGAATTAATCTGGCCCAGCGTCATAGAAGTAGAAATTTGAGATGAATAAAACTGAATAGAAGAGAGCCTAACTGATAAATAATAAAGTAAGTAAGAAGTACTACGGGTCGATTTAGACTGAGGAGGAGAATTAGATTTATAAAGAAGTATACTCAAATTACAAAACTTTAATATACGAACATTTTTTTAAGGTGGTAAAGCCACGTTGAATCTATTACTGGTTTCAGCGTGAATGGGTCGCCTCACCCGGGGTAGTACCACCCGACCCACAGAAAACGTAAAGTAACAGTGCCTGCATTGTTGCGTTTCGTTCGGTCACTGAGAGTGCCGGAGGCCCACCTCCTCTCTCCTTCTCCCCCTCTCCCCTTCTCCCCTCTCCCCTTCTCCCCCTCTCTTCCCCTTGGCTCCAGCTCTCCCTAAACACAGGTTAGCAATGCACTTGCAACTCCCCTGGTGTTGCTGGTGTCTAAGGACGGTGGTGATCACTTAACATCTGTTAGTTTACCTTATATGATATGTAAAAAAGAATCAGAAGTTATGCAGTGTTGGAATAGCCGAGTTCGTGAGTGAAATCCGTATCTTGGCAGTATCAAATTCAACAAAGAAACGATATTCAAAAGGCTAATAGAAGTAACTGGATTTTAATACTAGAGATCGGATTTAAAAGCAAGATACATCTAGAAATAGTATGATGTTTAACGGTGTAATACCAAGGTAGCCCTACCTAATGACGATAAACCCATAACAAAAAAAGTTGAGTATAGTTCAATTAAGAGTTTTAAAAAATTGAAACCATTGGTTCATTGATTAGCGTGTTTAGATATAGTGACGATCGTTGTAGCTTAGAATTCTTCCGAATAAACCGGAGTTTTCGGTGAAGGAAAACACCGTGATGAAAACAAAGCATGGTTGTAGGTCTTTTTGTAAGGCTGCTTAGCTAACAACTACCATCAAATTAAAAATCTGTCGCCAAGCATCTATGGGTGTATTCCGGGCGCTACACTTAACAGCGAGTTTATCTAGGTCTAGCATGCTTACCATCTTATCTTACATCGTCATTTAACATGAGATGGGATTGTGGTCAACCGCTAAATCCAATAAAGTATTAAAAAATTACTAATCGAAAACGCATAGATACGTTCATCTAAGACAATTTTGTTATTTACACTGTTTTATTCCAAATTTTACGTACATTACGATTTTAAAAAGGAACTTAACAGTTTGATCTAACCGACATTATTTACTCTCATTTTTTAAGTTATAAATTTATTTAGTAAGAATTTGTTGAAAATTTATAAGTAACGGGGGCATTAAGAAAATGTCGGAGTTCTTGTTATAATGGTTTCATAAATACATCAATTATTACTGGCTCTGTGCCGTTAACACCATAACCAGAGCACTTCCTTTCCATTTCTCAATATTTGCGATTAAGAATATTTATATTTTCTCACTTAGCAAATACACGGCACCTTTTTATTTCGCAAATTTTAGATTAGGCTACATTGTGACTTACGCTATATCCCACGTCGCAACAACTGAGCTTACATTGTTTATTTTTATGATGTCAGCTAGATATATAACGCATAATACTCTTTGAGGTAATATTATTGGACATTAATTACATATCAAAATAATTATAGCCTTTGGTGACCTTATTCGTGTTACTAGGTCTAAATAAAGAACTCACCAGCTATGACCAGCAGCCTCAAGAGGGCAGCGAACGGCACGCGGCGCATGCTGTGTCACCGCCCCATCAAACCATTCCAGCTTTTGATTGAATACTACCTGGAACAAAGAACAAAATTTGCTTAAATCACATGGTAAAGTAAATATTTAGTGAATTGACTGCGTACGTGAGAGCGACCTACATGGAATATTTAAAGCATGTGAAAATTAAAGCTTTTGTATTTGTCACACTCTGAGTGTACTACGTTGGAGGGTCAGCGCCGAGCTCTGACTGCGGTGATAGGACGTGATTTGTCGCTTCCGAACGTGGTTTTGGCCATGCTCGGCAGCGACCAGGCTTGGCGAGCGATGGTCTCCTTGTGCGAGATGACCTCCTCGCCAACGGAAGACTGGCGGGAGGAGGCTTTGCTCAACTCCCTCCGCCATCGTAGCCGGGGGTCCATCCTTATTACACAGGTCCCACAGACGAGGGGAGGCAGCTGGTGTGTACCCAGTCTGCCTCTCTATAGGTAGGAACCCGGCGGTCACCTTCCGCCGGGCGGACCGTTGGGGCGACTCTACAAGGTAGAGTAGCATTGTACGAACCCTTGCCGCCTCAACAATTACGGCCTGCCGGTACACCGTGGGGTTTTAGTTTAGGCGAGTCGAACATAACCCACCCTCTCCCGCAGGAGGGTGGCATAACCAGAAGGGATTTACCCACGTTAAAAAAAAAATACAGCGAATTAATGTACTACTGAATAGTATATCTTAAAAATACCTACAGAATATTCTGAATGGTATATGTCTAGCTGTTAAAGCTAAGTTACAGTAACCATTTTTAATTTTCCACAAATTATAAATCCATATCAAAACATTTTAGTTTAATTGGACGTATAGTATGGGATCAAAATTAACTCTTACAGCTTACCATATCAATTAGTATCTTTAAAGTTTTATAGATAAAAGTGCGTGAAAGGAAAATGAAGTAGATTGTGTGAAGAAATTTGAGAAACATTAACAGACAACAAATTTAAAAACATATGTAAAAATACAACTACGGAATATGTATGTTTATTATTATATTTATAAATAAGTATTTGTATACTATATATCTAGTGAAAAGTAGATAAAAAGTTAATACTAATTTAATATTGAAAATGTACTACAAGATAGTAATAATTTAGTACAGATAAATCATCAGTACAATCGCCTGGTAAATAAAATGATCATTGTAATCAAATCGATATACATAATACTAATATTAAGAACTGAAAGTTTATGAAATTGTTTTCTTGTGTATACAGACAGCGACATAGTGGGCTGTTAATAAAAAAGTTTCCCCGAGCCGAAGCGTCCCAAAATATTCTTATTATAACATATCTAAGGTTTAGAGATCGCGATAGCACACGTTGTTGAAGTAAAACTTCTTATGGCACGGTAGGGAAAAAATTTGCGTTACGCCTTATGTGTATGCGTAACTATGTATAAGAGGAAACGTATAGTTACTTATTTATACTACGAGACTTCGTATAGTATATAGTCTATGAGCATCCTCATATGTGTATATATACTTTAATATTTAGAAGCCAAAGAACTTTCACTTCCTCCGCGTGTACACACCGATACAAACAATCTATACATATATTGAGAATGTAAATGCAACGTGTCTGTAATTTTTAGATCCTTGTAAAAAAATTGTTGCTGGTGTCTAAGTATCATTACATAGTATAAAACAAAGTCCCCTACCGCGTCTGTCTGTCTGTCTGTTCGCGATAAACTCAAAAACCACTGAACGGATTTGCTTGCGGTTTTCACCAGTAGATAAAGTGATTCATGGGGAAGGTTTTGGTATATAATTTGTCAATGATTTTTTTTTATAATCAGTGCGAGGTAACGTCTGCCGGGGTCGCTAGTATTTTTTTTTATGGCATAGGTGGCAAACGAACAGGTGGGTCACCTGATGTTAAGTGATCACCACCGTCCATGGACACTATCAACACCAGAGGAGTTGCAAGTGCGTTACCGCCCTTTGGGGGAAGGGTTAGGGGAGGGAGAGGGAGAGACGAGAGGAGAGGGAGAGGGGGGCGGGAGGTGGGCCTTCGGCGCTGTCACTGATTGAACGAAACGCAACAATGCAAGCACTTTTACTTCACGTCGGTTTTCTATGAGAGGGTGGTACTACCCCGGACGAGCTGACCCATTCATGCTGAAACCAGTAATAGTTTCAGCGTGGCTCTACCACCATTAAATAGTATGCATGCATTAGTATGCAATAAAATACATTTCAATTGTTTTTAAAAATGTCTGTCAGTCTGTTTGTTTAAACACGCAACACTTCTAAAGTACTGCGTTTGTGATTAAGCTTTATCAGAAAATCATAAAGCATATCTTCGAGTAAAATGTAGTCTTTGTTTCATTAAAATCGATTCGGTAGTATTTAGTACTTAGAAGTAATTAGACTTAATACATTCAGATGGCTTCATTAGTCTGTATTTTGTACATCAGGTTCCACGCGGACGAAGTCACGGACACAGCCAGAGTATGTATAAGTGAACTTATGTTTATTATTAAATTTAACCATACATATTGTAATAATTTAAAAGAATACAATGAAGCCATTACTTTAAAACTTTGTTAAGAGATTGCTCATACCGAGTTTAAAGGCGTAATAAAACACAAAAGCGGAGACAATGTTGTTTATACTGCTTTTAAAACTTGAACGCGCCTCTGACAATAATCACGAACCACTAAGATGTATGTATTTTTCTTTGAAGAAGCCATAACATTGCACCCCTGTGGGGTGAGAGCTATCATAAAACGAAGGCATTTTATTACCGCTTCCATATTTTTATGAGTAATAGAGATTGATGAATCATAATAAAATACGATGAAATTTGTAATCATAACTAGATGATGAAGATTACCTCTGTGTCTGTAGGATATTTATTCAAAACAGTTTCTTTGATATCTTGTTCTTCACGGGTACTACTATAACAACCCTTTTACTAACCCCTCACAAGATGTATATATAGTCAAATAATATAATAAATAAAAATAAAAAGCCTTATATTTCGTGGAAACAAATTATCATTTTTTTTACATGGTTTAAATTCTTATCCTAACTTAAGTAACTTATGTTTCTAATTTTATTGCCATTGTTTTCTATTTTGAGCTTTATCTATCCAGTCGTGACCAGCTAACTTGACTATCTCATCTTGCTACCTCGTAATAGGTCTGCGTCTGTAACGTTTACCCATAGGGCCAGTCCATAGTGTCACCTTCTTCGTCCATCGCCCGTTTTGCAGGCGTGCCACATGTCCGGCCCACTTCCATTTGAGTCTTAAAGAGTGTTTTAAGATGTCAGTCGCTTTGGTTTTGTTTCTGATTTTCGTGTGTCGTATTTTTTGTACTTTTCTAATGTTGATCATACTTCGTTCCATACTACGTTGACATGAAGATATCTTGCTCCTTATCTTTGAACTGAATTTCCATGTTTGACAGGCGTAAGATAAGCATGATAAGAGGCATATGGTCATGTCTTTTGTTTTCAATTGTACTGCCGTATTGCTTTTGAATATCTCTTTTAGGCTCCAATATTTGTTCCAAGTGAGTTGTATACGTCGTTCCACTTCTTGCTCATTACTTTTCCTGTCAAAACTGATTTGCTTTCCTAAGTATATATATTTGTCTATATAATCGAGTGTTTTAAGTCAAATAATAACACAAAATTGGTTTTACTCGATGCGTAATAGACAGTTTTTTGAGAGGTAACATAAAATTTATAGTAACAAAGGATACATATTGAGAGTGGTGTGACTTGGTACTGTCTCCCTTTAGATAAATGAATAACATAATTGCGTATAACATAAATATTAAATAATAAAGTGTACTAGATCAAACAAAAATATTAGTTTAAGAGTAAAAGAGATATAGAAAAAAAGATTTGGAGTTATATACATTTAACCTCAATAATTCATAAAAGTGAGTAACAGAAGTACCTTTTTAAAAAGAGTTATGCCTTGAAATTGATATATCTTTCGAGAGACATATCTACATTTTTGAAGGAAAATATGCGAAATTATGTTTTTCACGAGCTCTCTTGTTTTCAAATTATCAAAGTGCACGAATATTGTGAAACGAATGAAAATTATCTATTTTTGTATTTAAGGTTGACAACAAAAGTTTCATTTTTAATATCAATAAAATGTAATGTAGGCATACAAACAGACTTACAATATTTCAAGGTACGCCTCCACTAACAATGGCAATAACTACTTTTAATCAAGAATATTGTTTCCAGAAAGAGTATACATGCATTGTTACATTTCAAAATAAGTTAGATCCAATTTTAGCCGTTTCCTAATATTTAAGTTAGTTTTCAAATTTTTTACCTTCAAATTTTGAACATATAAAATATAAAGAGCATAGTAAAAAAAAACTTTTTCAACAGCAAAATTTAAACTTCGTTCTCAATATATAAAAACTGCAAATCTTAAAAAATATATATAAACGATTAGAATTGGATTTAGCTCATTGAAATGTAACGAATCATATTTAATACAGACGTAAGTAATATCATAAATCACAAACATTGATATATCCCACTTACTTATCTCGACGAACTCTAAATTATGATAGATACAAATCATAAACTTCGACAAAGGCAAAATCATCTTTGATGTTTGCAAAGTTTTTTCCCTTTTGTAAGTTAACAAGAAATCAATGGAGATTCCTTTACTCGAACTTTGAGAGGATGATTGTCGGGAAAGTAATGAAGGCAGAGGGAAGTAATCAAAGAGCTTCATTGAAGTTATGGTTGTTACCGAATATTCTAAATATATTTCTACAACGTATAATTTTATATCACTGACATATGATTTATACGTTCTGAGAATTGTTAAATAAGTTACCGTGGCTGATGTCATCGTATCCGTGTTTTACGTTTCGTAAGGAAAATCTAATCGACAATCACTATCGGTTTTTTATACTATTTCACTCCTCTACAACTAAATAACTATCTCACTTGATTTTGATCTTCTAATAACCTTTGAACTTGTATTTATTAATATCATTACATAGTATAAACCAAAGTCCCCTACCGCGTCTGTCTGTCTGTCTGTTCGCGATAAACTCAAAAACTACTGAACAGATCTTCATGCGATTTTCACCGGTGGATAAAGTGATTTATGAGGAAGGTTTTAGTATATACTTTCTCAATGATTATTTCATATTCAGGGCGGGACGACGTCTGCCGGGCCCGCTAGTTATTAATAAATAGCGAATTTTATACATATACATATCTACGTAATGTAGTGGCATATCGTGGTTTAACAAACAACACTGCTGGAGTCGAATATTGGTGATTCTTACTATTAAATTTCTCTGTACCTATAAATATTCTAAAGACGCTTCAAACTACATATCACATTTTGAACGTTTCAACCAATAAGAAACGTCTTTTTTTATAGTAGCACGGCAAAATGACTTCATTGTACCTGATGGTAAGCACAGTACAATCCAAAAACAATGGCGACCGCAGAGTGACACACTATCCATCGCCGGTCGCCGCTGTCATGCCGGCCTGCGAAAAGCTGGATATGCACAGGCTGATCCCGAAACGCGACCCGCAAAAGCGAATCACTATGACAGGCTTTTTCGCCATATACATGGTCGTTGTGACCGAATCAGGCTGTATAACCCTACCACCCCTCTTTCGCAATTGCCTCGTTCGTTATTCAGCAGGGTGCACCACGTGCAGGTGAGGTTAGCTTGGCTGTCTCATGTCTTAGATGTTAAACTCAAAACAATGGAATTTAAACTGTTCCCTTTTGAGTTTTAAAAGTAGTTAGTAGTAGGGTGATTACAATGTATAAATTGGAATTATTGAATTGAAGTTCCTTATTATCATTAGTCTTTCTTTCACCTCTCTTGGCACTCCAAATAATACTTATATACTTTTTTATACAGTTTTTAATTCAACAAACACGTAATGATGTATACAAAATATCAATATTAGATGTACACAGGGTCATGTCAAAAACATATCGTCCAACGTGCCTAAAGAAAAAAATGAGTGCGTGTAACCGTCACACGCGATTGAAGTAAAACTTCTTTGACGTAAACATAACCAAAACTTATATCTCAATTTAATTCGTTACTTATCATAGTAACATGTTCATACTTTTCTATATTTTATTTAGTTTATAACAAAGATTTGCTAATAATATCTCCTGTGTTATTTACGCTTCGAATTAGCTGATAGACGGCACTACAGCTAATGAAGCTTTGATTTAATTTGTTACTCGCTTACATTGAAACCAGATAATTTTTTGACAAAATCAAAAATATTTAAAAACCGGATGGTACAGAAACGTGACGCCATATTGCCGTAACGGAATTCCGTTGCATCGTCATCCAGTTACCTCCTAGTAACGCCTAAAGAAGTTTTATTTAAAAAAAAACAGTTTTTCACACCACTTTAAAATGAGCCAACTTGACTTGCGTGGTTTTGTTTGCTAAACGACAATATTCCCCATGGAAAATATCTTATAAATTATCATTAAAATAGCTAGGAGAAAACAATCGGTCTTTAAGAGTGGAAAATGTTCTAATAGAACAATTTTGTTATATCTAGAGAAAGGACGAAAAAACGAAAGCGACAATAAATATCACAACAAACTCTTCAAAATTAATTCGAGATAATCGAATATCATAGACAATATTCGAACCCATCTGAGTGAATTTATTCACAGCTAATTATATTCAAAATTAATAATTATAAGCAATACCTATAAATATAGCTAAATATCGCACCTTAAATAACGGAAGACAAAACTTGATTAGTAAAGTGATACTTAACAAACAAAGCAAACAGATAAATAAAACAAAAGTAACGTATTTCATAAGCGCTTTACAAGATAAAGTGTGCCCGGTAAAGCGCTTTAAGGCATATCGTGGAATGTAAGGCGCTGACGTCGCGTACGCTGGAATTACAAACGCGTGTTCTTAAAGTGGCGATTGACTTGATACATTTGTTTTAAATCCGATTTTAAACTAGTCCTACTTATACAATTATTATGATACTAAATCCGATATATGCGATTACATCGACGACGAAAGACGACAAAAATAAAATTTTCAACACAAGCGTTTGATAACAAAAGTATGTAATAAACCAATCAAAAGTATAACTGAAATAGATCAATATTTAGTTTATTATAGTTTAAAATAATAATAATAAATGTGTTACTTATATACAAGATTAATTGGAAATAAAACTTTATTAGAGACCATCCATAAATTACATCGCACGTTAAGATGAGGGAGGGGGGTCGACGAAGTGTGAAATTGTGTGACAAGGGGGTGGGAGGGGTCCTAAATTTCGTGACGTCACATTTCCAAATCTACCTTGTTTGATAAAACTAATACTTTGCACTATTAACGAAATACTCAAAAACATTTGCAACCCTATGTCTATAAACATAAGATTCAAATTGTTTTGTCGGTCATACACTCTACTAGTGGCACGCGCTGACTAACTAGCGCCCTTTTATAAATGCTGCCAAACACCGCGCCTGCGCTTAGCGATGATTTCTTTGTTTCTATTTCATTAGACAATAGATTTTCGCGGATTAAACGACGTAGTTCTTATAGTTCTGATATTTTATGTTTTTAACTTACGAAATAAATTTAAAATGAAGAAAAAGCGTGATTTAGGTAATCTTTATCGTAAATTAATAGTTTATGGTATTCCCGAGAATCTTTGCTTGTGGGTAACGCATTTTTTGTCCAGGCGGAGCATAAGAGTTGTTGTCGACGGCTACACCTCTGATGCCTTAGCAATAAACGCCGGTGTCCCACAAGGCTCTGTGCTATCGTCAACGCTGTTCGTTCTGCATATCAATGACCATTTGAATATTTTTAATATTCATTGTTACGCGAACGATAGCACAAATGATGCCGTATAATTGAGTCGTGTAAACATCTCCAAGGTACTTGTAGAGCAAAACCGAACTAAACTTGTGTGTGACATTGAGAGGACGTTGGACAGAGCCTCTGAATGAGGAGAGGCAAACCTTGTCCAATTTAATCCTTCAAAGACACAAGTCTGTACGTTTTCTACGAAAAAAAAGTCCATTCGTTATAGCACCTAAGTTCCAGGGCACTTCTCTAAAAATTTCCAGCAATATCGAAATTCTTAGTATCATCATATCCAGGGATATGAAATTCCGATCTCATTGGGAAAGCAAAGCTAAATTAGCAACCAAAAAGTTACGTATCCTCAATCGGTCAAAGCAGTACTTCATCCTAGAGTAACGACTTATGCTCTATAAAGCGCAAGTACGTCCTCACGTGGAGTACTGTTCACCCGTTTGAGCTGGTGCTTCTGCCTATTAGCTATCCCCTTTTGATTCCGTGGAAAGGCGAGCTATCCGCATTGTTGACGATCCCAAACTAACATGTGGACTAGAGTCATTACAACTGCGCAGAGACATCGGATCTCTGTGTGTACTTTACCGCATGTAGAAAAGAACTTTTTGTCTGGCGCCCTCATCGATGTTCCAAACTCGTACTTCCCGACGCTGGCTGGTAGCTTATCCAAACACTCTAAAACTTAATAAAGCAGCAACAACTGTAAGGTACTTCAGAACCTTCGTTATACGTACTCTGACATTGTGGAATGGGTTACCCGGTACAGTATTCATTCAGAATTATGATATGGGTATCTTCAAAAGGGGGTTTGAAACATACTCTTCAAGGCCAGCACCGCAACAGCGATACCCCTGGTATTACAGGTGCCCATAGGCGACGGTACCCATTTACCATCAGATGGGCCCTCTGCCTGTTTGCGTTCATAAGCGCCTTATTAGGGCCTAAACTGAATAAAGTATTTTTGATTTGATTTGCTGCTCTTTACCATAACCATACGAAGATTACAGTGCAGCCTATAAAAAAAAGCAAAATGTTTAAGAAGAAGTTAATAGCTTATGGAAAAGTTTGAAAAGTGGTGACAATATTGAAGGTAAAATGGAATCTAAGATTAAACAATTGCAAATAAAATTTAGGAAAAAGAAAGCGACACTCATGATTTTTTTTTTCAAAAATTCCTTCGACGTACAACACAACACAACGATTGTTCCCGACATCAACAACCCAAACGAGAACATAGTGATTGCTATGCCAGTTATAAATAATTTAATGCAGTAGGTTCAAAGCCCATGGACTCAAGATGATTAAGTTTTCTTTAATTAATTAATAAAGTTATCGTTTTTTGTTTTGTTAATTTCTTGAAATGTTTGACTTGATGTTAATTTTTATAAAAAAATAACTTAAATGGATATAAAAGTAATTTCGGACCTGCTGTTTGAATTAAATAATTTCTAAATGTAAAATATGTGACGTCACACTAGGGAGGGGGGAGTCTCACAAATGTGACCAGCTGTGACAAGGACGGGGGAGGGACCAAAAATTCATGAAAGTCGCGTGACGTAATTTATGGATAGCCCCTTATAGAATTTAATACATATAGGCCAAAGAAGTTTCATTTCCTCCGCGTGTATACACTAATACAAGCAAAGTTATTTAATAAAAATAGGCTATATTCTTTTCTGTACTGCTAAGAACGTGTATGTAAAACTTTATAATGATCGGTTGAGGAGTTCCGGCGCGAACACATTTATAATATTAGTTAGGATTTTGTTTATTATAAATACTAAACGTTGTAACATAGTACCTTTGATTGTAATATTCGATACAAGTCAATCGGATAGTAGTGTTAATTTTGAAGGAATTCCTCGTACGGAAAACGAGCTCCTGAAGATTTCACAACGTTGTATAGTTAGTGTAATGTATAGTTTCAATAAACGGTAACCTAAACTAGAAAACGTACATTCTGTATCTTAATTTCACGCTTGTACTCTAAAATTGTTGCTGGTTTTAGTGAAATTATGTCTTTATAATCCAAAATTAATCTAGAAGTAATGTTATTTAAATTGTTATTGAGTGGTTGGATATGGCAATTTTGTTTAATAGAATTGTAACCACTATACAACAGGTGGAAAATATGCCATATTGGCACTTTTAACTTTATCGTATTCCGGGCTATTGTATATCTAAAGAAGAGGTAGGTAGGGATATATGCCCATCTGGGTAACTACTAATATAAAAACTTCGATAAGTCAGTTATAGTTTGTCGCGTTTCAGAATCAACCAGGTTTTATCCAGCAACTGAGAAGTTTGTAAGGCAGCATGACAGCGACAAACAAATTAAAAAAAAACAGGGTGTGTCGTAAAGAAACTCGATAGAAGGGAAACTTTTCTATTAGAGGAAAACATTTTAATTTAAAAAATACAATAGAAATCTAATGTTACGTGGTGTTCCCGGGAGATCAACTATCCAAACACTAACCACGCCCGACGTTGCTTAACTTCAGTAATCGAACAAGTATCGGTGTTTTGAATACTACTCGACACAGAGTTAACCCCTACCACTTTTCGTCACACTTGAAAATGGCAATCTCTTGAGATTTAGTAGTATATCAGTAATATATATATCGGGGGAATTACGATTGACCTGCGTCCGTACTAATGACTAGATACTATTTACCCCGATCTGAAATATTATTGGATGGAGGTAGCTATTAATAATTAATAAATAAATAATAAGTACATTGATTATTATTGGCTGCCTTATTTGGCTGAAAGTTTTTAAAGGCGACCGATGATTAAACACTGTGCAGAAGTCCGGTGAAGATAAGGAAGCCCGTTAGGCCAATAGCGTAGTCAGCAAAAAAAGGCACTGGGCATTCTTACTCGAATCGTTGTGTTATTAACGTCTATGAGTAATCATATTCTATATTGCATACTCGACTAATTTATTGATGAAATCGTAGCCATGGCGGCACTATCGATGACATCTACTTTTATATTGATCTCCTTGTCTGCACCCCGATATATATTACATATTAAAATGTAATTCGTTATTCTCAGGTGACGTTAGTTTATGATAAAAAACAATTGATAAAACAGAAAGCAGAGATAAAGTGAACTCTATTAAGTGTATGTCAGGTATAATAGCCCGACGTGATCCATTTCTTGAGTATAGTTGGCGACATCCAGGCTCGAGCTCCAACGAAAAACAATTTAGCGAATGCCGGAACTGGCTTACATGTTGTACTAAATATTTTGGGGCCATAAATGGAGCGATTATAAAACAAATTAAACTTCAATAAATCACTTAAACTCATATTCCAGACGTTTAGTGTATTGTAGTGGCTGATATGATGTTAATATACAAATTGTTAAACGGTTTCATAGAAACTTCAGATTTTTCTTAGATATTACCCTTAATTGGCAGTCGTTTAATTAATTGGCATTTTTAATTCACCATTAGCAAGAACTTACATAGGCCAACATTCCTCTTTGTATTGCATGTTTTCTTTTAATAGTTTACGTTTCAAATTTGATATATTTTACATGGCTCATATCAGTTTTGTGAACTTAAATAAATGAATAAATTGTATTTTTATTCATAACAACTATTCTACTTGAGAAAACATTAGAAGAAAATCTTTTAACTATTTAATCCTTAACCCAAATAATCAACTTCCTCGAAATATACAATTTATACATAAACTACCTTCGTAGCGTAGCTTGTCACTCGACATGTGTTTATTGCATATAAATTGTTTTCTTGTGGGAATTATATTTGGTTCCTGTACACATGAAAGTATTAAAATGTATTGAGAACAACTAAAAAAAAATCTGGAATTACGTTTTTATAGAATGTAAAATAGTATTATTGACAATTCTTATATTAGGTGAGGAATTCCATATATATTCTCTGTACAACATTTCATAAATCGGTAGACCAGTTTTAGAATTAAATCCAAACATACTCACCAACATAGAAAATATTATTTATGATCATTGTTCTTTATAATATACCTGTATCCCAGAAAAAAAAACAGCGCGTGTGAAGTGTGTACACGCGGGGGAAGTGAAACTTCTTTAGTTTATACTAGCGGGCCCGGTAGACGTTGTGCCGTCCTGATTATTAAAAAATCCTTAATAAATTATAAAACAAAATAGTCCCCATGAAGCACTTTATCCATGCAAAACTGCATGAAAATTCGTTCAGTAGTTTTTGAGTTTATCGCGAACAGACAGACAGACGCGGTAGGGGACTTTGTTTTATACTATATAATGATGACATATTAAATTATATATATAACAATACTTATAAATTTTATACTATACGAAGTTCCATACTATAACTATTGAACGACACTCGTTTTGGTATACCACTAGACCCAGACAGATACTTATACCTTATGTTTAACACTTAACGCGCAACGAAAATGCCATAAGAAGTTTTTCTTAAAAAATACCTATATTGACAAAACTCCAGATTTATTGATACAGTTGTAAATATATAGTATAGTTGTATCTACTAATTTAACCGTCGATTTTCAAATAAAATTAAAAAATAGTTTGGCAACTGTGATCGTTCGAGGGACCGTAATTTTAAAGCTTAGTATCCTAGTAACCTTAGTAAACTTCGACAACATTAACTGATCAGGTAAAATGGTGGGTAAACACTTGCTGATAAATTTATTTACAAAAAATCTCTCATCTAAGAGCCATACATACTTTTATGAATTATATTTCCTGGCGGACAGTAATCTACGCACGTCTTGTGAGCATTGCGATGTATCTTTTATAATAATGCCTCATACACATTACGAGCTATGTTTATTGTGCTTTTATCTCCTTGAGAAACACCTATGTAATATAGAAAACACTGTGAATGGATATGTTATGAGATAAATTACAACATTCATACAACAGCAGACGAAAATAGCCATATTGTTATTGGATTGACCTCATCCTTATTTTATGTAAAAAATTTCATGCTTTGAAATTGTACCAAGGTAACTTTATTACTAACACTTGTGTCTACTATACTGACTTTTTTTTTTCGAACTGACTACGCTATTGGCCAAGCAAGGTCTTTTTTTTCTTTCTTCTTATCTGCAGACTCTCGGTCCACACCATTTTTTTGCTATAGTTTTATTTAATATGTAAGTTAAAAATCGTATTTGTGAGCATCTATTGGGTAGTTTTCTATTATATATATATATTTATTTAACTGTTTTAGACGTTATTTCCTTTGTGGCGGTTTCATTTCGGTCCCCTATCGCCATCTTTAAGTTACAATCCACAATAGGCCGTGCCGGAGCGTCCATGGCCCGATGGATGAACCTACTAACCGCGTCATCAGTCACGTCGGTATAGTAGACACAGGTGTGAGTGTGTCTCAGCAAGCAAGGTCTTAACAGCTTCACCGGATTACTAAGGCAAGCGCTTAAAGCACTCAGCCGATATTATTTTAACAACTAGCTCAAGGGTGCACGGCACACCTCGGCTTTGGCTGTTGCCTGATACATGCAATTCGCGACCTATCTGAGCTTTTTAACGTGGGGAAATCTCTTAGGGATACGCACCCACCCGGGGGAGAGGGTGGGTTATGTCCGACTCACACAGACTAAAACCCCACGGTGTACCGACAGACTGTTTTGTGGGGGCGGCAAGGGATCGTTCGAGCTTAGGGCCGTCAGCTCCCTGCGTGCAATCCGGTGCAGGAATCACCCGAGACCTATCTGAGCTAGCCTAAGCTAAGATTACTATTCATACATACATGAGTTGTTGAAACATATATGTGTACCAAGCATACATGCCTCAACAACTCTTATATATATTTCGTATCGTATAATATTCTAAACTATTCCAGTTTGATAAGGGAAAAAAATAAAATTCTTCCACTTGCATGTGTAAGCGTGTATGCGTGCACGTGTGTGAAGGTGATATGTGTAATGTTGCCGCAGTGATGTAAGATTTTGTGTGAGAGTATCGCGCGAGCAGCGTACTTAAGGGCTCCACGCCGAGGGAACGGACCTAGGCTTGAGCCGTTGTCGAGGGGGACCTGTCTGGTACTGGTCTGGTATACTGACTTGACCAACGATGCTATTAGGAGATACATCCATCGGGCCGAGAGCGCTACGGCGCGAGACATTGTGGATTACAACCAAAAACTGTCTATAAAAGATTATCTCGACAAGTTCAAGTTAGTAATTTAAAAAAAAATAACGTCAACAATTACCTGTAACTAGTTAAATATACTAATATAATCGTATCTTACTCACTTAAAAACTGTATTTAAGCTGCACTAGGGTTAAAATAATTTCAGAAAATGGTGCAGACAAAAAAAACTTTTAAGACTGGCTTGAGTGTTACTGCTAGAATAAATGCATAACAACAGATGAGTCATTATATTTAAAAATGAGCTAAGCAAATTATGATTAAGATTTCCAGTTTTTGATACATATTTTTATGAACACAGATAGTTACATTCATTTTTGGTGGATGCCCAGGGAGGGGCGTCATTTCCAGACGTCACCATCATTCACATATTGCTCCACCCGCATAATAACTTGAACTCACTATCCGGAATTACATCGTTACTATATCGTATCGTATATTATTACATTGTGCTATAGAAAAAAGACAGACTATTAGACAATCTAAATATAAATTACTTTCAAATTATTTTCTACATTTCCCTAAATTATTAATATCAAAAGTAGATTTCGGAATAAGATGTTCGAAGAAAACCGTACGATAGTTCAACACTTCGCTTAGAAATCTTTGATTTGTGAGTGCAATATCTTACAGAAGCTTGTAGTTTGCCTCAAAGATTAAGTTCCAATTCACTTCATCCATAAATACATACGTAGAAGCTATTTATTATCATCAGAGTCGTTGTAATTTGTTTTTGTACCTTGGGAATGTTCTTTGAACTGAATACTATCTTAGTCGCGTTCAGCGATTTTTGGAAGTAAAAAAACTTATGGGTTCACGTTACCGATGACCTTGACACGCTCGTGACGTATTGCGCTTGCGTTACACTAGCGATGCGTAGTATAGCGGCCTGTGTACATGTATATTTGATATTCTGTATTGAGGTTGTGGAGCCCATCATTATTAAATTAATTGATTAACACACGTATGAACTTTTACAAAGTCATATGAGAAGCCGTGGCAGGTCTTGCATAACCAATGTGGCAGTAGGAGTGTTAATTGATAAATTGTATAAAGATGTATATAATTATTGCTTGGTATGCCAATAGATGAGAAAACCAGATTATGTCAAATATAAACTTCTTTTCACTCGAGGAGTTATTTAACACACACTAGCTGTACATAGATAAATACAGTGTGGACACTTTATACCGTCGCTCGTAACGGAAAACTTCCTATAACGTAAAAATTAGCAAAATTGTTTTATGCAATCATAGTGTCAAAAAACATGCGGGTCGCCTGATATTAAGCGGTTACCGCAGCTTACGGACATGTGCAATATAGGCGATATAAAATGCGCGTTGCTAAACTTATAAAATACCTGTTTACTTCCCTCTTGAAGAATCCTGTAATGCACTTAAATTGCAAGTTGTAATAAAAAATGCATTAAATGGAAGGACATTGCTTTAGTAAATTCCTACACCAATATGCTCTATAATTTAGACGAGAATGAATATTTACAGAACCCTGTTTTTGATTTAGTACGTCGAGTAGAAAGACGAGATAGTCGGCAAAGTTCGGTTTTGTATAACGTTATCTCTCTCTATTATAGAAACTGCGCTGTGCGACAGAGATAATGGCTATACAAAACTGGAGGAAGCCGATCTTAACCGAACGCATTACTCATCTCTCCGACATGCCGAAACTAACACCGGGGACAGTGCAATAACTATCATAAGTAATATGTTTATATTATCAGGTTTATAAAAGGTTCCAACGAAATCCTTAAGATCCATATATTTCAAAGCTAGACAACTAAAATCGTAACAGCCGGTCTTCCTTTTGTTTTTGTTAATTCTCAAGAAACCAAATGACATTACACTTAGATTGCAATGCTTATAGGAAACTCTTGGTGCCGTTTGGGAAACTCTTAATAAGGGAAAAAAATTGTTTGGTTAAGTTCACGTACATACCAACATAACGCTTCATCTTACTTCTTGTACCAGAGCCTCTGCGGTTCGGAGATTGACCGAACGTTATAGCCAAACTTTATCATAGTTCACTCGGACCCGTTTGTTCCCCCGCACTCTATTAAACTTAGGTTCCCTCGTAACAGCGTTTCTTAGTGAATTGCAGAATACGTTACGTGTTTATCGCCTAACTTGTTTTGAACTCTAAATGTACGTAAGTTGTAACGAAGGTTTCTTATATATGTAATCTAACTACTCTCGTTATTGGTATTCCTAGTATAAGGTACTTGGTTTGTTATTCGGAAAAGTATTAATAATTAAAACAATATTGTGTGGTTTTATGAAACGATGATGCATGATGCAACTTTGTTTTCAGATCGCCACCATCTTGTTAGTACGTTGAAATAATCGGAAGATACTTGCAATATCATTATCTACTCGTTAACGGTACTAATAATCTAATTGAAATAATCGGAAGATACTTGCAATATCATTATCTACTCGTTAACGGTACTAATAATCTAATTGAAATAATCGGAAGATACTTGCAATATCATTATCTACTCGTTAACGGTACTAATAATCTAATTGAAATAATCGGAAGATACTTGCAATATCATTATCTACTCGTTAACGGTACTAATAATCTAATTGAAATAATCGGAAGATACTTGCAATATCATTATCTACTCGTTAACGGTACTAATAATCTAATTGAAATAATCGGAAGATACTTGCAATATCATTATCTACTCGTTAACGGTACTAATAATCTAATAGAAGACTGGTTGCTAAAAAAATAGGCAATATTTTCATGCTACTTTCTCAGAGTTATTGATTCATTTGGTTTGGGTTTGGACTATAAAAAATAACAATAAGTTATCAAGTTTGACCTAATAAGAAGTCTGTATAATACCTTGGGGTATTAACAAATATTTCCTTACTGAATTAGTTCAAATACGGCCACTTAATACCCGATACGGAAAGACCCTGAAGTCCTTTAACGTCCGTACCGAATCCGCAAGGGTTAAACGTGGTATTTACATAAACATATGGGTTTCGTTTGCAAAAGGAATTAGGATTTCTCGTATACTTGCCTCGGAGGACCTGTTTACATACAAACAGTTCATTGTTGCGTTCCGTCGAACGCACTTGATCTCTCAGGCTCTGTCAGTTGTTAGAAACAGCTTTGGGGGGATTGTGGAAATAGTTTATATTATAATATGTATATTTCGTAAATATTCTAGAAATAGATTTACTAAGCTTATTAATTTAATAAACGAGAATGGTTGTGAGCATGGATTTATTTATTATTTACATTTGTGGATAATGCATACTAGACTGAAGACCTACAACACTTGATCACATCTTTACAACTAACACTATTAATATTATTCATAAATTAAATTATGTAACCCTAAATATTGATTTATTTGAAACATTGAAAAAAAAAATAGAAGGAAAACAAATGAAAAAGTGAAAATAAATTCATTTATAAAAATATAGATATCCCACTAGAAATATTAACTTTAATCTGCCTATCAGAGTACTAAATACATAATAAATGGAGTCATTGAGATGATAGACGCATTTTAAAAACTGACCACAATATTTATTTAAATCATTTTGAATTGAGCCATTGCCGCCGCCATATTGACGTTGGCTTCTTTCCCGAGCGACGGCTGTACTGCGACATGCGATAGGCGGATGAAAACAGTTGTGGCGATAAAAAAAACATTTCCCTTTAAAAACGAAACAACGCACTCCTTATCAGTCAGTAAACGTAATTGATGACAATGGAGTCATGGAGCCGAATATACACGATTGAGTGATGTGTGTGAAGTGATGGTTGACTTTCATTCAGTTTTCAACACGCCTAAAGAAGTTTTCACTTCTTAAAACAGATAATCCCAATTTTTCAGCCTCCTATCACTTTCTAATATGTTTTAATTCGATGTAACAAAAGAAAACAAATGTCTACTTGTTTCGATGATTTTGTATACACATTTTAACCAGCGCAAAATTGCTTCATCGCCTTCAAGTCAAGATCGCGACGAAAGTAAGTCGATAGCAATCTAAATTTTAGATTTTAACAGTTCGGTAAACACTTTAAAGGCAGTTCACTTAACTCGGTAATTTGTTTTGAATCTACCTAAATCGTGGGGATCCCGGTAAATCGGTGTTGCCCGGGCTTCTATTAATATTCTGCCCGACGACCATAGCATTATCATGCCGCAAGACTTATACTGTCATATATAGATATATATATATATATATATATAGTTGTGGTGTATTAAAAAAAAAAAAATGATATTGTTCCTACGCAATAACTAACAAAGTTGAAGATAGTAACTTATTAGTAACGTCACGTAGTAACTTGTTTCGTTGTTGCACGTAGTTTTGATTCTGACATAAAGTCTAAGATATCCTATAAATTAAAATGATATTACTGTATAAATACCCAAGATGAGCAATTTAATTGGTCAACACAAATTCAAAAACAACCCAAGTTTTTTCTTTATGTAAGAGAGTAAATTTATATTATGATCTTTCAAAACATTTGTAGGTACGACACGCACGCCATCTACTGTACCATGTAACGTGTACATTAAATATGTAAAGATTAACAATGTGTCGAGTGCAATTTACCATCAGTGCTACCTTATAATAAGAAACTAATAAAAAATTCAAGTAATAGATTATCTGATAATATGTCACAAAAATATTAATATCTATATATAATATACAAATAATATTGAAAAATAATAAAAAAAACTGAGTCATTACAAAAAGTAATTCCTTGATATAAATTGTAAGCTTTTTAATTTTTCATATTCTGCAATATATCGCAAATACTTATAAATGAATATCCCGTTTATCTGCTATTTTACAGAAATGTTGCATTATCTAGTATAATTCTTATAAATTCAATTATTTGCCAGTGTCTTTTTCTTTCTTCTTCTTCAAAGTCTTTTGAAAATCGGTAAAAACATTTCGAATATTTCACTGCAGACGAACAGCCAGTCAAAAATAAAATAGCCTAAGTTACTCCTTACAAGATCAGCTATTTGCCAGTGAAATTTGCGGCAAAGTCGACTATATCCCACATAGTAAAAAGTTATTTTAATATTACATACAGACACTTCATTTTTCATTGTATGTGAATGTGTTCCGAATGTTAATGAAAACTGTTTTAAAATCTATTGCATACTTTAGAAGAACTACAGGAACACACAGACAGACACGAATAGCGACTTTTTTATGATATTTTTTTTATGTTATAAATATATATCGTCTACCCATAGTAAATGTACTATTTAAACGGTAAGCAAACAAAATACCGAGTGTTGGATATTATCATATATAGTGAAAAACCGACAATGTTTATTTTCTTCGTCAGTATTCCAATTACTATTATATAAAGTGTAACACCATTTTAGCGAGCTCGGATTTACTGTTGAAGTTTCTCTCACGAGTTTTTTCAACGAAATTACTTTTTTAAAGTTTAAAATTAAAACAGATGTTTGAAAGCAAAAAGAAGTCTGTATTCTAGACTTACTTAGACGAGTTTAACACTTGCTTTATACTAAATACTGTTATATTATTCCTTTATTTTCAAATGATTGAAAAATATATGAGGTAAGTTTTTATGCATCGTATAGTTGACTTTATACTAATATGTATAACACAGGACATTTATGTATACAAAATTTACAGGCTGAATGTTCAGACAGTAGCAATATTTATGGTGGAAACTTTGCAATCGATACTCTATCTAAATCAATTAAAAAAATAGGTGCTTAATATTGAACCTAATTATATAGAAAAATACAAAAATTATACACAATCCTCTACGCGTCTACGGAAAATTTCACTTTCATTTGGAAGTAAACGTGGAAACGTCAGGAACAAAACAAAAGGGTTTATTGTCCGTTTCATTATTGAAAGTTATTAACTCCGGGTCGTCCATTGTAGCGTTTAGTACCGGTCATTGCATCTAGGTTTATTACAATTGTATTTATATTTTTGAAAGTCTTAGAACAAACTTTAACTTAGGTTTTCTTGGTTGTTTATTAGTATCTGTTTTGATAATATTATTTAAATGAGACCGTGAAGTGGCATATTGTAGAATACTGCGAGTATTTAACCTGTCACCTATATATCTTCTGTCCGTGTGTATGTGACTGAACTCCTCATAAACGGCTGGACAGATGTTGATGAAATTTTTTATAAGTGTTCAGGTGGATTTAAAAACGATTTAAAGTTACAAATGGACCCGGTAGGTGGCGCTGTGATTGTATTTTAAGATTTTTTTATTATCAAGGCAGGACAACGTCTGCCGGGCCCACTAGTTTTTATATATAAAATTGCGTCGTGCGTGTGTATGTAATACTTTTCGTAAACAGCTTGACCAGTTTTCGTAATTTTTTTATACATATGCGGTTACCAGGGTCGTATATATGTATAAATGACTCTGTTGTCGAGACCCAGATTTTGTTTGTCTCATAAAAAATGTATATATTTCCAAAGTCTGAGCCTATTACCTGTCGCTTTTAACATTTTAATTTATTTGTATCACTTAATAGCGATTCCAGCTATAAGCAGAGTTACAGACAAAGTACAGGAAAATAAATAGACATTGAATATATTTTTAATATACATTTGTGGATTGTAATAATATGTTGTTAAAATGTGGTAATAGTTGTGTCCGTTGGTTGGAAATAGTAGATCTGTTTGAATGGATCGCAGCGCACTAGGTACATAGCCCGCCATATAGGCACGCTAAAACGTGTCGCGTATCGATAACAACCACCTTCTGAATCCTTTCCACAGTTTTTTTATATCATAGGAAGCAAACGAACAGATTTATCACCTGGTGATCACTGCCGTCCATAGGCACTAGCAACACCAGGGGAGTCGCAAGTGCGGTGCTGACCTTTTAAAAAAATGTATGCTCGTTTCTTTTCAGATAGGTCGCGAATTGCATGTATCAGGAAACAGCCCAAGCCGAGGTGTGCCGTGCACCCTTGAGCTAGTTGTCAAATTAAATCGGCTGAGTGCCTTAAGCGCTCGCCTTAGTAGTCCGGTGAAGCTGTTAAGACCTTGCTAGGTTAATAGCGTAGTCACTTCGTAAAAAAATGCTCTTTAATTGAAGGCTTGTAATTCGTAATAGTCTGGAATCACCGCCGCTGGGAGTCGACTCCACAGGGTCGAATTAGAACAAAGTAAAACATATAACTCCCAAAAATTCTTAATTGATACAATTACACATGAATCTAAATTATAAAAATCATTACGATGTGGTCACCGATTACTGCTTTTCTATAAAAGCCACTGTTGCTTTAATTAGTAACATTTGCATACTGTGTGTTATAAAGGTAAGGAAAATATACAATTTATTTCATATTTTCTTCCCTTCTTATTTTTCCATCGCCTGAAATTGTTTCGTCCATCTATCGCATGTCGTATTACACCCGGCGAGCGGCTGCGGAGTTGGGTTATAATGAAAGGCGCTCGGTAGAGCAGCCAAAGCCAATATGGCAGCGCCCATGACTCAATTCAAAATGATTCAATGATTTAAGTAAATGTTGTGCTCAGTTTTTAACGTGTCTAATCATCTGAATGATTGTATATATTATATGTATTCGATACTCTAATACGCAGAATTAAATTAAAATGTATAGTTGGTTATATTGTCTAATATTGATTTCCCATTCTCATTCCCTAATAATGAACTAAAATAAATACGTGATTTTAATACCCTAAATCGAATAATTTTCCATTTTAGTTCAAGTTACTTCACCTTCACATGAATATGCGTGAGTGTTAGCTAGATTATGTAGAGCGATTGAAAGGCTTCCGTCGTGGTATCCATTTGCATATGGCAGATTTGTGTGTCGACGTTTTCGGCTGATCCCAGACTATATTCACGAGCAGGTCTAATATAAACAGTTTACTGAATTTTGGGAGAGAAGCGCAACTAATCCTTAGGATATAAGCAGTATAGGGTAATAGGTAAACTAAATAATAGGTTATACGTTGACTTTAAGTCACTTGTTAATTATTAAAATGCAAAGATCTAACTAAGGGAAAGCCGTTAGTCAACATATATCACCATTATCTTCAGCCTGTAAGAGACCAACTACAGGCCCATAGGCCTCCTCCCAAAGGAAGAAATGGACATAATCACCGCTCTAGCCCACTGCGTATTAGCGATTTGAAACTCCGAGAAATCTACAATTCTATATTTTTCCACATACAGTGGGTACTCTACAATTTCTCAGGTTCAGGTTTCCTCACGATACTTTCCTTCACCACCAGCTGATAGTGTTACCAATTTCTAATAAATAAATAATACGCGAATTCCAAAATACTTGATAGTACGTGCCGGGATTCGAAGCTGCGGACTTCGGATAGATGTTCCACCGGTCAAACCACTAGACCATCACGATTAATTATCCAGATAACAGATATAGTAGGGTTGTAAAATAAAAAAAAACATCAATGCCTACTTTCCTTCTATTTCTCTCATCGCACTTGTTTTTCACTAGTGTATGCTACTTTAGTATCCGAAATAGATATTATTCGACATTCCATTATTGAGATGAAAATGAAATTTATTGTATACGACTTCTATCTCAAGGAGACAATATTTAAACAAAAGAAATTCATTTCAATGAACATCCCAGTTTCAGATTAAATATTGAAAGCCTTTGACGTACATAATTAAGTCAAAAATATCACGAACACTGTATCGTTTGACGTAGAATCATCGTGTTGAAACCATAGAACAATATTTTTTATAGTTCATCAGTCTAATTACTTTAAAAAAATTTTGAATGTGGTACCAAAATCTTATCGATGTGGTCTTACCGACTATACTCATGTAGTAACTTTTTATTTGAACACGTCTAATTTGATTTAAACGCCATCTTTCCGCTGATTTTTAGTACTACATTGCTTACTGTCCATGTCTCAAATGTATGTCATTTTTATGTTACCAGCAAATATTTTACCCTTTACAGTTCTCTTTATTCGGATATTTAAAAGTTACTTTTGGTAAATCTGAGGAGGATATAATCCTATGACTTTTATATCTCGTTTATTTATAAAATCAATTTGAAATATGAAATGTGATAATTTGAAATATATATATATATTATATATATATATATATATGTTAAAAAGATGTACCCGATCGAGTTTCTTGCCGGTTCTTCTTGATGACTGGGTTGTTTTCCTAACCGGTGGTAGTTTTGAGGTTCATAAGCGCCTTATTAGGGCCTAAACTGAATAAAGTATTTTTGATTTGATTTGTATTCGCTAATGTAACGATGGTTACTATTTGCAAACACTTTGAAGCAAAAGGCAGAGTAATAATTAATATTAACTAGCCTGGCAGAAGTTATCCTGCCCTGAAAATAAAAAAAAAACATTGACAAATTATATACCTAAACCTTCATCAGGAATCACTTTATCTACTGGTGAAAACATAAGAATCCTTTGTGTAGTTTTTGAGTTTATCGCGAACAGACAGACAAACGTTACAGAGGACTTTGTTTTATAATATGTAGTGATTTAAGTGTATTACAATAACAAGTCATCTGTATGTTTACAGTAGCAATACGTCTCATGACAGCTCATTACAATTCTCGGATACGTTATCACATACATTCAAACATAAATGTGGTATAATACTAAGCACTATTTAATTAAAGAAAAAACATCATTATGGTTATTTCTCCTTAACGTGACTAAGTAAATACCAAAAAATATGGAATTCAATTATTTATCGATAAAATTAATTAATTTAACTTTATAAATGTCTGGTCTATCGTGATTCGTTTATATTTCCGAATGAGTAAATGTATGTTATTATTGTTGACAATATATTTGCTGAAACTGATTGGCTGCTGTCATGTCTGCCTTCAAGAAAAACGTTTGACTCTATTTGTTTGATGTGTTATTTTGTCCTTTGGTTACCAGTTTTAGATTTAATAATTTTAAAAATAAATAATTAAAAATTTAATGTCGAATACCAATGTTTACCACATCTATAGTGGAATCAATTGATTTTCTTAAAAAATAATCGTTTCACATTTGCAGATGGATAAAGGAATTATTTTCTTCCTCATTGTGTTACTGGCAATGTGCGTGGCAAAACCAGCTACCACTGTTGAGAAAAGAACTAACATATTAGTGCCGACGTTAAATCAACATCCAGGATACAGATATTACTACCCACATTATTACTATTATAGATCCAGTTTCCCATTCTACGACCCGTATCTCCCGTACGGCCGAATTTACTTGAAGAAATAAATGTAATTACATATAATCAATAGAAGTAACAAAATAAAGTCATTTTTGGCGGTTACCTGTGTGTTTTCTTAATCCTTCTGAAGTATGTAATGGATTTAACACTATTTTTACCATATTTGGAGAATATATTCCGGTAGGTTTGTATTTATAATACACGTATATTTATAAAAAGTAGACAAAATGTATTAATTTTAAGAAAGTCATTTTTTAAAGTATAACTTATTATGTGAGAGTTTTGAACTTCTGATCCGTAATATTTTTGTGTGACAAAAAGTATTGGACAAATCGGACTGGTAGTTCCTGAGATCATAGCGTTCAACCAAACAAACAAACAAACAAAAAAACAAACAAACAAACAATCAAACAATCAAACAATCAAACAAACAAACAAACTCTTCAGCTTTATATATTAGTATAGATATTTATTTTAGATTCTTACGGGAAAGTCGCCAGAGTAGGTATATGTCTACGTTCTAACCAAATACCCACACCCACAATATCTATTTTTAACTTTAACTTACTATTAATAATTACTATTAGAATATACTTATTATCAACAATTTTGAATAATTCAACAGTTGACCCTCCGATAAATAATATAATAAAAAGATCCATACTAAATACAACACAATAACATTTCATGCGGATCGAAAAATGGCTATTGATTAATTTCTTTATCAATATGTTTTAATCTATACAACTCGTTTGTAAGCCAATTAAATTTCAATTAACAGAGATTAAATCGTATTTCAGTCACAAATTGAATTTAAATGAGTAAAAAAATTGTGATGGTTTATAGACACCCGTTATATTATTATTCTAAGTTGATATAGCTATTTAAATTGTATCATCAATTAGTACAGAAATATAAACATCTTTAAGTTTGAATAAATAAATATAAAGTGTTTATATACATGAGATATAAACTAAGCTTTGTTAATTAAAACTTCTTTAGATGCAAGAGAAGTCGAGTCTCTAAGGTCGGTGAGATAGGAAAAAAACAATTAGAAGAGAATTGTAATCATGACATCAACTTGAATCAACTACATCGAGAACTATTAAGATGCTTGTCTTAGTCTGCAATATGGTTGATTTCATATTTCATCCATATTCATGTGTTATTTCGCTCTATATTTTGTAATATTGGTGGTGTTTCCCGTAATATAGTTCGGTCATTGTGCAATTAAAGTGGATAGGAAATAATACCATACTGCGTGGATTCTGACTTGTGATAAAAATTCCCTGGAAAGTTCTAACAAGACGGCCACCATCTTGTTAGTTCATTGAAATGATCACAAGAAACTTGTAATAACATTACCTACTCAACAATGTCAGTAATAATATATATTTTATGTCATAAGTGGCAAACGAATAGGTGAGTCACCTGATGTTAAGTGATCACCACCGTCCATGGACACTAACAACACCAGAAGAGTCGCAAGTGCGTTGCCACCCTTTGGGGGAAGGGTTAGGGGACGGAGTGGGAGAGGAGAGGGAAAGGGAGGTGGGCCTCCGGCGCTCTCACTGACCGAACGATACGCAACAATGCAAGCACTGTTACTTCACGTGGGTTTTCTATGAGAGGGTGGTAGTACCCCGGGCGAGCCGACCCATTCATGCTAAAACCAGTAATAGTTTCAGCGTGGCTCTACCACAATAATAAATATACTGGAAGATTTGTTGCAAAAAATTATATAACCATAAATAATGCTTGGGTATGCACTAATAAATTCCGTAACACCACTAACCAGAGGGAAATAAATATTAAAGCCCGTTTTCTTTTTCAAAACGCATGATTCGAAAATGTTTGAAACAGGTTTTACTCAGTAATAGAATATTTGCGGACAGACTTACAACTAAATAAAAATAAGTTACTAGACTGTAAAATCCATTTGAGAATAGATGAAGCTTACAAGAAAAAAGTGAGTAGTTGTGGGAAACTTAGCAGATGTGAAATATCGAAATTGGTAATAGAATGTACTTAAATAATCAAATTAAAGCCTTAATAATATTATAAACAAGAAAGTTTGAGAAGGTGGTTTTTACATCTACAATTTAAAAAAACAGGGTGTGTCCTCAATACATACGATGGAAGTGACACTTTCGAAATGCAAAAAAAATTCCAATGTCACGCCGTGTTCCCAGGTGGTCATCTATCCAAGCATTGACCGCTCCCGACTTTGCTTAACTTTGGTGATCGGACTAGAACTGGTGTTTTCGACACTCTACTTGACATTGTTTGACCTCATGCATTTTCGTCACAAAAAAGGTCGCTGTTGTTACCGAGTATGTCATCCTATTTAGCAGACTGGCTGAAACGTTTTAATTTAGTGTAAATGGAATATGTTATTTAAACAAGTGAACGATCTCTTGTGTGTATAAATACCATATATAATGTAGTTACAATTAAGCAGTCTATAATTTACGCATTCCGAGTCTTATTATTACGCTGTCGAAGTCAGTCCAGTCTTCTACATTGACGGTCAGGATTTCAAAACTATTTACAGTAACATAGCTTACAACACTTATAGCAAATATAACGTAATACAGTTTACATTATCTATTCTAATATTATAAAGTTGTAGAGTTTGTTTGCTTGCACGTGCTAATCTCAGGAGCTACTAGTCCGAAAAATTATTTCAGTGTTAGATAACTCATTTATCATCACACTAAGACCAATAAGATCGGAGTACCAATAAATAATGTTTCCAAATAGTTTTCTTCCTTTTGAGAGCTTCCGCTGCGTGTTACGAAGTCGCGGGCAGAAGCTAGTTTATTATAGAGGTAACTAGGCCTCTAAAAAATAGTATACTAGCCAATTGTAGCTTCTATCTTACTAATAATAAATTTTAATAAAATATCTTCTAGGTATAAAAGCAACCCAATATTGATATATGTATGATACAGTAAATACTTGCCCAAACCATCCTAGAATTGGTTCATACAAACGTCGGTGGGCACGTTAAAGTTTCAAATTTTTCACCGCAATAAAACTTTTCAGACGTGCAATTTCAGTTGTGCTGTAATTTGAAATATAAAGTATTTGGCTGAATCGGTATAATTTTATAGTAACAGTTCAATTTATTTTTGGAATACTTTGAAATCTCATTACAGGGGAGGATATTATGGCAAGTGATCAACTTTAACATTAAAACAAATATATTTTCTTTAACACGTCTTTCATTCGTTGCCATAATTTATTAATATTTATACTTTATTAAAACAGGACAAGTTCAAAGCAACAGCGCAATGCAATGTTATTGACGGGGAAGGAAAGAATGCTAAAGTGTTACTAATACAATGGTAGATACATTTTTTTTTATAGTAGCACGGCAAAATGACTGCACTGTGCCTGATGGTAAGCACAGTACAATCCAAAAACAGACGCGACCACCGAGTGACAAACCATCCGTCGCCGGTCGCCGCTGTCATAACAGCCTGCGAAAAGCTGGATATGCACAGGCTGATCCCGAAACGCGACCCGCAAAAGCGAATCACTATGACGGGCTTTTTCGCCATATACATGGTTGCGACCCAGTCAGGCTGTAAAATCCTACCACCCCGCTATCGCCATTGCCTCGTTAGTTATTCAAGCAGGGTGCACCACGTGCAGGTGAGGTTGGCTTGGATGTCTCAAGTCTTAGATGTTATTTGACAACCCTTACACCCCTTATACATATGTTATTCAGGATCTCACAAAAACCATTATCATTACGATATTATATAAAGTGCCTTCATGTGTTTAAGCAATTAAATCTCTTGTATTTAATGATACAATATTCAATTTTGTAAGGACTGGAGTTTTTATTTTGGATTTAGTTTGGAGAATTTTGTAAGGAGTGGAGACAGAATTAGTGAGATATTGTTACTCTTAGCATCATGTATTCATGGCGAAGAAAATCAAAAGTATCACCAAAAGTTGCGATCATGTTTGAGCGAAACTTGTAAACTACTTATTGGTGTAAAAATATATTGGAATACAATCAAGTATATACAAAAATTACAATAAAAAATACAAATTACCCGTGTGGTTTGCCATACAGTATCCAAGGCCAAACTACATGGCGACATGTGGTATATTGTGGTTGTACACACCTGAACATTTTTTTAATTCATTATTTTAATGAAAGCAAATAAAAATATTTTTCTTTACCACAGCAAATATGCAGGTGTAGCTGCAGCAATTGCAGCTGTAATTGAATTTTCAAATATTAGATACCCATACGTCCCAAACTGTCTAATTGATTTGTCAAGTTCCGCGCATTGCTCGGAAGAGTACTCACACGGCCTTATCATAAAAACTATCATTGAAATAACCTATCGAAATCCACTAAAAACGGTATTGTAACGTATAATGTATTTGAAATATATATATATATATATGTTAAAAAGATGTACCCAATCGAGTTTCTTGCCGGTTCTCCTCGGTGACTGGGTTGTTTTCGGAACCGGTGGTAGTTTTGACGTTCATAAGCGCCTTATTAGGGCCTAAACTGAATAAAGTATTTTTGATTTGATTTGATTGATTGAAATTAATAAGGCAAAATACACGGCGTCGGCACTAGACGTAAATTGGAACGACTTATTTGCTAGATCATTCCAATCATACAGTAGAATACGGTAATGCAAACAATCTTAAAATGAAAAGACGAAGAATAGCAAATGTTCTTGTACTTTTTGAGTGCAGACACAAACACAACATAATTTTTTCTAATTTGGTTCTAATCGGTATTCCGTAACAAAAGATGGTACAATAATTTTTTTTGTATTTTGTTCGTTTATCGTCCTAGAAACACAAGACATCATCATCATATATATATTAATACGTGAAGTCTAAACTTTGTATCCCTTTTTAACAGAATTGAGCGAACGGATGAACGTGAAACTTGGCATAGTTAAAGTTTATATGGAGGAGAAGTGCAGAAACCTATTTATTTTATATAAAACGCATTAGAAGTACATTAAATTAATTAAAATATGCATTACTCACACTAATGCTTCAATTTTACACAACATATACACACATGTAAATAAAAAAGACATTTTCACATTTGTTAATAACAGACTTCAAAAAAGGTTGCGAAGGAGGTTGCTATGCTCGATTGTATGTATTTTTAACCGACTTCGAAAAAGGAGGAGGTTCGGTTGTATGTTTTTTTTTATGTATGTTAATCGATATCTCCGCAAATTATGAACCGATTTTAATGATTTTTTCTTTTTTTATTTGGATTAGTTATATTCAGCAGTGATCTCATATAAATTTGAAGAAAATATTCAACCACTAAGGGGGTGAAATATCGTTTATTTGATTTTCACCCACTTCGTCTCGACGTATTTTCGTGAAATTGGAACCGATTTATTATACCCATTACAAATCAGATATATTTATGAACACTAAAAATGGGGAAATATTATTTTTTACACAAAAAAATAAACCGCCTTCGATGTGAAAAACTAATAAGGCAGTAAAAAGCGAAAAATAACCTAATTATTAAATTAACCGAATTAAATAAAAAATATTGATATTTGAACTACCTAATTATATATTTGAAGTCGATGCCATTGATAAAAGAACCCCAATAAAGTTCAAACTTTAAAAATTCAATGAACTATGGTCGAATGTCGACCGCTGGGCGCCCACTAGTTCTTTATAAAAGGTAATGTCTTCTGTTCTCTATATCAAGCTATAACGTACATTGACACAGTAAAGTTCGGCAATAATCAGCAATAAAATGACCAAAAGATATATATAGATTTTTTTATTTACATCAGAAATATGGGTATAATCCGTATCTCTGGTAATAGTATTCAGGATTGTAATAATTCATCCCACGGAACCATGGATACAGGTATGTAGGATCTAAAGTATGTCTAAAATCATAGCCATGGTGATATGTGTGGAAACTATGCACACGTGAAGGTGATATAGCTTCTCTTTGCTTCTCTTGGGTACTTAATTTAGCAATTTGATCATTTTCATTATTCGGTTCTAAAGTTCCATCACTTTTGGCATCATCTATATGTTCTGTTACTGGACTTTCTTCACCAAATTCTTCGTTTAGTCCATCTGCTAGGATTATCGCTTCATTATCTATAAGACTATCGCTTCCACCTTCATCATCAGCGCTTGATAACTGAAGGGCGAGGATGGTAAATAAGAAAAGTATTTGGAACTTCATCTGGAATATATAAATTAATAATATTCTAAAGTGTATTACAACTATAATAAGACCAATTATATTATATGGATCCGCATGCTGGGCCACGAAGGAGACGGTTGAGAAAATATTACATGTAGCAAAGATAGGAATGTTAAGATGGATGTAACTACAATGGATGACATTAAAAATGAGTATGTCAAAGGAAGTTTGAAAATAGCACCAGTGACAGAAAAGTTTAGGAGTAATTTGTTGTTAGCATAGTACGGGCATGTTATGAGAAGAGATGAATTCATGTTAACTACATGTCTAGAAAATGAAGTTTTTTTTATATCATAGCAGGTAAACGAACAGGTGTGTCACCTGAAGTTAAGTGATCACCACCGTCCATAGGCACCAGCAACAGCAGAGGAGTCGCAAGTACGTTGGTGTTAGTGTATAATAATAATTATATGTATAGAAGGTGTGAATACCGAAATGGCATTTGACAGAGAAGAGTGGAAGAGGAAAACATATTATGTCGACTCTAATAAGGTAGGAAAAGGGTAAAAAGAAAAAAAACAGATATAAATTAATATCATATTAATAGAGTATTGCAAATTAAAAACGTAGAACTTTATTAAAGTTTGGGATTTATTTAAATGTAAATGGCACATAACATTTTACGAGATGTTGGATAAAATGGTAATTTGGATTAATTTTAACAAATACTATATAATGTCTTACTTTTAATGAATTATATTTATACCTTTTCAGACGTTCACCGCGCCTCAAATTTTAAGAGAAACTGAACAGTAATAAGTGTGCTGGTTATATAAATCTAGCAGACAATGAAAATGTTGATGCGTAGTAAGAAAATCGGATTTTAATGTTAGTTTCAATTAATATTATAGACTCTCATATTTAAAGTGAACTCATTCTCGATATCGAATATCGTTTTAATTAATTATTTATTCCATTTAAAGTACATTAATTAATTCCTTTGTATTTATACGTTTTTTGGGAGAAATCCTTGAGAAAAAGTTTCTAGAAAATAATAGATGTCGTATTGCTGAATAATTTCTTGATTGAGAATATTTAATTAGTACTCTGTATAATGCTTAATTTTAAGGACGATAATTTTTGTAAGAAAAAATACGTGGTTTTTTTATACCACCACGTTAACAAAGATGCATGCGGGCCGCCTGATGTAAAACGATCACTGCAGCCTATGGACGCTTGTAATATCAGAAGTGTTACTTGCGCGTTATCTATCCTTAAAATTTACTATCGTGGAACACTCGGTTGAAACGTAATTCCTTTCGTAGTATATTATTATTGATAAACGTATTAATTATTGATTAACAAGTACAAAGAAATGAATTAGTAGTGTCCGAGAGCAATTAAATGATTGTGAACCGTATAAATAAATAATGAATTAAAGAAATGGCAGGAAATTTCGTAATTAATATATTTTGTCGAGATGTGGAGAAAACATTTTAATGTGTTCAATCAATCTAATTCATTTTAATCTTCATCGGATAATACAATACAGAGACGCGAGCTGGTACAAACTTATTGGCTGCCTTTGCCAAGCAGAAAGGGTTTTGAAGGAAAATTCTTATACTTTTTTTTTGCCACATCCGTACCGTGTGATAAGGAACTTCTTAGCAAAATTTACCCCGTACTTACTGGAACATGACCGCACCAAGATGGGATTGTCTTTGTATATATTTTGTTGTATGAAATCGGTGCCGTGAATCACCGTATCGATAAGTCCGTGGTTCTGCCTATACCCAAAAATCCTCTAATTTATTATTTAAAGCATCCATGTTCCCAGTTTCTAAGTTCACGAACGTGCCCAACCTATTATCGTTTATGTCGACTTTTCATTTATCATCTTTAGTTATGAATCATTCTTTTAAATTCACTAATAGTCTTGATTGATTGAAATGGTATACATTGAACTATTTTTGTTTGCGATATTTCTTGGGTAGAGAAATAACATTTATTTCTATAAACTTTTGTCCGCACCTTTTCTCGCTTTAACGTATTTTTGATCGATCTTCCCTGAATAATATTTTTTTTTCTGAATACTCCATGCCCTTTTCTGTACCCATGACGACGTGAGTATAAAAGTCCTTGGGGATAGGTTAAATGATCAAGCGAAAGCGTACCAAATAAATTCACATTTATAATATTAGTTACGATATGGAAATGCGTTACAAATCTTGTAACGCATGCATGGAGACTGCATATCAACTATTTGACAGAGGGAATGGAAAACGATTTCCTCTCAACCACTGAAGTCGCGGATGGCGAAATATGTTTAATTCTGTTTTGGCAAAGAAAAATATGGCCAAACATAATTAAAAAATATACATTTCATTATTAACAGTGCTTCGGCTATTTCACTCCACATTAAAATTTACCGGAATTTTTGGCGGCTTCTTGGAATGTTTAGTGGATATTCTATTTTATTCATAATCTTGTGTTATTTGGCTATTATTTTACAATATGGTCGGTGTTTTACGTATTATAATTTGGTTATTATACATAAGTGAAGTAGAAGTAGATGGGAAACAATACCACGGAGCATGGATTCTGTACTTGCCACAAAAACTCCCTGGAAAGTTCTAACAAGAGGGCCACCATGTTGTTAGAGCTTTGAAATGATCGCAAAAAAATTGTCATAGCATTAGCTACTCGATAATTGCAGCAATAATCTACTAGAAGATTGGTTGCCAAAAATAAAGCTACAACAAAATCCGGTTCTTGGCCTCCGACATTCTGTACATCAACGTACGGTCCTACCGGACTATTACTTCATTCTCGTTCAGCGTGCTTATTCTCCTACATATTGTAGAGTATCTACTCCAGTCCTACGAGTCGGAGCTTGATGTTAAATAACTCGTAACCTTTGACAATATATAGACTATACAATGTATATAAAATCGTTCAAATCTGACTAATACTTCCACAAATTAGCGAATTAAAACGATCTTTCTTCTTCTTCTTACCCTTACCCCACATATAACTAAGTAAGGTCGGTACAACATGTTTGTCATGTTGTGGTATATGATTTGGCTTAATTTTACGATCGGCCGCCTGCCTGACATCAACCCTCCTTGGGATTATTTTGTTGTACCACTGTATTTATGATTATTATTATATAGTTACGAAGTCTGATGGGCTCTTTTAGCCTTACAATTTTTCGTTCTGGTTAAAAACGAAATTCTTCAAGATTATGGTTTGCTTGCTATATTGCCATTTTTATGTAACAGAAAACTAGCCAAATATAGACTATTCCCGAGGAATGCATTACCTGGGTTTTTTTTTTTCAGGATTCGTGTTTACAAAGTTCTCAGTAATATAATATTAGATATAATAAACCATTATAAAAATATAAAATATGAAAACTATAATAGAAAATAAAATGACATGTCTATAGTTTCCCTTTACTCATCTTTATTTTTTGGATTGAAATTATCACTGTTTTTAAATCCCAGTAAAGATTTTAACAAGTTATAATTTTTTTAACTTCAATTACTTGAGGTAAAATAACATTCTTCAGCCATAAAATCTGAAAATAATTACAAAACATAGCAAATGAATGAATAAAAAATAGAATATTTATAACATGTTTTATTTATCTTTGTTTCCGATTTGCGTATATGAGCGTACAAATGGTTTGTACAGCCATGGAACCGTCGGGGGAGCGAATCCCGGGTCAATTACGGGGTAGAATGGGTAAGGATAGTAGTACTTATAGTGTGAAATTTCTGAAGGGTGTTCGATGAGTTTGTACGCAATGGGCTCGGTTTCAACGAGCCGATACTGCCCCGATGGGTCCCATTGTAATTTAGCGCTGGACAGAGTGTAGAGACACAGAGAAATCAGCAATATATTCATCTGAAAACAATAAAGATTGTACTACAATAAGCGAATGATGAAGCAATAATGGTTTAGTTTGAAACAATGATGCCTTAGTTTGGAGCAATGATGCCTTAGTTTGAAGCAATGATGCCTTAGTTTAAAACAATGATGCCTTAGTTTGAAGCAATGATGCCTTAGTTTGAAATAAAGATGCCTTAGTTTAAAGCGACGATAGCCTAGTTTGAAGCGCTGATGGTTTAGTTGATAGTACGTATTAAATCTGCGTCGATCGAAGTAGGTTCGAACTCTTGCAACTGAATCTGAGCTTTCGGTGAAGGAAAAGTTCACGATGAAATCACAGCATAGTGGTGGGGATTTTTTCAAGTCTGTTAGTACCACCATCAAGTTGATGGTGTAGTATAATCTGTCGTCAAGTAACTGTTGATTTGTTCTGGCAGCTGCACTTGAGATACAACCCTTCTAGGCTAAGTGTGTTTACCATCTTATCGTAATTTAATATAAAATGAAATTGTGGCCTAACGCTAAAACCGATAAAAAAAATATTTTATAAGTTATAAGATAGACATACCCTTTTAACTCAATTTAACAAAGTTCAGTAAAAACCGAGGCAAAGCGATTTTGTTTAAATACCTAACTAAAACATTAAGGCGTGTATTCAGCGGGGAATATATGAGATACTAACGCGCGCGTTTTACCGCCCTTGACCAAGGACTCAAGATCATATATGCTTCGGTATGGAAAAGCGGTAAACTAGCTCAGGGCGCTGTAAATAAGAATAAACATATCCTTAAAGCGCTATTTGATCAACAAATATTACAAGACTATATTCTGCCCGCGACTTCGTCAGCGTGGAATAGTTACTTTGGGCTAGCGCTAACACGCAGCGGAAGCTCTCAACGAAGGGAAAAAAAACGATTTTGAAACATTATTCATTATTGCTCCACTCCTATTAGTCTTAGCGTAATGATAACTTATCTATAACCTTCCACGATAAATGAGCTATCTAATACTGAAAAAATGGAACCAGCAGTTCCTGAGGTTAGCGCGTTCAACCAAACAAACAAACAAACCTTCCAGCACTATAATATTAGTATAGATAATGCTTATACTGTGTACTGTTGTTAACACACTGTAACGATTAATTCGTGTCATCTCAAAGCACTATTATCTAAAACGCGATTATTAATAACTGCCTCACAGTGTGACGTTTTACTGTCTCCTATTTGTCAATATATAGAAAGAAAGAAAGAAAGAAAGAAATATATTTATTACCATAGTATAAGTGTACAAACAAAAACCTTAAGCGTAAAAAAGTAAAACTATGACAAAGAGACCTAGCGTCAGCGTATTGCCGCCTTTGAAAACAGCGCTGGTTTTCAGCTAGGCCTCAAAATATATGAACACGTCTTTATGTTAATTAATAAAGACATATCAGAATGCGATAAATAATCTATATTTTATGAACCGAGTGATTAATGAGGGCACTATTAATGCTGCCTGGGGAATATGAACAATCCAATCGGCCTATGTAATTAATGCTAATTTAAACATTATTATTTACTACATGTAGTAAGTAGCTCCTGATCAAACTGTGATCTTCATTATGCGTTGAATTAGTTAGGTTATGTCGGAGCTGCAAATATAATATATGAGTCGAGGAAACCCAAATAATTATAAGGGTTAAGTAATAAAGATAAAATTAGAATGATATACACAAAAAAAACAAACAATTTAATACATTTTTTCCAGATAAAGATGTAGTTCTTTTAAAATAAAAATACTCTTTTAAAAATAATTTCAGACAGAATCTTGTAAAATAATAAGTCGCTTCGGTGTTGTTATAGACAGACAATATAAAATTATTCGACTAAGTTCTTATAAAATAACTGCTAGAAAAAGAAAGGAGAAAATGTCAAAGTCACGCCGTGTTTCCAATCTGTAGTCTTCATTTACGACCTGAACCCAATCAGC
The DNA here is from genome assembly GCA_015888305.1 of Antheraea pernyi. NCBI lineage: Eukaryota > Metazoa > Arthropoda > Insecta > Lepidoptera > Saturniidae > Antheraea > Antheraea pernyi. Next base: position 518,013 of record MU158811.1, on the reverse strand, counting down.
GGAGTCGATAGGGCGCCGCCCGCCCACCGACCGCCTGCCGACACGCTTCCACCGACAATTTCATTTGTTTTATTAATCTTTCGTCGCAAGAACACAGCGGGGTTCAACAGAACCGTCAGGGGCCAACTGAATGAGACTTTGACATCTGAGTGGCGTACAAATAGGGACGTTATAAAGTGAACGTATTCGAAACTTGTACTTGTTTTTTACTCGAGTTTATATACACTGTGTTTTGTGTGTATTTTTAGCCAATCTTCTAGTAGATCATTACTGCAATTATTGAGTAGGTAATTATATTACAAGTTTCTTGCGATCATTTCGTTGTTCTAACAAGATGGTGGCCGTCATGTTAGAACTTTCCAGAGAAGAGAAGAGAAGAAGAAGAGAAGTTCACTTGTGTACAATAACCGAACTGTATTACGTAAAGCACCGCCCATATTATAAAATGTAGTGCTAAATAACACAAAATTATGAATAAAATATAATATCTAATACATGACATTCCAAGATCGTTTTGTGTGTTTATATATACTTTTATTACACTTACTCCTTATCAATAAATTTATTCTTAACCTTAATTATATATTATATTTGTTTTGCTAGTCAACACGCGTTACCGATTGATGCAAATTAAATTATCATAATATTTTAAGGTTCCATGTGACAGGCACTACCTAGTTTAGGAATTTGCTTAAGGATAATTCCTTGTTTTTGTTTTTATGGAGAGTTATTTGTTTTTTGTATGTGCGGGAATTAAATCAGCGACTTGTCTGCTCAATTAAACAAATATAATAAACAAATAAAATGCTGACTAGCATTGCGTCAACAGGCATTTTAAATTTTATTTTGTCTTCAACTAAATCCCCCTATTATCTTAATCCATGGAAATATTTATAATATTTGCAAGTTACTAACCCTAAACACATAGTTTACTGATATTATTAAGGTAAAACAAAAAAACTTTTTCTGTTACCTAAACCAAGTCTAAATAAATATACGTATTACATTCATATGCATTCGACGCAAAGCTGGTATCGACGCTGACGCAATTGAATCAAATATGAAGTTTTAGGAGGGGGAATAAACCGAGCGTAGAATTAAGAAATCACCTAACATTTTTATATACACCTGTACATGTAGGATATTATATAAAACAAATTGTAAATAGGACTTCGTGAGGCTTAGCGTCCTAGCCATCTTAAGCCACATCGATAATTAACATCAGGTGATGGCCAAACGTTATAACCTAAAAGTATTAAAAAAACTAAATTTTCTCTCGATTTGACAAAACTCTAACAGTTCCCATGAAGCGACCAAGCTATTTTAACGTGTTTGCGGACTAACAAGTACACAATAATGTCAACTCGGAGAATAGTTACTATATAAATAGAATTATTAAGCTTAAGCTGTGGTAGAGCCACGCTGTAGCTTTTACTAGTTTCAACATGAATGGGTCGGCTCGTCCGGTGTAGTACCACCCTCTCACAGAACACCGACGTGAAGTAACTATGCTTGCATTGTTGCGTTTCGTTCGGTCTGTGAGAGCGCCGGAGGCCCACCTCCTTTCCTACCCCTCCCCCATACACAGGCTGGAAACGCACTTGCGACTCCCCTGGTGTTGCTAGTGTCTATGGACGGTGGTGATCACTTAACTTCAGGTGACCCACCTGTTCGTTTGCTGCCTTATGACATAAAAAAAATATTAAAAAAGAAAACCAAATGTCAAGTGTAAACACGCTGAAACTATATATTCAGTTATGTAAATTAAAGTTATTCAGTTGAGTACCGGAACATTTATTTTTGGCCCGCTTATTATTTTAATTCTCTGACGTCATACTTAAATATCATAATCTATATCGATTCCACAATTAAAATGAGTCTAACAAGACCTTATGTGTCAGAATCCATCAAACTGTTTAAGCTACAAAGCGCTATGAAGAAATAGAGATGCATTCGAAAAGCCCACTGAATGGGAAGTCAATAGAGTAACAATTACTTAATAATTTAATAACAAATACTCAACTTGATAAAAAAAGGTAGTCGCCATAAAAATTGCTACTGCACTCTGCATTCGTGCGCGTATCAATTATTTACCTGCCTCCCTTCCCTTCTTATTTACCTCTACCTCATTTTACCTACACAAGATTGCCCCCGGCCATTCCCCGTCGCGTGCCGTCCGTCATTCATCACAGTTATACTGACGGGGTAAATTACAAGGTTCATTTTTCAATATAAAGGGAAACAGGACATTCCGGGCGTTTATATGACCGGAAATACCGGACGCGACGCCGAGTGTTATTGTGGGAAACGTACCATTCGTTTTCATGATACGTGACATGTGACGCTACAATATTTTTGATGTTACCAATTACGTAATTTGCAAATTATCCGATTTGCCTCGTTTTTCACATTTGAGTTTTTTTACATTTTTTCACCTCTGCATATCTACATCTGTATATTACTTAAACAATATGTAGAATAAGTGACTTCTGTATTTTAACTATAACATATAGAGATAGAAGCGGAATTTTTGTTTTTGAATTGAATTTTAGTTGAATTCACCAGAGGGCTAACCAGAAAGTAAATATATTATTATTAATATGGTAGTTATTATTTACCCAATTAAACATTTTAGATAACTTAAGAATTTAATATAAATAGAGGCTGGCCTCTACAGCATGTCATTTTAATGTCTTAAATAATACCAAAAATAAAAAAATTGCAAGAAAAAAAAAATTTATACATACGAAGCTTAACTTTGATAAACTTCAATCGTCGCGAAAAATCGGATAAGAAATGTAGTACGTAAATAACTTAAATTATTTAAGACCCCATATTAGTACGTTGCATCCGTACAAAGCCTGGGCGCGGCGGATCGTCAGTTGGTTATAAAGAACAGTCTTCCTACTCTGTTCCCGGTGCATTTTTAAATAAAATATATGATATTAAACTAAACAAAACCTTAAACATATACGTTGTAAGTACATTTTCAAATGACATTAGTTTACTGAATATACAAATTCAGTGAACCAAATAACTTCGCTCACACCTGTACCTTGAAAAAGATAGCGCGCATCCACTTTTTATTTTGACGAAACCGCGTCCGTTACGCGAGGAGCTTATCGTATTTCAAGTCAGGGGATTATAGGGTGACCAGGTAAATGAAAAAGTTTAATTGAGTTTTATGTTAATCGTTTGTATTTATAATATACCGCCAAATTTATTTTTGTGTTATTGCAAGGGATAAAAAGTTTTGAAGCGAACAGTTTTCATTCACGTTTGGGATGTAAAACAAACTCGAAAGAAGCGTAACGTGAATGAAAAGTGTAAATTCATGTTTGTTTTGTAGTCAGTCAATCACAATAAAATATAATAAAATAAAGTAATAGATTTGCTGATTTGTATGCTTTCATAGCCTATTTTCTAATTACTGTCTGACATCGAATCTGTCTTTTTTTTAATAATAAAATACATGGAGATTTTTAATAGAAAAGAAGTGCAAGTGCGACTTGAAGCGGGATTTTGAGATTACATAATGTTTGTTGATTAAAATATTGTAAAATCATTACCAGATTTTATATACAAACGCTTCTGTTGAGATTCTTACGACTAATTACAATTTTTTTTATTGAGCTTTTCCATTTTTGCTGTACATCATTTTAAATGATATATACAATTTTTTATTTAATTTCCCTGACCGCACAATAGCTAGACTTGAAGGCTTCAGAATAATTAGATATACGTTAGTTGGTGGCGTATGTTGACTTAAAAAAAACACAATAAAATAGAAACAGTTGATGACAATTAAAATTATAAAAAATGTAATCACTTTTGTATATATAATATGGGAGTGTTGTAATTCTTGGGCCAGTAGCTAATATATCGTAAATGAATAACAACTCCTATAAAGCCTTCATTTAATAACAGTTTTAATATGGTAGCGTAAGCAAAAACGTCGAATATTTTAACTTATTTAATATTTATATTAAAGTAGGAGTATGTAACCAGGGTAGCAGAAGTCACTCCCTACTCTAAAGTCAATAGTACGTGTTTGCATATACATTAGTAAAAGTTGTAAAGTAATAATAACTGTCCTTCAAAAATTATCTTTTATCACACAAAAGTTTCCAATTCGACCTTTTTCACAGCATGTTTAAATGTGATCTAAGAAAATAAAACACTAGGTGATTTTTAGTTCAAACGAATACGCGTTTTAATACGAAATAAATCGATGTATTTGATTTGATTTGAGATATATGTCTAAATCGTATCTTAGACCCAGTGATTTGTAACAAAATAAAATAATATGTCTAATATTCAAGGAGAAGTTAAAATCATAGTTACCCTACAAATGAGTCAATGGAAAGGCCGTCCATGAATATTGTATAGATAGATCGATGAAGTCTGCACGCCATTTTGCTTAGTAGGTAGTAATTTAGTAGTTGGATAGCAAGACACGCAACACTGATAACTGTTTAAAGGCATTTTGCTCGAACAAAGAAATCGGGAAGACAAATCTCGTCAGTCTTTATAGGCGCTCTAAATAATCTACATAAGTTCAGTGTTGCATCTAATATAGTCAAGAGCTTAATATAAAACAAGTTTCAAAATATTATAGGAACCTAAAATTGGCATATATTCATCTTTAAGTTTCTCGATATTATAGATTGATATAATATTTTAACGGTTGATCACAATTTCGTTTGATGTTAAGTGACGATCTGGTCTTACATGGTGAACACGCTAAACATACAGGGAACTGGCTCTCACGTACTGCTGCCGGAACACACCAACACGTGCTTGGCGACAGATTTTTAAGTTGAGGATTGTAGCCAAGCGGACTTAGAAAAAACCCTTTCACAATGCTATGGTTTCAACACGATATTGTCCATCAACGGAAGTTCCGACTCAGTTACAAGGATCCGAACCTGCGTCCATAGACGCTGTGTCCAAAGATAATAACAACTGAGCCATCATCGCTTCAAAAACTTACATCTAATCATGTTTTATATTAGATCTACAGTACTGGATTCTGTATAACAATTCGATATTGTATATTCTATAAGTATACTTAAAATTAACCTTTCTAGACATAGACATGTTTACATGGTTGTAGGTGCAAAAAATAAAAACATAAAAGAAAAGTAGGTAATTATAAATAAAACAACCTAAAAATAATTTAAATAAATAATAATAACAATAAAATACCCAATTAAAGAAAAGAGTATAACGAATACGATTAGTTATACCTTAAAAAATCACAAAAGGGAAAGTTGTAATAATAAAATAATTTTAAGAGGATTTCAGATAATATTGCTTTAATTGGGTTTTAAATGAGGCTAGAAGACTGCTGAGTAACAGATCTATAACTTTTTTAATCTTGACCACGTAACTTAACTAGATAAACTTTGACTTGATCTCTAAATATTATTAATATATTTCTAACTAGAAGTGCCCGCGACTTCGTCCGCGTCGAAAAAATGCATTATGTAAAGAAACAGTAACTAATAAAGTCTAATAAAACCTCAATGTCTTAAGTTAATTTACTTAAGTACTCGTACTCAAGTGTTGTCATCATTAAAATTACAATAACTTCTGATAGAGAGAACCGATTTAAATGAAACAAAGGCTAAATGTCACTCCAAGTAATGCTTTTCTTGAAAAGGTTTTATCATGAACGCAGTACTTTAGCAGTGATGCGTGTTCAAATAAACAGACAGGCATTTCTAAAAACGACTATTTTTTTACAAACATCTAAAAAGTACAGACACTTTAGACTTACATTCTTATTATAAGTATAAATAACATATCTCGAGACATAAGAACATTCGTGAATAAACCTAACTCTGCTTAAACAAAAGGCAATATTATATTTAATCTTATAAGTGCAAACCCGTGTCGAAGAGTGATATGATGACGGCCTACGCCGCAAAGACACATCTGATTTATTAGTTACCAAATTAAGTTAAAATAATTTCAATAGAATATGATATCCTATACTCTTAGTCGATGAACTCAATTTGATCATACTACGTGACAAGTATCGACTGTGAAATGTGATTCAAGCAATTTGGATACGGACGGCAAAAAAAAATGTATTTTGGAATTAATAATTTTCATCTAACGTAATTTATACCCACCGTCATTAATTTAGGATTTGATAGTCTACTTTTTTATTATTTTAATTTTTAGTTGAAGAAACGAACAAATAGTAAATACTAGTGGTGGTCCTGTGGTTGAAATTCGACCATAATAAGGTCTATTATTATCTGTATTCCTTTTAATTTTTTTTCTAAATGGTAAAATTAGATCGAATATTGTATATTTTAGACTTATTTTAGAGATTGTAGACGTAAGGAGATTGTAATAAGATGAAATACAGGGGCATATTATATGAAGTCTTCCTTGATGGTATGAGAAAAAAAAGTATTTCCAATACTTTTTTATTGCTAACACTAAAATCTCGTAAAGTAAATTGGTGGAGAAATAGAGGAAGACGTACTAACTGTTTTATTTCTACTTATTTATATAAAGATAGATATAAAAATCTGTTTTCTTCAACTCTAAATGTAATTCGATATAGAGATTTATATAATGTATTTTTCTCCAATCTTTATGGTAATATTACAATAAAAGGTCAATATAACTCATAAATATAAAACAAATAAGTAATACGTTTTAATGACATTTCTAAACGTTCAATATTTGAGGTCATACAACCAGCAACCAATAGTATTATGTGTAAAAAGACTATTTATAACATCACTAAATTTACTAATAATATTTTTTGCCAGTACACGAGGCTCCTTTGCTTGAATTTCGATACTAGCTAGCATTTACATACACTATTTTTTTTGTCATGGGAGGCAAACGAACTGGTGTGTTACCTGATGTTAAGTGATCATCATCGTACATAGAGACTAACAACACTAGGAGAGTCGCGAGTGCGGTGCCAGCCTGTTTTTTGGGAAGAAAGGAAGGGAGGGAGAGCGGAGAGGGGAGGAGAGTTAGGCCTCCAGCGCTCTCACTGACCGAACGAAACGCAACAATGCAATCTTTGTTACTTCACGTCGGTTTTCTATGAGAGGGTGATAGTACCCCGGGCGTGCCGACCCATTCATGCTGAAACCAGTAATAGCTTCAGCGTGTCTCTACCACTTATAAAATGTAATAGATTTGCATATAATAGACATATAAATAACGAAATATAAAAATATGTGTTAATAACACGGTAAGAAAGCATAACACGTGATGCTGCCAATCGTACTAGATGAATGTGGCAGATGGTAATATACGGTCAAGGAGGTCGCATACCGTACGTTCGTCCAGTTAGTTTGGTTGACATTGCTTTAACGGAGCTATGTTAGTAGCATAGTTTATATTTCATTTTCTGTCTGACTGAACGCAATCATTAAAATATAAATCATATATGCAAAAATATTAATTAATATATAAAATATTATAACTAAAATGGAAAAAAAAAGGAAACAAAATCTATCACGTTTCAAACTGGAACGTTTAAGCAAGTGACTTTAAGAGACCAGCTAAATTTTACCCAGTAATTAAAGACGTCAGCACGATGTTAGATCAATCATTGTTCATTTTTTCTGTTTGTCGTTATACTTCTAGACTATGCTGTAGTATAGACTATGCTATCAAGTAAGCTTAATAAGCCATGCTCAAAAAAATTATACATCATTGAAAATGATTATATCAATATTTTTACCAAACCAAGCTCGCAAAAAAATGGCCGCCTCAAAAACAAATATTGCACGAATTCCATAATGAAGATAGATTAAAGAAACAAGATCTTTATCAGACGGCACAAAGAATAACCATTTTATTTGCAAAGTTTTAGGAAGAAATAAAGGAAGTTTAACGGAACGAATAAAAAATATATTCCCTCAAACGAATATGAGTTTTCCAGTTATCCCGGTCCGAAAGGAATATCCGGATAAGGAGGCTTTATATGACATATCATTCAATAACGTGACACCTTATATCATCGACTGTATAGTCTGTAGGCATGTATATGCCTAAACACGAAATGTCAACGACTAATCATCGATCTGTATGTGTGTGAGTATGTGAAAATATTAAATATGTTACTCATTTATGAAATTTAATTTATAAATGAAACCCATACATTTTGAGCAGTGATTTTCAATTACGACTGTGTCTCTTTTTTAATATATTTTATTTTTAGGAAATTTTATTTCAACGAGCATATCAGGCACATGAAATAAAAGCCCCTAAAAATGAAATTATTAAAAACAAGAGCGAGTCGTATTTGAAAATCACTGCTCAAAACGTATGAGTTTCATTTATAAATTAAATTTCATAATGGTACTTGTAATTCGTAACATATCTAACATTTTCACGTACATTTTGTATATAACAGTAGCTTAATAATTTACATCTGGTAATGTCTAATCTGTGGCTAGTATTAACAGCTTGCTGACACTAGACTCTGGCAAATTTAAGATCATAATTTTTACAGCTCATAATAGGGATGAGGTTGTGTGTAACACATAATTAATCTATTTGATTATCGACTATTATCGTCGTTTTAATTGCATTTATTTATTTACTTTTCCTAATGTAACACAGTTTTTCCGAACTTCTTGGAGGGTGCTTTTTTTACCTACGATTAGGGGTTTTCAAAACTTGCATTTTTTTCATAAGACTTCTGACTGCTTATAAGTTGATATCGACGAAAACGACAATGACTAAGCCAAGACAAGAAGTAAATCTTTCAGGAATAATTGCGCGATAGATAATTGCAAATAACTTTAATATTAAACCCTCGGCTGATGTTGTAAGACTCAGATCTCAAAATGGTGGATCATTTTTTTTTTTGTATATCTAGCCAATTTTTGAAATTATTATTTTACATTACGTAATTTGTTATCGTTGAAGTATTTCAAATGTTATAATAAATACAGTATTTTTTGTAAGCTTATGCTGTTAATAGTCTATTGATCAGTGCATCATAAGGTCTACATTAATTTATACAAAGATTAAATCCTTATGGTTAAAATATTGTGTGGTTTTATGAACCCACAGTGAAAGTGAAGCTTTTTCGGATCGTAGGCATTTAGGCGTAAATTTTTGAAAAATTGTTCGATTTAGGGTATTAAAATGGCGTTTTTAATTTTAACCTAATAATAGGGAAATGCGAATGATAATGGGAAATCGATAGTAGACAAGATATCCAGCAATAAATTTTCATCTCAATCTGCGTATTAAAGTACGGAATATAGGCGTATAGTAAATACAATAATTCAGATTAGAGATGCATGTTAAAAACTGGGCACAATATTTATTTAAATCATTGAAACATAGTGCATTGCGCCATGGGAGCCGCTATGTTGGCTTTTGTTTCTCTGCCGAGCGCCTTTCAGTTTACATTTACTCCGCGGCCGGCTGTAATGCGACATGCGATAAATGGATGGAAAAATTTAAGGCAATGGAAAAAAGTTTCGTTTTAAAAATAGTTTATGGTTGTTCGATATACGTGGCACTACACTACGATAAGTGGGCGCTACCACGGATTGAAGTACGGCGTTATTTTTAATAAAGTATTAAATTTAACAAGGTACATATCATATTGACAGTTTTTTTTAACGTTCATGATACCTACAAGCTTCAGGTTGAAAATCTATCACCGGCACAGGATGATATGTTCTAACAGGTACACTTACGAGTCAGGTCTCCTTTAGGTTTTGTGTTCTATTATTTAAAGCCACATAGTCATTTAACACGTCACACTAGATTTTACCCATCCAAAAATTTAAACACGCATATGATACAGTCGAGTATATACAATGTCTGGCGTAAGTGCATGTTAAGGTTATCAATGACGGGAATCCATAAGTTTTTCCCCTACCATATAAGTTTTACTTACAAAATCGTTCAACATGGCTAAAGAAGTTTTCACTTAACGAAGGAAATAGATACGGGGATGGAAAAAAAAACTGTGGCCATTTATATAGACAAAATTTTCCCAAGCGTCCACCATGGGTTAAAAGTTAAGGGTACAGTTAGCAAAACAAATTCGATGCGGTTTTCTGTGAAAAGTTTTATGGTGATTTTCGATATGCAAATGTGTTTGTTTTCACTGACCCGTGAAACAGTTTGCCGTGCTCCCTTTCGTAACAGCGTTATTGTTTTGGGAATAAATTTGCGTTGGGTTTCGATTGGTAACATAAAAAGTTTTTTTGTATTATTTCTCGAATCATTTCCCAAGCGACATGACCCTAACGGCATCGTATGGTAGATTTTGTTTAGAGTTATTATAGTGATAACTTAATGCGATTTTGTATTTTATTTTGCACTACCTGCTTACTGAGGCTTCGCACGAGTACAAATATTCCCTTTACACTAGGACTTTGTAATAAAATAGAATAACAAGTAAACAGTTGAACATCAATTTGTCAATTCTGTCAATATTTTTAATGTATTTCCATCGTCTTCTGTGTTATGTACTCATTCACATTTTTATAAGGCGTTCTTGTAATCTAAACGTTTTATTTTTCCCCAGGTTTTTCAAACATTTTTTTAATTGTTTTTACCTAACAATTAGGAATACAACAAAAAAAGAATTTGAGAAATATATGCAGTTGTTCTAAAATATTGCGCTTACATACATTCGGCAATAAATTTTTTATGTACATTTAGAAACATTTTTTATATCCGAGCCCGACAAAGTCTCTGAAAGTAGCCATAAATAATAGCAGTCATTTGATATTTGCAGCTGTTATTCTGGGTAGATACTGGCTGATTCCGAAATGTGACAAAACAAAAAAAAAACACTATGTCGGGTTTTTATAATAACCATACAATCAGGTATGAAACACTCATCATTGGTGCTTCATTCCCATTAGTCTTAGCGTGATGATAGCTTACAGCCTTCCTCGACAAACGAGCTATTTAACACTTAAAGATATTTGCAAATCAGACTAGTAGTAGCTCCTGAGATTAGGGCGTTCAAACAAACAAACTCTTCGTCTTTATAATATGAGTATAGACAGTATAGATTAACAATATTAAAATACACAATCGCTTAGTTAAATGTTATAAGATGCACAATAAAAAGAATTTAGAATTTAACATTAATTATTGCAAATCCAACTCCGACGCCAATCAAAACAATGAAGTACTTTCAGTAGATTATAAAACATAATTCATTAGAGAAATGCCTAGTCTCTCTCTCTTTCTCGTCGCCTCATCTCACTCTATGTTCTCAAAGTGACACGTATAACTGCCCGCCATTAATCAATAGAATTACTTCCAATAAAATTTAAAAGTTTCCACGTCGTTAATTAAATATCAATTTGTCTTACCCCGATACGTGTACAATGTTACGATAAAACAAGTAATTAAAAACAAATTACCCTATCGTTTTTCGAATATAACCACATTAATTGATTACTCCATTAAACAAATATCATTTAGAGTTATTGACTTTTATATTTTATTCACAATATTTTACGCTCTATTTTGTAATATTGGTTGTATTTTACGAAATATTGTTTGGTTATTGTGCATAAATAAAGATGATAGAAAAGATACCACAGAACATGAATTTTGAGATGCCACAAAAACTCCCAGGAAAGTTCTAGCAAGAGCGGCCACCATTATGTCAGAACATAAAAATTATCACAAGACACTCGTAATATTATTTACCTACTCGACAATGGCAGTAATAATCTAGGGATTGGTTGCTAAAAATATCATTTATGTTCGTATAAAACTAATAAATAAAATCTTTACATTAGATATACGTTTATCTATAAATTCTTCTGCACGTGTGTATATGACAGAACTCCTTCTAAAAACGACTGTACCGATTTTAATAAAATTTGTTGTGTGTGGTCAGATGGATTCGATAATGGTTTAGATTCATAATTCGACCCAATAGCACTGTGATATGTTTCCCAATTTGTTTTAAGGGTAGAACAACTTCTGCCTTACTCATTAATTACAAACATTTCGAAGTGTATCGTATCTTTTGTTGGTACTCGTTTGGGTATCCGACGCTCTCACTGACCGAACGAAACGCAATAATGCAAGTACTGTTACTTCACGTCGGCTTTCTGCAAGAGGGACCGAGAGCCGACCCATTATATACATCTTTACTTTTAAATTTTTTTGTTGAAAATATTATTGTGACTAATAATAAGTAAAGGAATAAGGAATAAGAGTTTGATTTTGTATACATCTGAAATTTAGTAAGCGATAACAAAACATGATGAGTACTACAATATAAATACTACATAAAGAAAATTGTAATAATTGCTAATGGAATTATAAGGCATAAATATAGCACAGTGACGTATCATAAATCGCTTTTTGTGATACCAAAAAGTGGTCAGTCCGCACAGGGTTAGAATATTAGGAAGGCGATCAGTCACTAGCAGTGGCTCTGGCACGTTTGGCAACTCTCCAACTACTTGTTCACACTTATGTCCATTAAGATATAACACTCGGTAAATTGAATAGAACCCGGAATTATTTATGTCATGCAAGTCGTAAATGAGACTACAATTTATTTGAGATTGAGTGGTCTTTGGATCCCTTATTTATAAATGTTGTTAAAAGTTCTTGGAAGTTTGTAAAGATATATCAGGAGAGTTACTATTGACCTCCGTCTGTGCTATTGACTATACCGGGGAGTTACAATTGACTTGCATCCGTACTATTGACTATATCGGGAGAGTTATAATTTACATCATTCTGTATTGGTTGGAGATATCTGCTGTTCATACATCTAGATTTTTTTGCTATCAGCTTTGGCTGAATGCCTTAAAAGGGAAACAACTACGAGACGCTGGGTATCCTGGGTCAGATAAGGTTAGGTACATTTGCGGATAATGTATAACTACATACAGCGATGATTTGACGGGATATATTCACTTAGACGCCATTTTATCTTCGTTCTGACAGATACTAAGAGTGAAATACCCTAAAAGCGAGTTATATATGTAGTTATTTGATTAAATAATGCGTTATGCGTAGATGCCTATTCAAACACGAGTAAATATGATGAATAATAACAACACGTACATGGGCACAAATAGTTAATGAAATATATTTAAAAAATCGAGGGTGAGTTCCCATGCTATAGAAATGAAACTTAGTATTCTGATTAATTTTTCAGAGAATAAGATGAATACACTATCGAGATGGTAAACATTAATTTTCAGCATTATTTTGTAATATTTTAATATATACTAACAACGCTATTAATCCACAACAAAGAATTTTTTTTTTAGTGCACGATGGTCACTATGATCTAACAGAAAATAAGGTGCTATAGATTTCAACGTTTCTCTCTCTCTCTTTGTATATATTTCGAGTACATTAAAAATATACTATCTCATTCACTCACAGCCTAAAAGCAATAATATATTTATATCTATCTCTCTTTCGTTCCATAAAAGCCAATTCACACCCTCCTAAAAGAACTTTCATTTAAAAATTAAATCATTTCAAATATTAAACTTTTTTCCCGAACCAATTGTAGCAACTTTCATAAGTGGTGCTCGCGTTTATTTTTGATTATAATTAAGCTTAAAAAACAGTATGAAGGGCATTCACTGTTCGATCTTTCTCGGTAATTCCTTCTCATCAGGTGAACTATTCGGACTGACGGACGATCTACATTGTGTATGGTAATTGCTCCATTCTTAGAAGTCATAGAGTGTCGATGGACAGCTTCTAGTTTTCCTAACTAATACATTTTTTTTCAGTCTCATAATTAATACCAGAAAGTAGCGTCTTCGAAGTCACATAACTTTAAACTGATATCGAAGCAGTTAATAAGACTTAACAAATGTTTTATATGAAGTACGTCTGTTGCGTTGGTAGCTGACTAAATCACATCCAAGCTGCACTATCCGAAGGCTTCTGTAGCCCCTTCATAGAATATTGCCCTAGGACCTGAATCGTGAGAGATTTTTCAGGGCTTAACGAGAGCATATTCTTGGATTCACTTAAAATGGGCTTAATGGGCACAGCGGGCGCCCTCGCCCGTTGTTACCCAACCTCGGGGGGCCGAGCTCTGCCTGCCGGAAGCTGTAGCTAGGGTTCGTGCGGTCGATGGCCCTTTACGGGGCACCCGCGTGGACACCTAAACTGACGGCCTATAACCTGCGGAGACCGCAGCGGGCGATGGCCGTCAGAGCCATACGTACGGTCTCCTTCGATGCGGCCTCCCTACTGGCCAAATCCCCACCCTGGGATCTGGAAGCGAGAGCCTACGCGTCTTTGTATCATCGACGCGTGGAGGCGCTGGAGAGGGGTCAACGTCTAGCGCCTCGAGAAATCGAGATGCTAAGGTCCCAACTCCACCAGGTCCTAGTGGTAGAAGAGTGGTATCGACGACTTGAGCGACCTAGCTGGGGCGTGGTAACAATCGAGGCTGTTCGACCAGTCATGGTCGAATGGCTCACCAGGTGGCATGGCACCCTGAGCTTCCGGCTGACACAGGTGCTTTCGGGGCATGGTTGCTTCGGGCGCTACCTGTGTCGCATTGGTCGGGAGCCGACTCAAGGGTGCCATCACTGTGGCTGCGTGGATGATTCCGCGCAGCAAACGATGAGTGAATGCACCGCCTGGGATGTGCCACGCTACGAGTAGGTCGCGGCCATCGGCCCGGATCTCTCGCTCCCGATCGTCGTTAATAAGATGGTCGGGAGCGAGGCCGGGTGGCTCCCCACGCCTGCTATTGCAAGACAGTCATGCTTGCAAAGGAGACGGCGGAGAGGGAGTGGACCACTAGACTCCCTTCCCGCGGTCGACGAACCACACGGCGGCGATGGGTAGGTAATGACCTCCGGCCGCCGTAGATGGGGCCTGGGGGCGATGGACAAGGGCATGTCCGTCGCCCTGGCAGTTTAAACTGCACAGGCCCATGTGGTGGAGGCGCATTGTGCCGATGCGACTCCCACAGTTCGTCAGGGGGGGTCTAATACTCACTCACCTTTTGAGGAGTCTACCATATTTGACCCCTCAGACTGCAGTCTGGGCCTCTAGAGGGGCTTACACCTGTCGGGGGAGCAGACGCAGTGCCAGCCGGCAGTCCCTGCTCTCCCACCTAAAAAGGTATACGAAGGCAAAAAAAAACACATTGCCATTGGTAAAGCTTTTAAAAAATTCCAGTCAGAAAATTCATAGTACTTTCAAACGGCCCTACGAAGTTCCGATTAGGTATGTACCATGTCAAATATTTTACCGAGCACGCTGTAAAGGAAAATGCATAAGCTGTGAAATAGAGGCATTATGCACGTACCCCAGTTTGGCGTGTTTCCAAACTACTCACTGTTCCGTATACTGACATATAGTATCATATTGCTTGGGGCTACTTATATATTTAACTATTCAAATATTAAAATGGAACGTCAAAATATATGCTTGTATTTTATTTATACATTTTTGAAGTTAAAACTTCTTTAGGCGCGTTGCGCGGTGTTTTTTGGCAGGAGATAAACTTATAATTTCGCGTGATGACATGCTACGTAAGCATGACCGATCTTATTGCATTGATCTTAGTGCAGATGAAATAATAAGGACTTTTAAACTCTTAAACATGAAACATACCGAAGATATCTGGGGAATGTCGGTAATAGTAGTACAGTCCTTAATTATTAATATTTCATCATATTTGGCTAATATATTTAATCAGTGTATAGCAAAAGGAACCTTCCCCGATTTAATGAAAATAAGTAAAATGGTTCCTTTATTTAAATCAGGCTGTAGGAGTAATCTTGGAAATTATAGACCAATTTCTGTACTGCCGTCCTTAAGCAAAATTTTCGAGAAGATTATGCTTAAACAATTATTAGGATATTTTAAAGCGCAAAAGATTCTGGATGGTCGACAGTTTGGTTTCACAAAATCAAAATCAACTACTGACGCTGGTGCAACGTTACTAAGTCATATTTTTCGAGCTTGGGAGGGATCGCAGGATGCAATTGGTGTGTTTTGTGATCTGTCTAAGGCTTTTGACTGCGTTGACCATAGTACCCTTATTTTGAAATTAAAACACTATGGTGTTTGTGGAGCTTCTCTCGACCTTCTAGCGTCCTATTTAGAAGATCGTTGTCACAAAGTTAGTGTAGACGGGGTTACGTCAGCTGGATCACTGACTCAAATTGGCGTCCCACAGGGTTCTATTTTAGGGCCATTTTTGTTCTTAGTATATATAAATGATCTACCGCTAGTGGTTGATAACTGTGCTGACATGGTTCTTTTCGCGGACGACACTTCAATTATATTTAAGGTAAAAAGAATAGATTCAGAGCTTAGTTATCTAAATAATACTTTAAATAAAATTTCCGACTGGTTTGCGTTAAATAATCTATTGCTTAATGCCAACAAAACAAAATGTATAAGATTTACCTTGCCTAATGTTCGGTTTACTAATAGTAGAATCGAGATCGATGGGAATCTAGTAGGCTTAGTTGACGATACTGTGTTCTTGGGTATTACACTTGATTCAAAGTTACAATGGGGTCCTCACGTAAAAAAATTGGCGGGAAGACTAAGTTCTGCTGCATTCGCAGTTAGAAAGATTCGCCAGCTAACAGATATTGCCACTGCTAGGATTGTCTACTTCGCTTACTTCCACAGCTTAATGTCTTATGGTATTTTGTTGTGGGGTACAGCA
The DNA here is from genome assembly GCA_015888305.1 of Antheraea pernyi. Lineage (NCBI taxonomy): Eukaryota > Metazoa > Arthropoda > Insecta > Lepidoptera > Saturniidae > Antheraea > Antheraea pernyi. Next base: position 501,341 of record MU158811.1, on the reverse strand, counting down.
GCTGAGGTGGACACCATATTCCTATTACAAAAACGAGCAGTTCGAGCAATTTATAATATGAGGCCTCGCGAATCATTAAAGACTAAGTTTCAGGAATTCGGTATCTTAACTCTGCCCTCCCAATATATTCTAGATAATTTAATGTATGTCCGCAAAAATTCAGATATGTTGGATCTAGTAAAAGACCAGCATAATTTAAATACTAGAAATATATTTACGTAATATAGTTTGACTGTGGGGCATAAGTGAACAGTGAGTTCAAGAACCATGTCAAGCGGGTTTTAATATCTAAAGGCTATTATAGGGTGGATCAATACGTGAATGATTGTGACGTCTGGAAATGACGCCCCTCTCTGTGCATCCACTAATAACGAATGTGAATATTTATATTACTATAGAAATATATGACATGAAAAAATAAACCAGATCGAGTTTCTGCTCGATGACTGGGCTGTTTTCCGAACCGGTAGTAGCTTTGACGTTCATAAGCGCCTTCTCAGGGCCTAAATTGAATAAAGGATATTTTGATTTGGTTTGATTTGATTTGATTGCGCTTGCGCGGCTTACGTCAAACTAGCGATGTTATAGTATACCAGCCTGTGTACATCTAGTATTCAGATTGTGCAGCCCATCGTATGTTTGTTGAATTGATAAACTGTATAAAAAAGTATTTGGTTATTATACGGATTGCCAACACATGTGAAAGAGAGACTAATATACTTAACTCCAGCCGCCATTAAAATTACAATAACTTTTGATAGAGTGCACCGATTTTAATGAAACAAAGATTAAGTTACTCCCAAGGACATGCTCTATGATTTTCTTAGTGAGGTTTTATTGTGAACCCACTACTTTAGCAGTGATATATGTTCATACAAACAGACAGATAGACAGACATTTCTAAAAAAATTTTCACGAAAATCGAAAAAGTACAGACACTTTAGATTTATATTTTTATTATATGTAGAATATAAAATAGATATAAGATATAGATAAGAAAATGTTTAATAGTACTACAAATTTGTACCAATAATGATATTTGGTTTCCTTACCATGAAAGTTTAAAGGAACATTCGCTTTGATTTTTAGTTTTGAGTTCCTTATTTTTTTATTCATATCATTTTATTTTATTTTCAATTTAATAAATTGTTAATATGGATCTCTTAGTCTTATTATTGGAACTAGTGGGCGCCCAGTGGTCGACATTCGACCATAGTTCATTGATTTTTTAAAGTTTGGACTTTATTGGAGTTCTTTTGTCAAAGGGTACCTATAACTTCTATAATCAAAATTTTTCATCATGGCTACTGAACTTATTTGGCACTTTTTTTTAGATGATATAAACATTTAAAAAAATCTATGCCTTAAATGAAAATTGAACTTGAATTTGAATTGCTTTACTCTTATGACAACATGTAGTGAAAGCAGTCCTGTCACCTAAAAAGTTTGACATTCAATAAATCTAAAGAGAATAATAATTATTTCAGTGGTTCCATATATTTACTAAAGATAAATTATTTATCAAAGAAGTATTAATGTATATTATTAATTCACATACCATATTATTATTATATTATTCTACAATTTTACCAGTTGATTTCAAAGGGCATGTAAGGCATGCAACGTCAGTCATGTTAAAAATATTGAAAAGGTAATTGGAACGTAACAGTAAAATGACGGATGTCAAAATATCTTTTTCGTTGACATGTAAGTGTATATGTTGTATAAAATTCAAGCAGTAGTGTGAGTAATATATATTTTAATTAATTTAATATACTTGTAATGTATTTTATATAAAAAAAATGTGCCCTTCTCCTCCATATAAACTTCAACTATGCAAAATTTCAAGCTCATCCATTCGCGTATTAATATATAAGATATACATTTAATTAACCATATTTATTAAGTATGATTATTTATTATATTAATTATTTATATACTAATGTATAATATGGATTTATATATTATTATATATTTAAAATTATTATATTATTGTAAAATTAACCTGTAATTTGACCAGTTAAACGGCTGCTGAGGTAGACACCGTATTTTTATTAAAAAAACGGGCAGTTCCAGCAATATATGATATGGGACCTGGCGAATCATTAAAAACGAAGTTTCAGGAATTCGGTATCCTAAACCTGCCCTCCCAATACATTTATTATAATTTAATGTATATGCGTAAAAACTTTGAAAACCTGCATTTTGTAAAGGACCAGCATAATTTAAATAATAGAAACTGCATCAAAGTGGTCGTCCCATGTTTCAGACTTACCAAAACCAGTAATAGTTTCTTAGGTAATAGTGTTACAATAAAGTCCCAAAACCAATTTGCCGGACTTTAAGCGCCACGTCAAGCAGGTTTCAGTGTCGAAAGGCTATTATAGAGTGGATCAATATGTGAACGATGGTGATGTCTAGAATTGACTCCTCTCTGTGCATCCACTAAAAACGGTATTGTAACGTTTAATGTATTCGAAATATATATATGTTAAAAGATGTACCCGGTCGAGTTTCTTGCCGGTTCTTCTCGGTGACTGGGTTGTTTTCCGAACGGGTGGTAGTTTTGACGTTCACAAGCGCCTTATTAGGGCCTAAACTGAATAAAGTATTTTTTATTTGATTTGATTTGAATTATCGTAGTTTCGTAAATCTGTAATAACTTCATATTAAATGAAGATATCTTTAGAGATTAATATATTTTTAAAAGACAAGAACAAAGTGTCTTAAACGTATTAAGGATGTCCGATAGAAGTGAAAACTAAAAACAATTGAATAACTGTGTTCTTTTTTGAAGTTTTAAGTCTATTATAGTCTGAATTGTTGAAATATCATAAAACGCAAAAGTTAAATTAGTCACATTATAATATCACATTACTAACATTAGTCTGGTTTTGACACTCAATTATATGTATACATTTTTATAGAGTCCACTAATTAATCAAACATATACAGACACGCAAAAGCTAAATACAAAATATCAACATTACAAGTACACATGCCACTACACTACGCGTCGCTAGTCACGAGCATGTCGAGGTCATCAGTAACGCAAACCCATACGTTTTAACCCCACCAAACAATCGCTCAACACGACTAAAGAAGTTTTCACTTGAAAAATTGTTAGAAACCTATCTATTGATTTTTGCAGTAAAATTTCTTTAGGCGCGACAAGGAGGTAACTGGACGACAATGAAACAGAAGTCCGTTACGGAAATATGGCGTCATGTTTTTGTACCATCCGGTTATATAATAATTAAACATAACCAAAACGTCTATTAAATCGTAATTAATTTAATTCGTTACTTATCATAGTAATCAGTACTTTACTATATTTTATTTTCTTTATAACAAAGAGTTGTTAATAATATTTCCTGTATTATTTAAGTTCCGAATTAGCTGATAGATGGCACTACAGATAATGAAGCTTTGATTTAAGTTTTCACTTACTTACATTGAAACCAGATGGCAGCACGGTCGCGCGCCCATATATACATATTTAATTGTACTGTATGATTTTTATTATTATTCAATTTTTTATAAAATTTGAATATGTTTTGTTCGATTTGTTTGTTTTGTAATTAAGTATCACAGTTGACAAACAATTCAGTTATAAAGTCATATTTCACCTATCATGGACCTTATAGTTCTAAATTATTAAAATTAGATAATTCACGTCTTGTAATGTGTGGTCTGTGATAACAATGGTACAAAGCAAATTGCCCAATTATAAAAATGACGCGTACAACACACTCGAATGTCATGTACCTACTTTGATCATTCACGCATATTTTCCAATTTGCCTTTCTGATGACAAAGGGGTCCTGCCGTCTCGGAGAGCTTATGCGAGCTCGAGTGCCTTTAACACGGTGAAGTGTTTTGCCAATAAAAAGATTCATCCCTGAACAGTATTCTTGGATTTCCTTTTTTTACCCTTTAGTTTATTGTTTAATAATATTTATAAATACAAAAACGCCTGTCGAGATTTGTCCACGACTCAAATTTTAAGAACTCACCCTTGATTATCAGATGTGTAATTTATGAAATTAACATATAATCATCATTAATAGCTGGTAGCTTAATGTGGGATGGGCGTTAAATACAGTAGTCATAATCGAGCTGAACAGTTATTGTTAGGAAATCGTGTTATGAAAAAAATCTACCTGTCTTGTTATATCACATAACCATATACCATACATAAATATAATAACAGAATACTGGTTAGAAAGAGATTCCTATCTCTATGTACTAGACATAGATAGAAATATGTACTAGATAGTAAGCGGCATATAGATTTTATCCTACATTTGTAAAAATTTAACAAAATCAATTTATCAGAAAAACGTAACGTAACGTAAACGTACTCAACCATAATTAGGTAGCTTGCCCAGTATTTTCAATTCAAATCAAAAATACTTTATTTAGTTTAGGCCATAATAAGGCGCTTATGAGTGTCAAACCTACCACCGGTTCGGAATACAACCCAGTCATCGAGAAGAACCGGCAAGAAACTCGATCGGGTACATCTTTTTATCATATATATTTCCAATACATCATACAATAGTTTTTAGTGGATGCACAGAGACGAGTCAATTCCAGATATCACCATCTTTCACATATTTATCCACTCTATAATAAGCCTTTCGACACTAAAACCTGCTTGACATGGCGCTTAAATTTACAGTCCGGCAAATCGGTAATATGTTTTGGGACTTTATAGTAAAACCTAACACTATTACCTAAGCAACTATTACTTGTTTTGCTAAGTCTGAATTACTATACATTTGTTATTGTATTTTATAGAGTTCCGTGGTATATCTTTTAAATTCAGTTCAATGCTTATACAATTAAAATGAGAACAATTTGAGAATATCATTTTTCCAATAAAAACAGGTTTGTTTTAATCGGTTATAAACGACGAAGTTCTGAGGTAACAAACATAGAAAAACTAAATTATACTTGTTATAAAGTGAACACATTGTAATGTGACTCGTTCCATCTAGATAGATAACTGAAATACTGCTACTAGAGTTATTTATCATCAGTATAATAACGTATCACGTGATTGCTATATCAGTATAATATAATCTCATCACAATATTTTCCTTCTCGTATTTATAGCGATAGATGTGTTATTTGTTAAATATATTTTATAGTATTCATATAAAGATATATGTAAAGTACCCATAAATGAATAGCGCTTACCCAATTTCAGGTTAACGTCGACGATATATTTTCTGAAACAATAAAAACAAATGTTATAATTATCTTTATTATTTCAAGTGTAAATTGTATTTTTTTTATATCATAGGAACAAACGAAAACAGGAGGGTCACCTGATATTAAGTGATCATCGCCGTCCATAGACACTAGCAACACCAAGGCAGTTGCAAGTGCGTTGCCAGCCTTTGTTGGGGGAGATGGGGATAGCGGGAGGGGGAGAGGGTAGTGAGCCTCTGGCGCTATCACTGACCGAACGAAACGCAACAATGCAAGTACTGTTATTTCAGGTCGGTTTTCTGTGAGTCAGGTGGTAGTACCCCGGGCGAGCCGACCCATTCATGCTGAAACCAGTAGTAACTTTAGCGTGGCTCAACGACTGTATCCGAGTTGATCGCAAAAACCACATGTAAGTTGTAATATTCAGTGGTACGCTCGTATGTGTCGAGATATACCGGGATCAGCTGATGTATATCCAGTAATGAAACAGTAGAAAACAGGGTATGTTTTAAAGACACGTGATAGAAGTAAAACTTTTTTATTACAGAAAAACTTTTTAATGAAAAAAAATAAGTTGAGGCACTTATAAGGACTGACCGACAGAAGTAAAAACTCAAAACAATGGAAAAAATATTTTTTTTTCATCTCTAAATCAATTGTAATCTGAATTACTGAAAATTTCATAATTTATAAATTTAAATGATTAACATTAGTGTAATTTTCACATCTAATGGTACTCCGAGCAATAATTATATACATTTTATACAGGTTATTAATTAATCAAACATATGACGGGCTGCATAAGCTCAATAAAAAAAAAATTAGATGTACAAGGCAATTTACAATATGTTTATATAATAAAAATAATCAGGAAAAAAAAACGGTTACGTTGTAAAGACGCACGATAGAAGTGAAGCTTTTCAATTACAGTGAACCTTTTTAATTAGAAATATGCAATAAAGAGTCGACGTCACGCGATGTTCCCAGGTGGTCACCCATCCACGTATTGACCGCACTCAACGTTGCTAAACTTCGATCAGAATTTGAAAGCCCTCCCATAAGAAGTTTCCCTTCCAAATGTTGATAGTCACGGGGCACCCGGCATGTATGAAACGTTTAAGTTAGTATTCGATTTTTTAATTAAAACAGCGGTCAAGTATACTTTAGTTAGATACAAATAGTATGCAGTGCTCATAGATATACAACAAAGTGTTTACTGAACATATATATAAGAGCGTCAAGAGCGATGGCCTAGAAGGGGCGTAACGCCATAAGAAAGCGTCATACCGTTTGCCGTGACGGCATAGAGCCGACCTCTTCTCTTTTAATTCCAGGACTCGCCAATAGATGTTAGACATTTTAATGACATCTTAATTGAAATACATACACATATGTGTACATGTTAAATATCCAATCTGAAAATAAATAACTTATAGTAATGTTCTAACATCGAAAATGCAATTATGAAGACCGAGAATAACAATGGAAGCAAAATTAAAAACGCCCGCCGGAGATTAAGGTTTTGTGAATAATGTCTAGGCTGTGTAATTTCAGGCATAACAAAGGCAAAAATAATTTACTGAAAAGTCCTCGCTTCGGATAATATGTAAACATACGATTAACGATTTCGTGCTTTGCTTTTTTAAAATACATTTTTACATTGTTGCCATTTTATACTCTAAAGATTTGCGATGGATCCCTACTGATATTAAGTGAGGATATACTCTAAACTTATAAGAGAACTGGAGCTCAAATGTAGGGAATGTATATGCAGGGCCATCCCTAAATGATTTCGTCTCAATATGTAGGTGTAGCTGGGCAGACGGGCATAAATAACACTCCCTCACAATCAGATTTATTAAAAGTAATATTATTTTTATAAAAGAATATGAGACAGACTTGTTTGCTAACGATGAAGAAAAATAGCACCCGAATATCTAGACATTACTACACAGCATTTTTCTAGCTGACGGCTTTCGGTACCTCTCTTTGAGTACCTCTTTTCATATATCTTCCCATCTCATTCACTTTTCTTTTTTCCACAAGTACGATTATTCATCAGGTATATTTAGAAGCCCATTCTTTCTTTTTTCCTATATATGTGTAATATAGGACCTATGTATGGTTGTAACTTGAAGGATATCGTCTTCTTCTCTTCTTCTTCCTAGCAATTTCCTGGGTTGGTGCCAGAGTCCGCGTTCCTACTTGACCTCCTCTACTTTTGCTCAGTCTTCGGGATCCTTTTGTACGAGGTTAGATTCTGTTTAAATTCGCGTCAGCGTTTTTTGGATTTGCCGCGATACCTTCAGCCTTGTACGGTAATTCAAGGATATCACCAATCCAATTATATTTAAAGTTCGATCGAGAATTTACCGCAGCTTTTCAATACTTCGATATTACAAACCTCCAATTAGAAGGTTCTGAAAATACTGCGATGACTATAACCGGCATATCAGTTTATTTGTCACTTTTAAGAATTTATGTCAATGGAGATAATATTTAATATTTATACCATAAGTAGTTATATCAAGTTGATATAAATGTATCTCTGAATAGATATAATTGATTTGGAGTACTGATGCTATGGTGGACTTCAAAATCTATGAACTTGTTCAAATCAGAGCTCTTGACCAGAAGAGTCTAAAAGGTATAGTGCACCGGGAGTGAAGAACATTTACGATCATACTATCGAATCACCGTATAGTCCACTAAGCTAAGAATAATTAATATGCCGTTGCATTAACGCCTTCTATCACGTGGCCCTTTATATAGTTTTGTTAATGGTGCTGCCCATCATGGTTTATGACGCAAAACTACTCTAAACAACAATATCACAGAAATTCGATACATATTCTCCGTGAAATATAAAGAAATATGATTGGGAAAAATTCTTACTAGAAATTATTCAGGCACATATTTCATCAAACTTTAAATTTTGTGTTTCCTTCCCGTGTATTTCAGTCAAAAGGTCTCACGGCGAGCCCGTGAGAGGGCAGTAATGAATTTAACAAGAGCGGGAGCACATTCTTGAGGGTCCTTTATTAAATACTGACATACTCACAACCTCACTTGAAACTTGAAAACACTTTAACAATCTTACATCCTAGGTAAAACTTAACGTAGAACCAAGTAACACTTTATTACCAACTTGCATAGAATATGAGCACATAGTGTTTGAAGTTATTATTAATTGTTAAAATGATTTAGAATTACTCTAACTTCGATATTTCAATAAAGAATTCCACTGCTGTGTTATTTTACAGTAATTGCGTTTATAAACCGTTGTCAATTATTCTGCTGTTGTGTTATTTGCTCTTTTGTATCGTTTTTTAATTTGTAACTGTGATGCGATTCGCATCGTGATTTTCATACCTTTTATTTACCACGTTATTTTTTTCCCGTACAATACGGTAACAATAACGGAATGATAATAACGATAGTGACGTCTTTAATAATCTGTTATCGCATTACGTAAAAATGTCACATTATATTATTTTTGTTGTAATACTGGCCACCTTTCCTTGTGATTCAATATTACTATAGTAAAATATTACAAGCAGCTTGTAGTAAATCGGAGTAAGAAAAATTAGAAGTCTTGAACATTATCCGACTGTAGTATACTCATTATTTAACTGCTCACTATTGCTCGTATATCTAAATAATCACCAAAATACTTTTTATAAAATATTTCTCAATTTCAGCAACTTTGTCAACCATTTGATTCACTTCGTATAGTAATTTCGCTGTCAATAAATCATTATACGCCAAACAATATGTAGGTCAGGAAATATGGTAAGTTAGAACGAAGTAATAGTGCGGGTGAGACGTGCAGTAAATCATAGGGTACCGGGATCCCTGGTAACAGTCGTTGACAATTATAAAAACCGCAGAATTAAACGCAAGTATAACCCGTGTAATTCAGGTAGAGTTAAATAAAAGCAAGTATAAAAGAATAGAGCTCGTTCACTTTTTAAAGATCACATCCTCAACTGATATTAAATGTTGATAGAAATACTCTAAAGTGTAGTAGCTGGAACACACATATTGGTGCTTGGCGATAGTTTTTTAGAGAGTAGTAGCTTTAGAAGGTCGTAGAGACACGCTGTAGCTATTACTAGTTTCAGCATGAGTGGTCGGCTCGACCGGGGTAGTACCACCCTCTCACAGAACACTGACGTGAAGTAACAGTGCTTGCATTGTTGCGTTTCGTTCGGTCAGTGAAAGCACCGGAGGCCCACCTCCTTTCCCCCTTTTCCTTCCCCTTTCCCTTTCTCTACCCCTCCCGCATACACAGGCTGGCAAAGCACTTGCGACTCCCCTGGTGTTGCTAGTGTTTATGGGCGGTGGTGATCACTTAACATCAGGTGACCCACCTTTTCGTTTGCCTCCTCTTGACATAAGCTAGTATTCGAAAAAAATCTGCCACTGAATCGCTTTCGCTTCGCTATTGTTCTTCTTCATTATATTTTTGGCAAGCAATTTTCTAGATTATTACTACCATTGTCGAGTAGCTAATAATAATATTACAAGTATCTTGTGATAATTTCAATGCTTTAACAAGATGGTGATCCCCTTGTTAGAGCTTTCCAGGATTTTTTTTTGACATCTCAGAATTTATGCTTCGTGTTATCATTTCCCATCCACTACTGTATCGTCATTATTATGCAATAGAATCTTTTTATATAAATCGAATGTTGACGTTCAGATCTCACTTAATGACTACTATCGAGACTCCAACTCTTTGGTAGTCATGCACGTGAACGTCAACAAAAAGAAAAAAGGTAACATTGGATTCTTCTGTTTTTCATGGAACGGTCGAGGCGATTACATTATAATCAGCAGTTGAATCATCAAATAAATCTATAATTCAACATTCGTGGAAGTTCAGCGGCCAACTGCGATAGAAAGGAGACCACGAAGTACGTGCATTTTATCTTTACTGCTGTTAGCTGGATCTGAACGAAAACTTTAAAGGTTCTCGAAGACCCTTCGGGGTCCCCCGAGTAGCAGAAAGCCACCATAAAACATTTCGGCGGTGCGCATGCTAAAACAACACTTCTGAACAATAACTGAACTATATTACGTGATACACGACCAATATTCAAAATATAGAGTCAAATAACGCAGGATAATGAATAGAATATAAAAGCCATTACATAACAGACTAAACTACCACCAAAAACTCGCTTTGCTACTCTCTTTTTTGGCTCTAAAATATAACTATCACAACAAATCTTTGATGATTTGCTTGCGATAATTATCTGATATACGAAAATGCGTTATAATTAACCATAAAATATAAAACCTTACAATTTGAAATGAACAAGCTGTGTTCACTTTTCTTTGGCCATAGTGCGGCATACCTCGAATGTTTGTTACGCATTAAGCTCATCGAAAGGCATTTCAATATAATATGTACGGTGGTATTTGGATAAGGATTCTTATACGGAGAAAGTTCTGGAAGAATTTTTATATTAGATCGGAATTTTTATCACTAAGATAACCTTGGAAGTATTAGACTCAATTGAAGTTATTGTAGCGGTAGAACATAGACATGTATCTGACTGGATTGTAAACACCATACACTAGGTCACACCCGTCATAGTGATCGCTTGATTTGTCGAGATTAGTCGATATATCCAACAATCCAAAGAGTCACAATGACTCAATTTTAAATTATCTTCGATTGATTGATTACTTCTATTTGTCGTTGCAAGGTTCAATCTATGTGGAACAGTGCAGCGGCCAAAAATTTGTTACTCTTTAGCAGCACCCGGAGAGGAGGCAGCGGAAAGAGAGGTACACTTCCTGCGGACGCGGGTAATATAGCAATAAGATTAAACAAAAATGTTTTAAACTATCGCATATCACCAGCGTATATTTCTAGTTATTAAGTTATAATGACGTCACTGTCTCGTGCTACAATAAAAAAGTATATCTCAAGTGACTTCCCTACAATTCCGCTTGATACTTACTAATCGATTTCTCAACCAAATTGGGTGATCAATTAGACAAATGAATGAGTTTAATATAATAGTATATTTATACTAGCTCTTTCACGGGGCTTCACTCACGTTAATGTAGGTTTTTAAGAAATTAAAATAAATCGAGGGCAACATTCTTCACTTAAAAATCAATTTAAAGTTTAAATTCAATAACCTTTATAAAGAAACATGAAAAACTTAATCCATTTTTTTTTGTGTAAATACTATGTAAAAATTAAAAAAGATGAAATTTGAACCATTTTTGAGAAAATTCAGTCCAAAAAACTAAAAGAAAAACTATATTTTGAACGAAGAATTAAAAAAAGATGTCAAAATGTTTGGTACTTGAGCAACCAAAGGAAATTTACCTTTGTACTAAAACATATCACAAAAATGAGGAAATGAAAAATGTTTTCAAACCGTCTGATTTGCCGTGGAACGTCCCATAATAATTTATTAATTTAATTTAATTAAATAAGAACATATACCTATTAAGGTCACCAGTTCTAAATGTGTAGCTAGCGGAATTCTCTCATCCTTTCGATCTAGAAATTTATCGTACCATTTGGCCCGACGTTCATTAATTAACTTCTAAAATAGAACTTTATTTCTTGTCATCTATATCATCTAGCTTTGTTTGATAATTTGATTAGGATTTTATGAGAGTGTCCACTGATTTTCGAATGTCACATACATGCCTATATGACTATGAATGAACTGAGTGAATGATTGAAATAATGAACGTAAGAATGAAACAATAAGTGAACGGATGAATTAATTGGGGAATGGGTGAGTAAATGAATAATGGAAGGAAGGGTATAGGAACGAATTAATGAACGAGTGGACGAATTAATGCCTGAATTAATGAAACTAAAATAAATACTCATGTTTTGTATCGCAACTTGTGTGCGAATGTGCAGTGCAATCACTACAAGAGACTAAAAAAACATTTGTAAACAAATTATATATTTGGTTTCATTTTTTATGATTTTTCTTCTATACATAAACTATATTATTATTATAATAAACAACGCAGAAACGCGGGCATTGACTATTACAGAAGTATAGTACACATAACGGATAATTATGTTCATTACACAAAAGTCACTCATTATGAGAACTAAACTCGCGACCAAAGAGTTCAATAATATAACTTACTACCTGGCCTTCGTGCTCCTATATCATTCATGTATGCATACGCTTTGACAATAGACATTATACTGCCAATTCGTCATACTAAAATGTTTGTTACCTCTTGAACCTCTTTCCTTATCATTAGTGGAATATAAAATATTCACTCCCGCTTTTGTAATAAAAAATATGTCAGTATAAAGCAAGATTCTTCAGTACTTCTCAAAATACAGCGTATTAAAAACAAAACGCAACCTCAATTCTCAAGATTAAAAGGAGGTTTCCCTCATTCCCATTGAAATCTGAAGAGGACCGAGCACGAAATGAAAGCATATTATTAAGAACTCGTTAAAAGTAGTCCATTGGTAGACACGTTTAGGATAACACAACCTAATGGTTGTCGTTAAAAAACTTCGAAATTATTTTCCATATAACATTTAAAGCGTATATGTAGTGTTAGCAATTTTCAATCAGAAAATAACAATAAAAACGTTTTATCTTCGATCATCTGATTCAGTAACATCCTATTGAACACAGCTATACTCGTATATCACACTCGATATGGATGGGCCGACGCTCCACACGAGAAAGACCCACGGTCACGTTTTGCCACGCTTTTCATAGGCTAACTCCTTCGATATGTAAGGTCAAGTCGAGACCAGCCCCTCCGGACATATCAGACCCAGTCCACCAAGAACAATCGTATACGTGAATAACTCAACTGTCTGAGCGTGAAAGTCCCGCATGTTTTTTTTTTTTTTCGAACTGACTATGCTATTGACCTGGCAAGGTCTTTACAGCTTCACCGGACTACCGTCCCCATGTCTAGACCGAGTCGCCTTTTATAGCATTCAGTCAAGCCACGAACGGCCGATAACTTTCGACCAATGGCGTCACAGGTCATTAGTAACAACCCCGCTGTAGTCAATAGTAGTACAGAGACTGCTAATAGTAGTTATTAAAATTATATTTGAAAATAGTGCTAGTTTATGACTTACTTCTATGATAACTATGAATATTTATAAAAGTGGATGTTGGTCTATCTGATATAGGGAGCCTCCCTATACCGTTTGACAGACCGCCGGCAAAAAGGGCCAACTATTTTTTTCTTTAGTGGATAAGATTTCTATTGTCCATGTTCTATTGGTCAAACTTGTTTTTGGATTGTATTCTACTTTATCCAAGTACAAAGTTTTCGTACCGAAAAAAAAAAGTGCGTGCTATATGGTTGTTTTAATTCTGTAAGTAAAATAGAATTTCCGGGGTATTGCAGCGATGCTAAACTCAGTTGTTAGCGGGTTAACAACGTGTCGATGGACGTAGATTCAAATACTTGCAAACGAGTCGCAACTTTTGGTGAAGGATAATAATCATCGTGATAAAACCATAGATGCGGATAGTCTGTACTAAGCTCATCTTCCTAACTACTACCATGTAGTTGAAAATCTGTCGCCAAACACCTATAGGTGTGGTCCAGCACTAGCACATGAGATCCAGAGCCTTTATGTTTAGCGTGTTTACCATTTTATACCACATTGACATTTAACATCAGGTGATAAAAGATCAAATGCTAAAACCTATAAAGTATACAAAATACGAAGTTCGTTATGACTTGATGTATCATGAGTAAATTATACTAATATTAAAATGATGCATTTTAGAATAAGCAATATGTTTTGCGAGCGAAAAAGTAACCAAAAACACTGCTAGCTCTGAAACATGTAGACTTTTAGCTCGAACACAAAAGCCTGACATGAGTAATGGGTTCAGTACATTGAAGTTGGAAAAAGCTAACATTACTTAGGGAAAGCTTCATACCGACTCTGTACAGTTATGGGTATGACACTGTATTACCAGTACATACTAAAAGATGACCGGCAATTCTTTTTTATTCTCAAATATTTACTAGACCCTAGACCCATTTTTGGGTATAAGAGTTACTAAATTTAGGTGGATTTTGAACCTAAAGAGAAGTCGGCATAATGTTGGTGCGAAATTTTTCTATCATCTTCATACAACATCGCGCGTTTTGGAATATTGATATTAATACAGTATATTTTGATTCCGAACATACTTAATATTTTTTGAAGTTAATTTGTTATTTAGTATGTAATTGTAACATACACTGTCGATTTGTATGAATTTAATTCAATATTTAAAGTTTATTCAAATACCGTTATTTTATGAATTTATTTATATTGTAAACATACTCAATTATTTTGAATTTAAAATAAACTCATCATTTTAGGCCAAGTCGTGTATTTTCAATATATATCTTTTATTTCAACACGCACGTTGTTCTTTATCTGAAATGAGTCCTATAGCCAATACTTTTTTCTATAATCGACCACAATAATATCACGGTCCCGAGGCTCTTTCACTAGTAAAAATTAACATGAAATTAATTTTAATATTATCAACTAAAAGATCGCAATCGACGACGAAATGACGTTGTCGCCTCAGTCGATCTCTCTTACGGGCAGACTATTAGTGTTTTTTATATGTATAACTAACTGACCCGGCCACGCGTTGCTGTGGCTCAGTTATTACATATTGAATTGAATAAAACACGTGTACCATAATATAAACTCGAGTTGAAAAAGGAATTCAAAATTAAAACGTGGTGCCATCTAAATCTTTTAAATACCTATAAAACTATTTTATTGTTATTAAGTTTTATTATATAGTTATTTAATGAGAGAAAAGTCGCAGACTATTGCTAGTAACTTATACGATTATTGACAAGCAAAGTTAAAAGTCATTTTGCAAAGACTTCAAAATTAATTTCACAACGAGTTAACTTAACGCAAGTAATATAAAATTTATTAAAACTTCAAAACCAGTTACCCATTTCAAAACGCCATCTATCCGCCGCCAGATAAGTGACTTACTAAAGTAGCTTTTGAGTCGTAACTTAAGGAACTTACGCTCACACCGTTCAAGTTTCACTTAAGTATTCGACATGTCCAAGTTATGAGCATAATCGAATTGTGTATTCACTTTTGAAATTGGATTAACGTAACTGATATTAAAAATTCTAATATGTGTTTGTTTTTTGCATTTTCATGATGTAATTACTCATCGTTATATTCTGCATTCTGTTTTCAGGGATAAAGAATAGATTATATAGTACTTTACATTTTACATTGAAAAAAAATATATATTATCATGAATATTCTTTCTCTTGTTGCGCATCTGTGGCTTGGTGACTCGAAAACTCAATACTCGCAGATAATGGGTTGGCCCGTTGATTTGTTATTTGTAACTCATTTATTGTAGCTTGTTGTAGATTACTTGCAGAATTGTTGCATATCTTCTTTCTCTAACTGCCTCCTCGAACGGTTTTTGTCGAACTTTGTTATATAACTGTCATCGTATGCGTCTTTCCGCAGTTTATATCAACCAGATTTGCTATTTATAGTTTTTTTTTTATGTCATAACTGGCAAACGAACTTGTGGGTCATCTGATGTTAAGTGATCACCACCGTCCGTAGACACTAACAACACCAGGGGAGTCGAAAGTACGTTGCCAGCCTGTGTTTGGGGGAAAGGAAGTGAGGAGAGGGGAAGGGAGGTGGGCCTCTGGCGCTCTCACTGACCGAACGAAACGCAACAATGCAAGCAATGTTACTTCACGTTGGTTTTCTATGAGAGGGTGGTACTAACCCAGACGAGCCCACCTATTCATGCTGAAACTAATAATAGCTTCAGCGTGGCTCTACCGTAGTCCCATACCGATCAATAGCGTAGTCAGTTCGACAAAAAAGTTTCTTGAACTATCTTTCTAACTGTTTTGTCGAACTTAGTTGTGTAAATGTTATTCTTATCAACCCGCCTCATAGCTGTGATCTATCAATAAACCAAAAACCAAATCTACATGTAAGCTGCATCGGCTGGATCGAGTCCCTTAAGCCAGCGGGATAGCGCCGGGATACATTTTTTCTACCCAAATGTTACACATATGTTTCCGCTTCGATGTACTATCAGGTAATCCCTTCAAGCGGACGCCATGTTTTTCGCCACGGCTCTTCTTATCGGCGCTAATACTTTTGTAAACAAGAACTTAAACCTACAACTATATATATGCATTACAATATAATTTCCATAACTGTGAGATAGGGAGTAAAGCCGCGGGCAAAATCTAGTCATTCATATATTGATCCATCTTCTAATAGACTTTTTCATTACCTGTTTCATGATAAATAATGACTCGCTATCGATTATAAGTTAAGGCACAGATCGTGTTATAGTTAAAGGCAAATCGCTATAAAGCGAAATTTTAGTCGAGTATGCATTTTGTGGCGCTTCTTATACGTCGATAATGCAGATTCTCAGAACACACACACTCTTCGTTTGACACCATACAAATTATGAACGGAATCTATTGTTAATAGTGGATATGACATTACTGTGTTTGGAATGTTTTATTGAACTGAAACTTTTTATAGCACAGTAGGGAGAAAATTGCGTTACGCGTTACATGATAAACGTAAGGTATGTATGTATGTGTATGTCTGTGTCTATTAGTATACCAAAATGAGTAAATGTATAGTTTAATAATATAATATAATATAATTATATAAAGTATTTATACTAAGGGAGTTCATATAGTATATAGTTTACGAGTATTCTCATATATATATAAGGGTATATTTTAAGGGTCGGCAACGCGCATGTAACGCTTCTGATGTTACAGGCGTCCATAGGCTGCGGTGACCGCTTTTCATCAGGCGGCCCGCATGCTTGTTTGCTACCGACGTAGTATAAAAATATATATATATATATATATATATAATTTAATACATATACGCCAATGAAGTTCGACCACAAAACTAGTACTCGTTATTCTAAAACTGTATTTAAAAAATATATAAATCATAAGCCTTTCAAAACTGTGTTAAACCTAAAACTTAAAATAGAATCCACTATACTTATAAGTATTGATCCAAAACAACATTGTTTCCTGAAGCATTCTGTCAAATAACTAATTCATGACTGGATAACTTCGGAGTAACTCGTTACTCACTCCCGTAAGCCTCTTGAAATATTTCAACTTGTGTTTCTATCTGAGGTGTTGCCAGTGACAGCGTTTTTTTAAATTTTTTTTTTTTTTGTCTCGAACTGACTACGCTATTGACCTGGCAGGGTCTTTACAGCTTCACCGGACTACTAAGGTTGGCGCTTAAGGCACTCAACCGATTTGGGTTTTAGGTAACATACACAAGGGTGCACGCACACCTCGGCTTGGGCTGTTACCTAGAAAAAGTCGCGTCTGACCTAGCTAACTATTCTAAGCTATTCATACATATATACATTTGTGAACCATACAATCGAAATTGCATGATTCACAAATGAATACGTGTATATCGGAA
Source organism: Antheraea pernyi (assembly GCA_015888305.1). Taxonomy (NCBI): domain Eukaryota; kingdom Metazoa; phylum Arthropoda; class Insecta; order Lepidoptera; family Saturniidae; genus Antheraea; species Antheraea pernyi. The sequence goes on along the minus strand of MU158811.1, from coordinate 483,634 downwards.
TGAAACGAACTAAAACTATTCGATTCAGTTCGATGAGGGAAAAAACAAAACCCTCCCACCATGTGTATGTATGTGCACGTGTGTGAGAGAGATGATCTCATATGTGTGTTCAAGTGATGTAGGTGAGTCACTGTATCGCGATAATAATATCTCGAGGGCTCCGCGCGTTATCCTTTCTTATTTTATTATACACTAGCTGTGTTCGCGACTCCGTCCGCGTGGTACCTAATGTAAAAAAAACAGTGAGTAATAAAATCATCTGAATTTATTAAGCCCATTTACTTATCTACTTTTCTCTCGTACTTAAGTCGTGTTGTCATTAAAATTACAATAACTTTTGATAGAGTGAACCGATTTTAATGAAACTAAAACTAAATATTGCTCGAGGATATGTTTTATGATTGTCTTTATGAGGTTTAATGGTGATCGCGGTACTTTAGCAGTGATGCGTGTTCACAAAAATCTAAACAGACACTTTAGATTTTCATTCTTATTATATGTATAAAAAATAAATATAATAAATATGTGGTCATAAATTAAACACTAAATGATCTGAGGTGATTATGTTAATAACAGATAAAAATTTAAGAACTGTATAAATCTTATTTTATTAATAATACTTTTTTAATTTTAAAAATAAACATTAATTATTTACTATAAAATAAAAATATAAATAAAAGTTAAAATATATTTAAGCGTGTGACGATGTATATAGTTCTCTTTTTGTCACACAAAAATGTTGTCAATGAGAATTTCAAAGCCCTCCCATTTTTTTTTATATACCATAGGAGGCAAACGAACAGGCGTGTCATCTGACGTTAAGTGATCACTGTATTTTCAGCCTGTATTTGATGTGTAGGGAGAAGGGGGGAGGAGAGAGAGGAGGGAAGTTGGGCCTCCGGCGCTCTTACTGACCGATCGAAACGCTACAATGCAAGAACTATTACTTCATGTACTACCCCAGGCGAGCCGACTTATTTATGTTGAAACCAGTAATAGCTTCATCGTGGCTCTACCACCTATAAAAAAATTCAGTATATTTTTTAACAACGCTAACAGTCATACTACAACCTACAATTACAAAAGGGGAACCGCTCGCTTGTCGGTTGTTATCGAAATGACACGATCAAGATAGAATCGGTTTTGTATGAACACAAAATAAACGCTTATCGCTGTCGGTCGAAACACGCCATGTTTTTTGTAATGAAAATATTTCATTACAGAGGTGAGACCTCTAAGATATACGAGAATCTAAGATATACGAGAATGTATGTAACAGTAATCTAATACTACATTCTCTCAACTACAAATATATCGCGTAATTTCTAGTCCCAAGTTAAGAAGCATTTGTTAGTAAATTCACCATCAGAATAGTGAAGTATGAACCCCAAGATTTTTAAAGAAAGATGAAGTGAACTTATGACGAAGTAAAAATTTTAAAGCAATGAAGAGTCAGTGAAAATGCACTCGCTAAATTTATTTAAAAGACGTAGCTGGGAGTTATGTTATGACGTTAAGTTTATTCGAATTTAGGAACAATTCCTTAACGAATTCCAAGCAACAACGATGATGGTATTTGATACAGTTACCACAGTGTGTACGTTTTTTGAAGCGCGTCCGAATTTTGTTTAACAGTTGTATCCGCTAGTACCACGTGAATCAGTCGGTCGTGCGTTTTGTTTTACGCAGGTATTTTAAAATGGGAGGGAGAGGATGGATAGGATTCATCGTCTCCAAGTATTACAATTTCTTTTATTATTTCATTTATTAATTCAGTTATTTCTGACGCTATTTTGTTGAACATATTATTAATCCTTTATTCAATTAAAAGTTTTAGTTACATTGATCATTTATTTTATATTTAAATCGTACCGCGTCATATATAATTTCAATGAATATTTTGGAAGATATAGTAGATTAAAAACTATACGTAATAAAAAACAAGTTATCTATGGAAAGATTCTTACGTAGTTTCTATGATTTTGATATACTGTAAATACGAAAACCCTAAATAATGTATTCAATTAGTACATTAAACCTATATGAAACGGGAGTGGGTTGATAGTAACTACATATAATTTTCCCCTTATATAAATATTTTTTATTTAAAAGCTGAGCTACAAAATTCTTTTTCTAGGATTAGCGTATTATTCGAGTATAGCGTCTCTTGAGATCAAATAGGATTGTCTGCAAACGCTAACCCATACGTAAAACTATACGAAACGTTTAAGTTTTAACCTAGAATCGAGTTCCTGCGTAAATTATATTACAACATATGGAACACAACCATTTCAGCCACACAAAGAGAACATGCGACCAACATTCGCGGCTTCTTTGTGCCTGCAAATCAAGTAAATATCACTAATAAAGTTAAAAAAGGCATTAGAATATTATATACCTATTGTATTTTTAATAGTGTTAGATATATATTAAATAACCTTGACCTCGATTCATTATATAAATAATACGCTATTATTATAATACAAAAATGTAAATGAATTACAAACTATAAAATATTTATAATAGCTATTAAATGTTTAAGGACTATTCCCTAATATATCTTCCTATATTATATCTCTTTCATTTAAATACATATGTAGTTAGCGAGTATGTCATTCTCTTTGGCAGAATGGCTGAAAATTTTGTATATATTGTAAATAGAATATCATTCAAACAAATGAACGATTGCGTCTCTGTATAAATACCATATATGGAGTTATGAATAAACAGTCTACTTTACGCACTGCGAATATTATTATTACGCTGTCCGTGTCAGTCAAACTCTTATAGCAGTGAGCCCGAGGCTCCTACACATGAAACTGGATAATTTATAGCGAACTAGGTAGGCGAATGTTGTACCGTCACAAACATTAATAAGTGATGAACATATATAAAAAAATAATTATGATATTGCGTAGTTGAAAATTTTATATTACCTGTTTTTTATTTGCAAATAAAATATAAACGCCTGGCGGATGTGATCGAAATTATTTTGGACAGGTAATATGCTTAAAAGAATAATTTATGACAGCAGAAACCAAAAAAGATTACTGCTTGTTTGTTTAATAAATATTTATTATCACTGAATAGAAAAATAAAAACTCAAAAATTATATATAGATGTTTATATTAAAATTCAGTTGTAACTTTTAAACTTCAACAACACCGTTTCACCCACTTACCTATATTATATTGTGCTGTAATTAATCACTAGGCGGCAGTAGTTGTTATATTGGAATACGAATGACAATAAAATAACACAAAAATGTCTTTAACGTACTTCAATCAGTAAATCAACATTATTAGAACATCTTAACTCATATCAATACAGCGCCCAAAAATTACGCTTTTTTATTAAAATTGTCTAAAATTATCTTTAAGCAATATAACAATGTAATAATAATAATCGATTATAGGTATACAAAATATCACGTTTCCTCAAACTACTAAGGCGATTATTCGATAATCCACGGCGGATATTATTTCATTAAGGCATTACAGAATCTCCGGACTCGGGTAACTGGAAGTAATATTCTTGGGTATATTTAATCAAGCAATTGTAGAAAATGTTATATTGGAACCGAGGAAAGCTATATCTACAAATGTTATAAGACGAAATCGCTTTTCGTGTCTGTCTGTTTGTTTCTTTAGTTCTTGTAAACTATACAACAAATTTTGATACGGTTTTCAGAATTTATTCCATTAGGTTTATTATGAAATTATTTATCGATTAATTATATATCAATTATCTAGATATATAAATAATTAAGCGTCATAATGTTTGTCCATGACGAACTCCGAAACTACTCAACCGATCTTCATGAAACGGTTGCATTCATGTGTAATTTGGTTCATCTTGAGAGATACGGTAATTTATATTTCGATCAATAGCCTCAATATTTTTTATTACAAATTAATTAATTGTCAATGTTGATTATTGCTATTAATCTGAAGTTTCATCAGTCTCGTGCACATGTTAGTTTTAGTTATTTTATTGATAGAAAACTGTAGGAAACACCGCTATAGATATGTCATAGATGGCGCCACATTTTAATCTTCAATTTCTTTTTCATCTCCCTTTTATTGGTGCACGTGTTTTATTCAATTAAACAGGTAAAAACTAAGACATAGCAACGCGTACCCGGGTCATTTAGTATATAATAAATAAAAATCAATGAATTCTAACGAAGTAGCGGTCGTAAGGACTGTTCGGACGCTTACAATGGTTACACTGGCCACACTTTTTGACATACATCAAAATAATGTACTACGGAATTGTGTGTCTTAAAAATGCCTACAGAAAAGACTGAGTGGGTATATGTATATCTCTTATGTATACTTAGGAAATTTCATTTGAATATGCCGCGTGTATTATAACCAGTTAGATGTAAAAACTTTACCAATTTCTTTCGACGTCTGGTATTATTCGAAGTGAATACGTAAATACACAATCCAGTGAATACCTAAACAATAAAATTAGATAAAGAGATTTAACTTATTAATAAATAGAAACAATCTGGAGAAAACAAATTGGTAATTCCATTCCATTACAATTTTATTTTACACAAGTTTCTTTTACACGGAAACGTCGGATCCATTCAAGCGCCAGACACTCCATTAGTCAGCGACTGCCCGAGAAGCGTACTCCTTCCTGTGACAAATTAAAAATAAGCAATCTTGTTCGTATATCTCTCTATATATATAAACGGATATGTTATATTCGAGATCGATAAATCCTAAAACCCTTGAGTATTTTCATAGAAGATATTTGTATGTATTTTTTTTATAAGGTAAGGCGCAATACGAACTTTTTGCCGCGCGGGAAAACGGCGATATTTTGACGTGTGACAAAATAAATGAAAAACTCCAGGAACTCATTAAATTGATCAGTATTTTATTATAGCTTATAAGCATCATCTTTTTGATGTGATATGTTAAATTAAAAATACTAATTTCAAAAGACAATCCAATTCTTGCAGTAGGTCTCTTACAAGGTAATTATGATGACATACGAAACCGTGGGTATAGCTAGTTTATTAATTAACGAAACGTCTTCCACTGAGATATCCTAATGTAATATAATATAAAGGGTACCACCACACGAATAAACAAATACTAATAAACCCTTGTGACCCACTTCCTAAGCACGTAATAACGCGTCCCCCCCCCCGAAATCACTAAGGATAAGATACAGATAACAAATCAGTAAACTATCAAATGTCGTAGCAACGAGGTACATTTACATCGTATCGTCTACCATTTGCAAACGTATTGTACATTCAATGAAAATATTTCCGGCCTTTTTGAATTTCAAATGAATCGTCCTTTCGGGCCGCAGTGCAAGTCTGTGTCAGTCGGCCAAATGTACCTTCCGATAAAATAAGAATAGTAATTTGTTTTCGTTATACAGTATTCAAATCAAATCAAAAATACTTTATTCAATTTAGGCCTTGTGAAGACGCTTATAAACGTCAAAGCTTCCACCGGTTTGGAAACAACTCAGTTATCGAGAAGAAACGGCTAGAAGCTCCATCTGGTTTATCTTTTCAAGATATATATTTTTACAAACACAGATAGTTACATTTATTTTTGGTGGATACATATTGACATTCATTCCCAGACGTCACCATCGTTCACATATCGATCCACCCTATAATAGCCTCATTAAAACCCGCTTGACATGGTGTAGTCCGTTAAAGCTCTTAAGACCGTGCTAGGACAATAGAGTAGTCAGTTCAAAAAAAAAACCGCTTGACATGGTGCTGAACTCACTACCCGGCAAATCAGTTATGTATTTTGGTGCCCTAATTATTATTTGAACCTTTTTTCTAATTCTATTAATACTACAAATGTGAAACTTTTGTAAGAATAGGTTGTAGAACAGAAAACTTCTTTAGTCGCGCTGAGGAATTCAAAAAATATATATTTGGTAGAGGAAGATATTAGGGGTTTATACCACCATATTATATCACCAATTACCACAACATGCTCGTGACGTATTGTGCTTGCGTCAAACTAGCAATGCGTAGTATAGCGAAATAGTACATGTACACTGTACATGTAATATTGATATTTTGTATTGAACTTGTGCAGCCCATCATATAATTAATAAACTGTATAAATATGTAAATAATTATTACTCGGAGTACCAATAAATGTAAAAAATTGGCTTTGACATTGGTTCACAATTGTTGGTTCAGTTTACAAATCATGAAACTGAAATGATTCAGATTAAGTTATTCCATTGTTTTGAGTTTTCACTTCTATCGGCAACCCTTATGACTGCCTCGACTTCTTTTTACTCTTACGTTCATGTATAATTTATAAAGCCTTTTTAATTGCCCAAAATATACTGATACATTTCAAGGCAGTACAATAAGTTTACAATTATGTCAACAAAGGACCCAGTCGGTGTTTCTAGAAGCTGCAATTGAAGCAATCCTCTTTACAAGCTTAGTAGGGACATAACCACATCATCCTATTATAACATTAACCAAAGTTGTAATCGAACGCAAATTTATACTCGCTTAAAATGGTATCACTGGTTTAGATAATTACACTATGTACGTAACAACTATTAAGTGAATTCCGCTCGCCCGTTTCGGGTCGACCTTTCGCTTCTATGCAATAGCCATTCTGAGTTAAAGGCTTTGAAAGGTTATTTTTATACTGAGGAAACTCAAAGGGATAAAATGTATTAGGTTTATTATTACTTTTAAATTGTTAAACTTTTTTTTATTAATAACTAACAGGTTTTGTGGTTTATTCGTGTGTTAGCTTATTAGGGCTGAATTATTCAACCAATTTTGATAAAATATTGATTGGATAGACTACGAAATGATCCAACATTTTGTGATACGGGTCTTAAAAATCAGCCAAGAGGCTAATAATAACCAAAAAAACTTAATCATGTAAAACGATGAACTCCTTGTTACACGGTAAACGTAATTGACGACGACTGGAGCCGAGTACACAGGATTCATTGCGCCACTGGCCCGAACGCGCTTGATGTCGAATAAAGCCGAATAAACCCGAATTAGTCACCGACTCGAGAGTTATGGTTCACTGTTCAACGCGGCTAAAGAAGTGTTTACTTTAAAAATTTTTATACAAAAAAAAGTCGAGCACTCACAAGGACTGCCGACAGAAGTGGAAACTCAAAGAAAAGGGATAACTGTGTTCTCTTTTGAATTTTTAAATTAATCATGATATAAACAGTTTAAATTTTACAAGTTGTGCATTGAAATTATTAAGAATAGTCTGGTTTTCACATGTATCGGCACTCGGAGCAATAATTATATACATTTTTATAAAGTTTATAAATCAATCAAATATATGACGAGCTGCAAAATATTATATACACACAGGCTGAGGCAAGCCACGCAAGCGCAATACAGTCGGTCACACTTAACTAATATTTCGCTAAGTCATTATTCAGCCAAAAATACCGCTGAACGCGCCTAAAGAAGTTTTCACTTCAAAAAATGGTAAATAATTTATGACTGCTAAACATAGAATCTTGAACGGAAGTAGAGGTGAACCAGCAGCAGTATCATACCGTCGATATGCTAATAACTTTTGACTACGTATTCGGAAATGATGCTATAAATTCAAATGGTACGCACCATTCGGTATAAATTATAGCCTATTTGCGGAATGGCCTGATGAGGGTTTTGAGAATCGAAAGGGGTTTAGGTTCTACTTCTTAATGTCGCCGTTTCATAATCTCCCTACCCCTCCTCCCCTCTACTTATAAAAGCGCAAGTATTGGCTGATTAGAGAAATACACAGAGACGACATTATTAGAACTAATTTGTCATATGAGCCGTATATTGATTGTTGTAAAAAAATGACCACTATTGTAACATAAATACGTTTAATAAGCATTGAAAATAAAATTCTTAGTCAATTCGTTTTTTTTTTAATATATTATAATGACAATATAAACAGAGTAACAGCATAATGCCCCACAATAATTAGCATAAAACTGAATTAAGTCGCAATGTCATGGAAAAAAGTTGTTCAAATAAATTAAATTAATTTTTTTTTTTTTATTATAACATGGACTTATTTTTTTACTTCACTTAATTACCTGTGCTCGGAGACTAACTTTTTCACACGTTTATATCAAAAGAGAACAACAGTTATATATTTTCGTAGTTTTTATCGTATTGTAGTGGCTGTTGAATTGACCGTATTCTTCTCGCAACATTCATTTACTTTCTGGTGAAAACTCGAAAAACGTTAATTTTAACTTAAATGTATTTTTTATCAAAGGTGCATTATTATAATTGCACGATGTTCTAGCCCGACTTCACAAACCATGGTCAGGAAACTTAACGCTGATAGAACATATACCTATAGTTAAGGAAAACCTCGATCGTTTATGTCCGAATAAAATAGATTATGAAGGGCATAAAGTGAGTTTTTTTTGCGTTGTTTCATATATTTCGTAACGTGGGGTGTGAGTTGCGAAAATTTTAAGTATTTAAATAAAACTAAGGTGTCTGTCAATTATCCACACTTTACTGTGAGATAGAAGACTATCATATGTATATCTAGGCTACCTCCCCTTACGCTTTTACATAGAACATAAACATTCGTTATAAAATGAGAAGCAGATAACTTATGATTGATACATAAAGAGGTTCAATAGTTGTGACAATATTAATGAAAACAATAAAAAACGATGTTTTTTTTTGGAGGCTGTTTTTTTTTCCTTAACACGGCCTGTAATAGGAATTGACTAGTAGAAATCGTTTTAAACAAAAAGTATTCTCGTTCGTCGTTCTCGTGCGTGCGAGTATCGAAATTCTTGCGTTACCTGTTATATAATTGAACGCGAGGATTTTTTTATATACTTAACTATAACTATATACTTAACTATAAAAAAAAATGATTTGATTCTTTACGTCTAGTCTAGTAGGACTCGATGCCAAAATTGAACCGCGAAAAATTGAGAGCGCGTCCTTAACATCATTTCTGATAGACTTCCCCTGACGGCATACGCTGTTTTTATGTATATTAATTTATATATATTTAATTAAATTTTACTGTTGGCGAGATACATAAAATTACTATCAGTGACCCAAGCAGCCTAACTATTCGGTGATTTAATCAGTATGACTAACGAAAACCATAATAAACTACACGATCGCGTTTCGATTACAAACGACTGTCCATTCTGAATCAAATCACGCTCTATGGCGCACGTATGGGTGTACGTGGAGGCCGCGCGTTCGGTCAATTGGAAGGACTTGTAAATATTTAAAATTTGTTTCCTTAGTAATTTTCTAAAGGAAATTTCCTTAGCAAAATGTTGTTAATTACCTTTCTTACTCACTTTAATATCCTTCGAGGAAAATGTATTATAACAGTGAGTGTTTCAATAAGTCTTAAGTCTATAATATAAATTGCTAAGTAGTTAAATATGCATTGACTAATTTAGGATTATAACACTTAAAACTTATCTCTTTGAAGTATTTTTCACAATTATCATTTAATTTTATTTTAGTTTTAACTCGAATCTATACTTAATATTATAAAGCTGAAGAGTTTGCTTGCTTGAACGCGCTAATCTCAGGAACGACTATTTGATTTAAAAAAATCTTTCATTGTTATATAGCTCATTTACCGAGGAAGTTTATAGATTATAGATCATCATGCTAAGACCAATAGGAGCGGAACACTAATGAAAAATGTTTCAAAACAGTTTTTTCCCCCTGAGAGCCGCGTGTTAGCGTTAGACCAAAGTAACTATTCCACGCGAACGAAGTCATGGGCAGAAGCTAGTCTAATATAAAGTTATGACTTTCGGTCTGTATTGCTCTGCTGTTAAATTTAAGGAAAAGGGTTTGGTATTACATGGACTAATGTTTCTTAGAAAAGCTTAGACGACAGTAAAACGGGTCGGCGAGACTCGCTACCTAATGAAATCGCTAGGATAATATACATGCCATGAAAATTCGATAGAAAACGGCTTATTTATTTGTTTCCATTTATAATTTTGAGAAGCTGCATGTCGATCATATAAAAATAAGTACATATCTGAGGCATGGCTAACTGTTGTTTTGTACGTGTGATACGTAAGTAATAAAATATATTTACTTAATTTTTAAAAATGTCTGTTTGTCTATATGTTTGCTTGAACATACATCACTGCTAAAGTACTGCGTTTACGATAAAACCTCACCAAGAAAATCATAAAGTATATGCTCGAGTAATATTTAGTTTTGGCTTCCTTCAAATCGCTTCACTGTATCAAAAATTATTGTATTTTTAATTACGACGTGACTTAAGTACGAGAGAAAAGTAGATAAGTAAATGGACTTAATACATTCAGATGATTATATTAATCACTGTTCTTTAGGTTTTTAGGTTTCACGCGGACGGAGTCGTGGGAACATAATAGTTGATAATAAATACATTAACGCGAGAATAACAGCGGACAAAAGCTAGTACTTAGTATTGTAAAGTTAAAGAGTTTTGCTTTTATTTAAACGACTTAGTTTCTGGAGCTTAGAGTCGAATAAAAAAAATAGATTTTATGTCATATTTATTTATATTATCCATCATCGCCATTACCATCCATCACCATTAGGAACGGAATAATTATCATTAACAAATTTAGATCAGACAACAAATTAAGCAAGAGCTGATAATTAATAAGAAGTGTCGAAATGTGAAAGCCTACGTCAACAAAATACTATGCTATGATACTTAATTGAATAGTCCACTTTGGTATTTTTTAAAGCTTACCTAAGTTAACATATAATTCAAAAAATTAATGTATATTTTGTCTCAAAACACACCTCAATAAAGCTAATAGGTGACACGAGGGTTTATATAAAACAAACCTGACCAACTTTACCAATATTAATGTTGCAAGTAATAAACGTAAATCCCAGTGGCAGATGCCAACTCGTATCCCAGATTTATTACAGAGAAATAGGAAAGTCGGCCTAAATAGCCAGCGAGCGAAGTTTCAATGTTCGGATTATTATCGTCCGTAATATCCATACATATTATAAAAGAACATATTCTCTGTTTGTTCGGATCACTCTTTTAATCAAAAAAAGATTTAACTCAAAATTAAAGTTTTTCGATTTTTCACCAGAAAGTAAATCGATGTTGCGAGAAGAATACGTCCAAATCAACCGCCACTTCAATACGATCAGAACTACGAAAACTCACAACTATTGTTCTCTTTTTTATTTAAACGTGTGAAAAACTTAGTCTCCGAAGCGAGTTATTAAAATGAAGTAAAATTAAATAAGTCGATGTTTTAATAAATAAATATTATTATTTTATTTACTTCGTTCGCGTGGAATAAAAAAATACCCCGATTTTGAAACATTCTTCATTGGTGCACCGCTCCTATTGGTTTTAGCGTGATGATATATAACCTATAATCTTTCTCTATAAATGAGTTATATAGCACTGAATTTTTTTTTTAAATCGGACTAGTAGTTCCTAAGATTACCCCCTACAACATCACAAGTTCACAAACTTTACCTCTTTATAATATTAGTATATATTTACTACTTTACTTTATCTTCATTATTTCATTGTATGCCTTTTTATTTAAATGTTCGTAGTTTTTTCAGTAACATTGCGACTTAATTCAGTTTTATGCTAATTATCGTAGTGCATGCTGTTACTCCGTCTGCGTCTCCGTTGAAATTAGTTTATAAAACTACGAACATTTTTAACCGCTTATTTAAGCGTATTTATGTTACAAATCATGACATTTTCTACAACGACCACATAGCAATATAATTACACTACTTATTCTCACTTTTACCAGTGACTTAAAGATCTTCAATTATTTCTAAGATAAATTTAAATCAAACGTATGAACATGATCAAACTTCAAGGGCGTTTTCCCGCTACATTGAATATTTGAACTACTTCTTTTTGCGATTGGAGGCGCGGTATGTCTACGCATCCCAATACTATGAAAGATTTTCCTCAGCATATGCTGAAACCTCCCGAAAATTACTCTGCACTAATTTCTAGTTGAGACCCAGAGCGATCAATATATCAAGTAATAAAATATTAATAGAATACAGATAAATATATTATATAAAAGTGAATTAAAAAAATAGGTGGGTACTTAATATTACTTGCTGATCCCACCCACTTCGTTGAGCAATCAAAAATGGCAGAGACAATCAAATACCAAAAATAAGTAGCCTAGAACCATTTACGAAAAAAACCGTAACGAACAGTCATTGTCCTATGCCAATACATTCATTTGTTTTGGCGTGATTGTGCCTCAAAGCAACCGTATTTTGTATAATATGGATTACATAAGATAACATTAGGTTATATAAATGCATCATTTCATGCCATTTTGTTTGGCCAGTATAGCCAAAAATTTGATTTTTATTAGATAGGCATCTTGAGACATTTGATATAAGATTGTTTTAAATGTTTTTAGAATCGTAATTTTTAAACGCATCGAGTAATAGCAAACATAAAACTATACACAGATAGGGTGGTAAAATTTCTGTAGACTCTTGTCCTTTTTACTGTTATCGTTTATTTACATATTAATATGTGAAGCCAAAACTTTGTACCCCTTTTTAAGCGAATTGCGCGAAAGGATAAACGTGTAATTGGGCATAGTTAAAGTTTATAAAGTGTACAAAGCTATATTTTTTAAATATAATATGCATTAGAAACACATTAAATTATAATAGTTAAAATATATATTTCTCGCACAACTGCTTGAATGACACACAACATATACACACATGTAAATGAAAAAGTCGTTCGCCATCCGTCATTTTACTCTTACGTTCCAATTAACTATTTTCATCCTAAATTCAATATTTTTAACATGACTTACGTTCCATAACATACGCTCTTTGAAATTAACTGGTCAAATTGTAGGTTAATTTATAAAAATATAATATGTAATATGTAAATTCATAATATACATTAATATTTAATCAATAAATAATATATCTCTAATAAATTTATGAAAGCACTGAAATATTAATATTCTCTTTGGTCTTATTGAATGTCCAAATAAATTATGGTCGAATTTTGACCTCTAGGCGATCACTAGTTTTATTAATCATGTCAAAAATCATTTTAAATATGATCTACAATTATTATTATTTTACATAACTACGATACTTCGGATTTTCAATTAAGATTATACCTAGTACCTGGAAGTTATAGTTCCATAATTGTTCTGAATTCTCGCTCAAACTAATATTTAAAGGAGATATTGTATGTACCCGGTTTAACTGATTTTTACCATACACATGCTTCCTAGAACCCGGCTACGTTATTAATATGGATGAAAATTATAATCAAACATCGATTTTCTCCTGTACAAGTAATTTTACTTCGATGTTTTTGACGGGCAGGAAAAACTTCCGCGCCTTTGATCGTGAAATTGTAATTTTTGGTAATAAATATTTTCGATACAGTTTTATAAAATAATTTTCACTTCTGTTAAGCGTTGTTTTAACAATATATTTACCAAAGTCTTTTACCGCTTCTTTGGTTTAGTAAATTAAGTTGTTTTGAATATCTCGGTTATTCTGCTTGCTTTTTTTAAAATTGGATATGTTTATTTTTAATAATAAAACGGAAAGTGTTAACGCTGTATCAGAGTGTAACCAAAATACAATATAAACGAACTGTAATGAGCTCTTTTTGATGTGAAGTTTTAAATTGCCTTATTTATATTATTGTTTCTATATTTTGTTATTTTGTTAGCTGTAAAATGATATTTCATTCTAAAATAAATAAAAACTACGACAACCACCGACGTTCCAATTCGGTTTGGTCTCTAAACTCGAAAAACTATCAAAGAATTACTGTGGCCGGTACAACATCTAATGTGGGTATCCCATCGGGCACAATTGATATATTCGACAGAGTTTCACCGCACTTGCACCTGACGTTACGTGACCATACGAACGAAGATAATGAGAAGAAAACCTAGATAAAATGACACACAAACGCCGCTAACGAAGCACACTATAATGGGCGACAGATTTTTAGGAAATTTATAATTTAATTTTCATTTTAAAAAGTAATATCTATTCAATATTATTTTTAAATATTCACTTTAAAACCCTCATGCCTGTAATACACACATTGACGTCACACCCTTCTAAACAAAGCAGTATTTAACTTCGCTATGAATATGCCCAAGTGTGACGTCACGCTCTATGGTTGATGTTTCTGTTCACTGGTATACTGTAAACATCGAAATAAAGATTATATGATATTATTTAGGATATTACTACTTATAAACTAAATGAAAATTTATGAAAATTATTCAAATCTTTACTTTATCGTAACAATACTGACATTTAAGACGCAATTGCTTTAAAAATACAATGCCGACAATACAAAACGGATTTATTTAAAATACTTCTTAGTCTATCTATTACGTTTGCTTTTTATTTAATAGTATTTAATATAATAACAATCCAAATAAATATCGCCCGACAATGTTGAAGATAATATCGTTTTCGCCTATCATTGTACAAATGAAATTAAATGTCTGGTCATTGTACGTCGACCTACATTAAAAGTCTCGGAATGAGCTCAATAATCCGTATCAAATATCTACTATCCCGGCCGTCGTAAAGAGCCGCCGCGCGGTCGGACGGCGCGCCGTTCCCGCCAGACGCCATTTTCCCGCGTAATTAAACGTCAAACAGCCATTTTGTGCGTGAAATAAACATGCATGAGCGAAGCTGTCTCCGGCACGCGGCAAATGACGCTACAAATATGAAAATTTTAAATGGATATTTTGAAGCGACTAGAATTTATACCATCGTTATTTTAAGAACATAACATAATATACATATTACATATATCTTTGTACATACATGTACATGTAGGCTGGCAACGCACATGCGAATCCGCTGATGTTATTAGTGCCTATGGACGGTGGTGATCACTTAACATCAGGTGAACCATCTGTTCGTTTGTCTCCTAAGATTTCAATAAAAAAAAAACGACTCCTTTCTCCGCCAAAATTGGACTAATCTTTTTTTATAGTAATAAAAGATTGGACATTATCCGTCTTTATGCTTTAAGCTTATTTTTTATATTTGCAAAATTTGCTTGTAATACTTATAATAATAATTTTTTTATAAAAACCAAGATATAAGAACATGGCACGAGTTGAAACAGATTGCGTGGTATAAAAATATTTGCTCTGGCGCCTTAATTCAGATACTAATGAAATAGAAGAATAACCTTATATGATGTAAGTATTACCCGGGTATAATCTTAATATTATTTTTTTTTTTACGTCATAACTGTAGCAAATGCTTTCAAAATGATACTGGTAAACAAGAACGTTTTATTTACTTAGGCTGAGTTGCACCACCCAAGATTAACGTCAAAAGTTTTATGTCGTTAATACAAGAAATCCTGTGAGAAAATTAAAATAGTTCTTCCAGTGAACAAAACTAGTATATAAGAAGATAATATGCATCTTAGAAAGAAGAAAGTTTTCTTTGTAAAGTTGATCGGTTAGCAAAATGGGACAAAGAAATATTCTTGGACAGATTCTGGGTTTCTAAAAAAATGTCAGGAGCGTTGGCTTTGCACTTACAGCATTTTTTTAAACCGTCGACTATGAACTGAGCACTTCTTCTGTTTACCCGTTATTAAAGTGAAATATGCACCATCAAGGACACTTGTATTGCTTTTCTCCGAATTAACCTTCATCAAAATATACAAAATGAATATTTAAATATCGAATATACAACTTTACAGGAAGTATACAAATGAAAAAACAAAAGAAAATGATAGCTACACACGGACTTGCCAATTAAAAATATTACCCTCTTTGATTTGCTAATTACTTTATTGTTGAAGTAACCCTAATAACTTTTACTATAACGAAATTTTTGACAATATAATACTCGGCTATGATTCACGCCACAATAGTTAAAATTCGGCCAAGCGCGGCGGCACAATTAACATTTGCACTTGAGACACGGTCGCATGGCCCAATGAACTCCATAACAAACCAAGGGTGATGCATCATGCATTATACATAACACCAGCGTAGACATGGTTACATCACATTGCATTGCTATCCACGTGATCGAATAAACTGCCACATTAACACCGAAATGAATAAATCTTTATTTGTTTTAAGATCTTATAGATTTTCTACGTTGATGAATTCGTATATGAAACGAAAGTGTATCTAAAATTTTACAGAATGATTTTTTTCGACAACCAATCTTCTAGTTGATTATAACTGCCATTGTCGAGTATGTAAATATATTACAAGTTTCTTGCAATAATTTCAATGTTTTAACAAGGCGTCCACGGGACCACCCCTTGTTAGAAGTTTCCAGGGAGTTGTTGTTGCAAGACAGATACCATGCTCCGTTGTATATTATATCCCATCTTGAAATGTTTACTTATAAAAAAAATCTAACAACGTTTGTTTTGACCAAATTAAATATACCAATAAATGGCACAATAAAGTAGATTATAAGATTATTACACTTCCCATGGGTTAAGTTACAAAGTACTTTACTTTCTGAATATATAGGGTGGCCCATCTATCGGTTGCTTTTTGAACTATCGATTATTTTGGCTTTTGACATCTCAAATGACTTTGTCAATGTGTCAAATATTTAGTAAAAGGTTTACAGTTTATGAAATGGTTCATTATACGCTCGAAGAAAATTGGGAAATATTAAAAACTCACTTCCGAAGTGGTGAGTCTTCAACCGAAACTGTAAGAAAAATGCACAAAATTTGGAAACAACATTTAAATTCAACTTTCTCGTGGGACACCCCTTACTTTAGATATATTTACTTCAGAAGACAGATGACACTGAAGTTTAGTATAAAAAAATTCAAACATTCTTTTTAATCAGTTGCAATCCAAGCACTTCTTACGGGGCTTCTTAGTCGATATGCGACAAAGCCCAAATTAAAGGGAAAAAGAAACTTCGTTTTTAAAATATAACACATTTATGAAGTATCTATATTTACTTTTTAAAGGTATTTCTCTAAGTTCCTCATTTACGACTTATTAGTATGCGTGACGGATTGGACAGAACAATGACAGCACCTCAGAATCTAATCGGTGTTATTATGCAACAGATGAGCCTTCATTAGGAGGTCAGTGTCAACGTTCACTCTGTCAGAATGCAGATTTTACAGAAGCAGACTCTGTTACGGAAACTGCGAAGGAAGAACATAAGTATAAAAGCGTATAAGTTTTTTCTCAAACCATCATTCGTCTACAATCAGTCGAACTAGAAACATGAAATCGTTTGCTTGCGTTATCCTCATCGCTGTGGTGGCTGCTGAGCCCGGCCAGTTCAGGCCGAACCCTCGATTCCAAAGGCAAGAAGTAGACACATTCAATAATGGAGAAGCACCTTACGCTCCTGCAGGTTTTCGTCCAGCCAAGGAATTCAAACTACCATCGCGTCAAGAAGTCGCTCCACCGTCCACGTCCTACGGAGTACCTGATGACAGTTACGTTGCACCATTAAATACTTATCTCACGCCTCAGAAAGAATACGGAGTCCCTGAAACAACACCTAATACGGAATACGGTGTACCACGTGATGAAGCTAGAGGTGATGACGATGAAGACTTAAAAGTCGAAGGTGTGAAGGAGAATCTTCAAGAAGAACCGAAAAACGACGCAGAGGTTGTAAGCGCTCAAGGATCTTACTACGTCTTGCTTCCCAACTCCCAACTCCAAAGAGTACAATTCCAAACAGAGAACGATGCAAGAAACATGGCGTACACAGCCCGCCTCCAGTACAAAAATGAAGATAGAGCACCTGTATACGTGTACACCGCTGTACCTCAGTACCAACCATCCGCAGCTTATGTTCAACTTTTCTAAAACCTACACAAAATGCAATTTAGATCCCATCGGATTAAACGGTTCAAATCCAATTGGAAAGCTCGTAAACGATTTTATGTGAATACATACGAACACGCCGTCATTGTGAAATAGTTTTATCCAAATTGATTTATTAAATAATATAATTTATTTCACTAACAATAAACTTTCATGTTATATTTATGACTTATTATTCAATACCATTTTACTACTATTGTGCTTCAGTATTTGTAAATTTAAAATATTAGTGCTTCCTTATTCAGTATGCAAATTTATATTATTTTAGCCTTTTGCTCTGTAACGGATTATTTTGAGGTAAAAAACGTTAAATCAAGATAATATAAAGTCAAGACAATATCGAAATAGAGCCACGCTGAAACTATTACTGGTTTCAGCATGAATGGGTCGGCTCGTTCGGGGTACTACCACCCGACCCATAGAAACACCGACGTGAAGTAACAGTGCTTGCATTGTTGCGTTTCGTTCGGTCAGTGAGAGTGCCGGAGGCCCACCTCCCTTCCCCTCTCCGCTCTCCTCTCCCCTCTCCCTCACCTCAAAGGGTGGCAACGCACTTGCGACTCCTTTGGTTTTGTTAGTGTCCATGGATGGTGGTGATCACTTAACATCAGGTGACCCACATGCTCGTTTGCCACCTATGACATAAAAAAAAGAATACAAATTTAGACTTGTACCAAAATCCCTAGACGTTTTTAATATATAAATGAAAACTGCAAGGTCTTTACCCAAATTAACACCTGAATTTACTAAATTTATTTTGATGAGATTTTTACGAACACATACTTTTGTATATAATATGACACAATCGGTAAAAGGCTAAGTAAAAATAATGAACATAAAGTTACAATTAAGAAAATAAAATATGTGTCCTATATTAATTCATCATCTTCTTACCCTTATCCCACCTAAGTATGGTCGGCAGAACATGTTTTCCTTTTCCATGCTCGCCTATCAGATGTCATCTCAGTCAACACACCTTTTACACACATATCATTTTTCACACAATCCATCCATCCTTTTTTCATCCATCCTTTTCGGTCTTATCCATCGACCGTCATACTCAAAGCTTTTCTAGTTACATGGTCTTCATCTCTCTTCATAACATGCCCATACCATGCTAACCTATTACTCCTTAACTTCTCTGTTACTGGTGCTATTTATATATTTTAATTGGTGTTATGTTCTATATTAATTGTTGGAGGTAAATTAAAAATCAACCATGTAGTTTCAAGTATAGAAGTTACGGGCTATCATCTATACACATAATAAAAATGTAAATCTAACGGTAATTTTTGGGAAAAAAATTGTTGCTGGTGTCTAGGAATAAGTAATAAGATAGATTTCAATCATTTTAAAAATATCTGTCTGTCAGTTTGCTTCAACACACATCACTGCTAAAATACTGCGTTCATAATGAAACATTTTTAAGGAAATCAAAAAGTATACCTTCGGGTAACATTTAGTCCGTGTTTCATTAAAATCGGTTCGGTCTATCAAAAGTTATGTTTATTTTAATTTCGACGCGACTTAATTACGAGGGAAAAGTAGATAGTAGACTTAATACATTCAGATGACTTTATTCGTCACTGTTTTGTACATCAGGTACCACGCGGAAGAAGCCGCGGGCACAACTAGTATTGCATAAAAAAAGAATCAATATATTTACGCTAAGCTTACAGCACTGTAGCATTATGAAATTATTGTAAAATAACCGACGCTTCTATTACATAATCTGCGACATAGTTTCAAATAAGTAAAAACTAACGATGTAAAGAAAACATAATGTATATTAACATAAACCGTTCTATTGTTATGTTAATTTTTATTACTAAAATACAAGTTATTTGAAAATGAAAGTTTCAATGACATGTTGAATTCTCTTTACATAAAAGGTCGAACATACGATATACGTATTCGAAAAATCAATAAGCGAAGTGAACGCAAGTTTAAACTTACGTAAACTACACAGGAGGCGGGATTATTGTTCAACGTATACAATCTAGAGAGAGCAAATATAAATATGTTAACGAACTAAATTACAGTAAACCACATGGAGGTATTCAGTTAATGAACACAAGTGGAGACGACATCGCTCCTTTGTTATTTGTTGTTCGTTTTATGCTCTGCGAACCACAACTCAGAAGCAGAAATAGTATCTCCCAACTGGTTAGTAATTTTATGAATAATTAAAACTCCAAGCTTTTGTCTTGTACGCACTTTATACTTTAAATTTTATTATAATACGTTAGTTTATTGTATGATGTAACTAGAATGCATAAAAGTATTAATAAATGTATGAAAACAATGTAATAGGATGATGAATGTAATTGGTTAGCGTTATATCAACATGTCACGAAGAAGCTGGTATAATTAAAAGAGAGTTAAGTAAGAAGGTGGACTGAAATAGAAATAAAGGTTGTCCAAGATATACGGGTAAAAAGATATAATAACTAAAGTGATAGTTAGCAGGTCGAGAGTGACAGAGTGAAATAAAACATGTGCCGATTCAATTTAGGTAGTATAAGGGAGATAAGAAAATAAAGTCAGTTCCTTCCTGATTTTTCAATAACAACAAAATAACATAAAAACCTCACTAGTTCTCCAAGGTTGTTATGAGAATAATTCGGTACGTATTTGACAATACATTTCTATCTTCAGTTTTGTTCCGAGTCAAGCGAATATAAAAAATTTGAACTTATATCAATCAAGGCGTGTCCGTATAGACTAACCACTGACATATCAACGCTTCAAGATAGTAGAAGTTGATTATAGAATTTAAACCCCTTTCAAAATGGCATTCAAACGTTACTACAAATAACTCAAGAAACATACAAAAGACAAATCGTTTAATTAACTTATTATGTTGATTGACTAAGTCAAATAATACCCTAACAAATTAAGTTCAAATATTCAGTCAAGACCGGTTGGATCAATAAAATCAATCAAGTTTGAACAGGCTTACTGTATCCGAGCTCGGTGTGTACAGGGTGAGCAAACACTACACGTGTGCCCCACCCGAGATACTGTTCCACTTGATGATATACAGAGTGTGTTTGTATTTGAATTCTATACAATTCAGTTTACTATTGATCCGTATTGTATCTTAATGTTATCTATAATTTAATACTAATATTATAAATCTGAAGAGTTTGTTTGGTTGAACGCGCTAATCTCAGGAACAACTGGTCCGATTTGCAAAATTATTTCAGTGTTGGAGATCTCATTTATCGAAGAAGGTTATATAAGCTATATATCATTACGCTAATACCAATAGGAGCGGAGCACCAGTGAAAAATGTTTCAAAATCGAAGTTTTTTTTAGTATTAGCACAAAGTAACTATTCCACGCGAACAAAGTCGCTGGCAGTCAGTTTTTTCTCGAACTGACTACGCTATTCATCTAGCCGGACTACTACGACTGGCAGTCAGTGATTTTATATAAAATCTACTACTAAAAGCTACTCGTTGTAAGTAGCGTAAGATGATTTGTAAGATTCATCATGCGAACAACTTTTTTTGTTTCGTGTAAATATAAATCTATAATATCTAATTCTATTTATTGTAACTATATCCTATACAGAGTTTCTTTCTTTTTCAAAGTTCCTTTCATCTACATTATATACCCAATATAACTAACATATTTGACCGAAAAAGAATAATTTTTCCATAATACCTTTTCCAAAAAAGAAAACTACTATTTTTATATGTGCCGCGTGCAGCGGTAGGTATTATATAGTCGTGCAGAAGTAGAGGTAAGTGGTGTTATGGGCATACGTAGGACAACGCAAACGAATTCACAAGTATCAGCTAGTCTGTAATAATTTCACAAACATTTTTCAATCGTTATTTTTCATTAGTACACATTTCAAGACACCAAGTCGAATTTGATGGATGATACAACCTGCACTATTTCGCAACTAACTGTACTCCGGCCATAATACACAAGCCAAAATTAATCGTTATAATCCGCTTTAATAAGGGGATAAAGTTTAATACATTATCTTCTTATTGCTTAAATTTTCATTTCAATATTTATATGAATAGTTTATTTCAATCACGACGATCGATTGAACAATACAAAAGTCAATAAACCTCATCTTCTGGCGAGTTAGAGATAATAAGACTGGCAAACGAACTTGTGGGTCACCTGATGTTAAGTGATCACCACCATCCATAGACACTAACAACATCGGGGGAGTCGAAAGTGCGTTGCCAGCCTGTGTTTGGAGGAAAAGGAGTGAGGGGAGGGAGAGGAGAGGGGAGGGAGAGGAGAGGGGAAGGGAGGTGGGCCTCTGGTGCTCTCACTGACCGAACGAAATACAACAATGCAAGCACTGTTACTTCACGTCGGTTTTCTGTGAGAGGGTGGTACTACCCCGGAGGAGCCGACCCATTCATGCTAAAACCAGTAATAGCTTCAGCGTGGCTTTATCACTCTTAAAAATATGAAAGATAATATGAAAATATTCTCTTTGTAGAAATGTCTGAATACCAATTTTACAGAAGCTGATGTACTATAGACTAAACCGCCACAAACTCGGAAACTACTTTTAAGAATTCACCTGTCTAAATCATTAAACTGGGCGATACCATAAAACTTAAGCTATTTTATTAGCAATCTACCCGGTCGTAACTCTAGACTTGCCGTCGTCACAAACAACATAGTCCAGATAGCTCATTGCATTAATAACGATACAAATGTTCACACCACTATTTTTAACGTACGTGTATTTTGACACAGTGATAATTAACTGCTAATAATAATACAATTACTAAAGAAAAATGAATAGAAACCTGGTTATCACTACGATAATATACACTGTATCAATCGATAGACTTTTAATCCCTCTAATCTCGATAAAGAAAATCATAATATTTCCTTCTATTTTATAAATTGAAAGGGTTAATAAGTGTGTTACAACATTTTAGTGGAGAATTATCATTATCACTGTCAAAGTTTTTCACCCCATAGTTACGTAATCCTCAAAATCAAATCTATAGTAGAAATGATTAATACTTCTAAATGACAAATTAAATGCACTTTCATTAGAAACTCTTCTTTCTGTACTAGTAAGAAGATTTTCACAAACACCACTATTATCGCTGTCTTAAGATTCGGTTACGTCAAGTATATAATCTATGTTTGTCATATTCAAATTAGCTACTATCGGTGATCATTTTGTTATTTTCGAATAGGTGATTGGACGACCAACAGCTACATCTGTGAGTCTTTCCTTTTTTAGTCTTGGGGCGGCTTGCACCAAAACCTTAAATCAGGTTTCATATATTTTAACGCAATTAAAACTGGTGCTAAGATTGAAGTTACAGAAGTTTGGTACAAGTAACTCTAGTGCTATTTCATATTCAGGTGATTTCTGGAGTAATTCTTTACATGTACGTACGAAAACAAAATAATATTCAGCTTTACAACGCCAACAAACATCGAGTATTTATATATCAACATTCTATTAATTTATTATTGATGTTTTTACACCTACACTTATATTACTTCTCTTTTAAACTTCACTAGCAGGCCTGGCGGACGTTGTCCCGCCCTGATAATAAAAAACAACAAATTATATACCTAAAACTTTCTCATGAATCGCTCTATCTACTGGAGAAAATGCATGAAAATCCATTCTACTGAACGAACTTTTTGAGTTTGTCGCGAACAGACTGACAGTCAGACATGGCAGAGGGCTTTGTGTTATACTATGTAATGATAACATTTTTAAATAAAAATCCCCATAAGATTCTCTTTGACACTAAATTATCTACGACTCTGTTCTCCGTTTCCTATGCCTTTCCCGAGGAAGACATAAAACTGTCAACATTAATTGTTTCCACATAGACTCTCAAAGCTTTCCTCAAGCTGATTGTCGATGGAGTTTTTACTATAATAGGAATAAAATTTAATTACGCTATGAAGTATGAAATAGGTTCGTAGTCCTATCAAATATTGGCTCTTAAAATACGGCTATCGGAAGAAACCTATAGTTGCCTGACAAATTTTAAACATGAGTGTTTATTTGTTTGAATTAAATATGCTATCATTTAAACATAGGGAAGGTTCATTTTAGGCTTCGAAATTGATTGATATTGATATTACGTTAGGTATCAAAATATAAGCTATAAATTAAACACATAAAATACAAATTAAATAATGTTGGCCAATACCTCAAATATAAAAAAGGTTGCATGATTTTTTTTTGTGGTGGGGTTGAAGTTGTCATATGAGAATGATTTATGTAGTCACTTACTATAATAGTTGACTATAAGAAGCTAAGTCAACTTTTTTTGAAATTTCTGCAGTCTTTTAGTCCGCACCTTTTTGTGCTTTTTTTATTATTTACATCAAAAAGCGTTTTAAATGTAGTGCAGCTTATACAGTTTGCAACTGTTATTATTATTTTACTTAACCTATTAGTTATTTACCTATTATTTTACTTAATTATTTTCTTTATGAGTAAGCATCGGATTTTTAATTGAGATTATAGTATTTATGGCAGTTTCATTAGTATCTTTAAAAAAAAGTCAACTATTCTAAACATTAAATGCATTACTTTATAATATGTTATTTTTTTTACGTTCTATAAATTTTCTTATCTCTACGATTATGGTATAGAAGAACCAATATATTTTCACATTCTACGGACTTATCTTACACATCTTAAACCATTATTTCAACGGTTCAGTGGAGAGGAAGATAATAAACTGCTGACATTTACTACCGAACGGCTGGGAGAGTGGTATGTGAAATTTACTCTGTAATTAAAATATTTTTACACTATTTTCCACTAACGATATCTACTTGCATTTTTGTGAAATTATAAGATATGTTATACCTTGTGTATCTACTAGCCACAACCAGTGACTTTGTCCACATGAACTCATGAGGGACATTTAATTAACTGCATATATGCGTATGCCACTATGATTAGTTAGTTACCATAATATACTGGTTGAGATACCATTTACCACAATAATATAGTGGGAGTCTTCAATAAACGCATCTGCACCTTCAGTTTAGTAATTTTTTGGACATATAAAATGTTATTATCTACTTTTTGTGGGCGACCAAAAATTTGTTGCAACTCACTGCAAGGCACTTACGAGCGATAATTTACTGTAGCTGCTTACTGCATTTAATAGTGATCATATTATTACGGGAACATTGCGAACAATGAATAATTATTGTACTTTTTAGTTCGTAAACTGGTGAGCTAAATGCAACGTGGCATTTTCTTTTAGATAATCAGTGACATTGTGTATAAAGAAATTAAGTACGCAAGCCGATCAACAAAGACTTAAGAAAGATTTCTGTAAAATATTCACTCACTACACAGATAACTCGATTAGAAACTATTTCTTATTTGCTTTCACAACTGTTGCCGATGCATTTTAATAGTATTAACACTTTCCATTTTTTAGGATAAATATTATTAACGTATAGCCATTTGTATCTTATATCAGAAAACATCAAAGACTTCGACAGTCTTTGGTCACAGACTTCCCTAAAAATTGTAGTTCACCTTATAATATCAACTTATATTCTATACTTTATTCGATTTAGGCTCAGAGATCGTTCGTATGATGATCAAAAATACCATGAGTTCGGACAGACAACCCAATACCTGTAAAGCTTTACCTTGCTGGATGGTAGAAAATGATATTTTATTCAATTGGATTGCGACCACGAGACGCTTAGACCTATCGTGTTTCCGGGTCAGCCGATGTATATCTAATAAACAAATAGGGTGATAGGAATCTGCGATTATAATGTATATGGTGATAAACATCACAAAGTTTCTTTGTTAGTTTGCCGATGTTTAGGCCCTTTTGATGTGTATCCAGTACTGAGAGGTTCAAGTTAGTATGACACCAAAGACCGGTAATAAATTGCCGTTCTTTCGGTGGGTACTTATCTTTACAGTTTATATTTTATTTTTGGCAACCAATCTTCTAGATGATTATACTGTCATTATCGAGTAGATAAGAATATTACGTGTCTCATCATAATTTAAATTTTCTAACAAGCCCCTTTGTTATAATTTTCCATGGAGTTTCTGTGGCATCTCAGGATTCATGCTCCTGGTGTTATTTCCACCACCACCACCATTACAAAATATAGAGTCATATAACAGGCAATCTTGTATATACATGTAATATGAATGTAAGTTTAACGTGTATTTTCAATATTCGTGAAACAAAATTATTGCAGGTGTCTAGGAATATGTAATAGAATATATTTCAATCATTTTTAGAATGTCTGTCTGTCTGTTTGTATGAACACGCGTCACTGCTAAAGTTCTGAGTTCACATGAGTTACCATAAAGCATATTCTCGCGAGTAATTTAGTCTTTATTTCATTAAAATCGGTCCACTCCATCAAAAGTTATTGTAATTTTAATGGCACCGCGACTTAAGTATGAGATAAAAGTAGATAAGCAAATGGACTAAATACGTTTAGATGACTTTATTAGTCATTGTTTTGTACATCAGGTTCCACGTGGACAAAGTCGCGGGCACAGCTAGTTTAATATAAAGTTATTAGAGTTTTATGAAACTACGATTTTAAGAACTACGCGTTCAGCGATTATGTTTTCTTACCGTGGAGAAGTGGGGCAAGCGGCGTGTTGGCTATATTTTTCCTCTGTACATAAAGTATATTTTTAAGATAAGAAACTAGACGCACTATGAATAAAATATAAAGTCCACGACATGACAAACTAAGATCCCGCCAAAAACTCTTCTTAGATTATACTAGCGGGCCTGGCAGACGTTGTCCCGCCCTGATTATAAAAAAAATCCTTGACAAATTATATACTAAAACCTTCCTCGTGAATCACTTTATCGACTGGTGATAACAGCATGAAAATCCGTTCAGTAGTTTTTGAGTTTATCGCGAACAGACAGACAGACAGACGCGGTAGTGGACTTTGTTTTATACTATGTAATGATGACTATGTTTACCATCGGACATACTGCCGTCATTTAGACGTACCTACAAAAAAGCACTCTAGTCATTAGTCACCAAGAGTCTAATAATTACATTGTGACTCTTACATTATATAAATTAGTCAGACCTGATGAATGATTACAATGGTTACCTCCCGTTGCTTTCAATTACATATCTTATCGTTAACTTGTCGCTTCTGCTAAGAAAATTATAATGATATTATGACCACTGAAGGATCTTATGATGTTAAGTGAGTAGAATAACTGATCTATATATCCGTTTTATAGGTGATGATTTATTGTATGCAGTAGTTGAGATAAATAGGTAGTTAGCGTTTTAGGACACCATGTCGACGAAGCCGAGTGAACTGGAGCTTTTGGTTAAGGGAAACATCGTGATGTAACCATGCCTTGAGAGTAGAGCTTTTTAAGCGTATCTAACTATTTACTACTCTCAAGTTTATCGCCAAGCACTTATCGGTGTGTTCCGGAACCTGCACTTAAGATCTAGTCTCTTTACACGTTTAACGTGTTTACTATATTAGACAACGATGTCATTTAACATCAGGCGAAAGTGTGCCCAAACACTAAAACTTATAAAATATTTAAAAAATACTAAATTTGACTAAATATTGACCAACGAGATTTCTGTGCCGTCTGCTACGAGAAAGGTGTACGCAATTGCAGTTTAACAACATTGTGTTGAACTGAAGTGTAAAAGTGTACAATATGTACCCGACGTTATCATATTACTTTGCGATTACAGGAAAAACGATAAATCGGTTTTATCAATTTTTCAACACAATATATTTTAAAACCTGAATAATAAAAACTATAAGGTAAGTTTTCGAAAACTGATGACGTATTGCGTAATTCGATCTTTTTTTATCTTATACCTTAAGTTGTAATCACTTAAAAGTTTCATCTATCATCTATAAAAAAAAAATGTCATTGTCAATGTATTGTAACACAATAAACAATCAAATAAACGGTTACAACGATGAAAAATCACCCATTAGTAAGCACAGTTCCCATTTATTTTCTATCGAATGATAGAGAAAAATGCTGCTGGATATCAATAGCCGTTATAATTCAAAGTAAGATAACAAAGCCTAAACTGTTTCTAGACTCCACTGTTTAAATTCCACGGAGCTGATGAAGTTAAATCACTGACATTGTTTGACGTCACACCAATTTGCTAATCATTTTAAATCAGTTAAAGTAAACTTGTTTTTTTAATTCTTTGACTAGTTTCTGTCCGTGACTTCGTCTGCGCGGAATAGTTACTTTGGGCTAACGCTAACACGCAGAGGATGCTCTCAAAAGGAAAAAACCCCGAATTTCAAACATTCTTCATTGATGCTCCGCTCCTATTGGTCTTGGTGTGATAGCCTTTCTCGATAAATGAGCTATCTGACACTGAAACAATTTTTCAAATCGGATGAATAGTTCCTGAGATTTGCGCGTTCAAGCAAACAAACTCTTACGCTTTATAATATTATATATAGATATAGATCTCCAAGGACAATCAAGGATCATGTAAAATACAAATCGACAAAGATTCAAAACAGAATATTTTCTTTTCAGGCCTTATGGTCTATATAGGATCATTCACTATTCTCAACTGTATATGGACACTCGAAAATGTTTCAATGGATTTTGACAAACTAGCTCGTATAATGTACCTTTACGATCCAGAAGCGTGCGGGTATAATTTACAACTAGTTAAAACAGTTACAAATCTCCAATTCAGCAACGATACTAAAGGATTCGATGTATTGCCTATTAGATGGAAGCCCGCTATAGTCACTGTTTCAACACGTCTCTCTGCTAAAACTAGAAGGTAAAATTACTTCTATAATATAATAAGTAATAATCTATATTAATTTATATCATTCGTCTGGTCTTGAACCATTTTCAGAATAACAGAATAAGGATAATTAAGAGCAAAGTTTTACTATGAGTAGTCATCTAGTGGTCGAAATTCGACCATAAATAATGTATTTTAAACGTTTTTAAGGATAAAAACGTACTTAAAGAAATGGTTAACTTCTTTGTCCCTGCCTATTAAAATATAGATAAAATATCATGAAAATAGTTATCATTTTTACTGATATGTTTTGGAAATACATTACTAATTTCTTGAAAACCCACTTATTACAAAAGAATATAAATTTATTTAAAATTGTGAATAATGTAACAGTCAACAGTCCGATGAATAATATAATAACAGAAGTAAGAAGGACTAACCTATACTGAAAACCTACAACACTTTATCACGTCGATACAACTTACACTGTTAATAATAATAATGAAAAAAAAATTTAACATCAAATATCGTTTGGCAAGGAAAAAAATAGAATAAGAGAAACTGAAAAAGTGATAATGAATTCATCTATAAAAACTAAAATTAAGCTATGGAAAAAAAACAAGATAACAAATATAATACAAAATATTGAAATATAATTTACTGAATGTTGTTTAAATAATCGTGGATATAATATTATTATATTAATACGTGAAGCCTAAATTGTGTATCCCTTTTTAACGGAATTGGGCGAACGGATGAACGTGAAATTTGGTATTATATGGAGGAGAAGTGCAGAAACCTATTTATTTTATATAAAATGCATTAGAAGTACATTAAATTAATTAAAATATGTATTACACTAATGCTTCAATTTTACACAACACATACACCCATGCAAATAAAAAAGATATTTTGACATCTGTCAATAAAGGACTTCAAAAAAGGTTGTGAAGGAGGTTGCTATGCTCGACTGTATGTATTATTTTACTCTTACGTCCCAAATACCCTTTTTCATTCTACATTCAACAATGATATTATAACATACAAATATTATTATAATATTTATCCCTTTAATAAATCAATGTACTATGGTCGAATGTCGACCAATGGGCGCCCACTAGTATGTTTAATTGTCCTTAAATTACCTTTATCTATCCAATTCATGCCTTATACGTATGAGCATTCTCTCTTCACTACACATTATAAAACAAAGTCCTCTGCCACTTCTGTCTCCCGTTTGCGATAAACTCAAAAACGACTAAATGGATTTTCATGCGGTTTTCACCAGTAGATAAAGTGATTCATGAGGAAGATTTAGTTATATAATTTGTCAAGGTTTTTTATTGTGATGAAGGAACAACATCCGCCGGGCCAGCTAGTTATTAATAATATGAACTGTCACTGAATTATTCACTCCTACTATAAACTGATCAAGAGATTAACATTTTCTAACCAATTATCATTTCTTCTTTATCAGATACATAGAACTCAGTTTGGGAGCTCATGTTATTTGGATGATCTCAGCCATCGCACTTCGCATATTCATGCGTAGAGCTACGAAATTCAGCCTTACCAAATTAAGCTTGGCTTTCTTTTTCTATACGTCCATCTCCATCGTATTCTTCGATTTATCAATGGCTATTGTGTATATTATCCACATCCAGCAGAGCTTATCGAAAGGTATGATTTTGAGATACAGCGGTTGGAGTGTCGAGTTACAGCTGAAGAGCTACGATGACTTTGCCGGTTGGCTTCCTATCACGGCTTCTATTTGCTGGTTAAGAGGTGTTCTAATTCTTGCTTTGAATATTTATATGTGCAAAATCATATACTACATAAGGCAGAAGATTAAGAAAAAGGAAGTAAGGAAGAAAATCAAATTTACAGGCTATTTACCAATACCCGAGGCAAAGGCATACCAGCCTGTAGATAACAAAGTGTTATATTACAGGGCGGGAGAACATACTCCATATGTCAATAAAAATATGATTAATAGAATATTCTATTGACAACTATGTTTAATAAAATATTTTAATATGTGATATTGGTTTAATTTTTGAAGTAGAAACTTCTTTAGGTGAGTTGAGTGGTATTTTTGGCAGGAGATAAATTTATAATTTCGCGTTATGACGTGCTCGTAAGCACCGGCTGTGTTGTGCTTGCGCGACTTGCGTCAGACTATTGTAGTATAGGAGCCCGTGTACATATTGTGTACACGTAATATTGATATTTTGCATCTCTTCATACGTTTCATTGATTAATAGACTTTATAAATATCTATATAATTATTTCTCCGAATGGCAATAAATATGAAAATACTAACGTTAATAATTTCAATAAACAAATTCTGATATTTAGATATTGTCATTCACACTATGATTAGTATGAAAATTCAAAAGAGAACACATTTATTTCATGGTTTTGAGTTTTCACTTCTGTCGGCAGTCCTAATGACGGTCAAGACTTTTTTTTTCCACCAAATCGGTTTAAAATTTACTTTGATTAGGTACTCAAACGTTTGATTAAAATAACTTAAAGCTTATTAGTTAGAGAACTCCAACTAGTTAATTGTATGTTATCGTCAATTAAAACTTGGTAAATAATTAACCTTTTCGAGTATTTTCTACGAAAATTAATATAATAGAATCAATAAACCCTTTATAAAATACCCAATAAACCTACAGTTAAATAAACTTTGAATAAAATATAATAAAAGTATCGAATGGCATCGTAAAGAAAGGAAAATTCAATTTGATTCGTCTAACGAACGAACTCCATTTATTCTTTCATTATCACCTCTTTCTAAAAAACGAACGCTATTAATTTCGAACTTAACGGTAATCAAAACAGGGGGGCCAATCTCAGCGACAAATTGGTTCAC
Organism: Antheraea pernyi; assembly: GCA_015888305.1. Lineage (NCBI taxonomy): Eukaryota > Metazoa > Arthropoda > Insecta > Lepidoptera > Saturniidae > Antheraea > Antheraea pernyi. Next base: position 452,094 of record MU158811.1, on the reverse strand, counting down.
GGCCCACCTGAAATTTGTTTGGCCCGACTTGATCATCAGGGAGACGTTTTGAGTAAATTCGTTCGGGCTAGTTTATTAAAACATGAATTCGCTGAGTTATTGGACTTTGGGTGCGATTTTGTCTCAGAGTGAGTACAGAGTGATTTATCTGTAGAAATGGACCGGAATATTTTTTGAAGTGGATACTTTTTTTGGTGCATTAAGCGGTATTTTCGCCAGGAGATAAACTTACGGTTTTGCATCAGAGATATGCTACGAGCGTGACCGACCGTATTTGCAAGTAAGGCAGGTGTAATTGCAGGCCGGCATGACAGCGGCGACCGGCGATGGATGGTGTGTCACTCGGTGGTCGCCATTGTTTTTGGATTGTACTGTGCTTACCATCAGACACAGTGCAGTGATTTTGCCGTGCTACAATAAAAAAAATTGCGCTTGTGTAGCTTGCGTTAGACTAGCGACGCGTACTATAACGGCCTATGTGTGATTTATTAATTGACTTTATAAAAATGCGTATAATTATTATATATGAAATATATGTGAAAATTAAAGGAATGTTAATAATTTCATTATATTAAATAATAATTTCAATATAAAGATTATATGCAGTTATTCCATTATTTTGAGATTTCACTTCTGTCGGCAGTCCTTACGACTGCCTCATTTTTTTTTGCATATTTTAGAGGATATAATAAAAAGTATAAACAAAAACATAGAATCTAAATCATATGTTTGACAGCAAGATATTTGCCTCATAAAGCTAAGTATACATAACTCCTAAACATATTTCATTGCTTTAGCAACCACCAGTATCATAATCAGCTGGTTGACTCTCGGGTGCAGATTGGCACCAGTTTCTGACGAACTACATGAGGTAACTCTGACGAAGCTACTCTATTTGTACGATCCAGCAACTTGCGGAAGAATTTACTTTTACAATTATACGGTGCCCAGAAATTATTCAAAATACTCTATAATTATTTGGCCCGTGAAAAACGAAATTGCTTCCGATTTCAGAAGGTTGGTTTCTTTTACTATTTTTATTTATTTATTTAATTATTACTTTTGCCAATCAATCGTCCAGATTATTACTACCATTATCGAGTTGATAATAATATTACAAGTGTCCTGGGATTACTTCAATATTATATAAGGATGGTGTCGCTTTACTTATAACTTTCCATGGAATTTTTCAAGCATCCCAAAATTTATGCTCCGTGATATTATTTCCCACCCACTTATGAACAATAACCAAACTATATTGCGTAAAGTGCCACTAATATTAAAAATATATAGAGTCAAGTAACGCAAGATTATGAGTAAAATATAAAAGCCACTACATCACAGACAAAGATAACGTCAAGCAACCGAAATTATTACTGTTTTGTCTCTGCAATATTGTATTTCATATCTGGTCACGTTTGAAGAGAAATTGGTAAAAGAAAATTAACATAATAATGTAACGTAAACATTTAGATTAAATATTTCGATGGATTTAATAAAATATCAACATAATTTATATACTAGAAACAAATTGGTAATTCCTTGTTTCAGACTCACCAACACCAATAACAGTTTTATAGGTAACTAGCGGACCTGGCGGACGTTGTCCTTTTTTTTTTTTTTTAACGTGGGGAAATCCCTTATGGATACGCCACCCTCCCGGGGGAGAGGGTGGGTTATGTCCGAGTCGCACGGACTAAAACCCCACGGTGTACGTCTGCCGCTATAGTTGGGGCGGCACGAGATCTCTATAGACTTCATCGTGCCGCCCCAGCGGTTGGCCCAGTAGCGAAAGCGCCGCCGCCGGGCCCCGTCTTGTTAGGAGACAGCCGGGTACACACCGGCCGTCTCCTCCTTCCGCCGGACCTGTGCAATGGGAAGATGGGTCCCCCGACCCATCCTCCCCGGTCCAGCTATGGTGGGAGGAGGCGATCAAACTGCCGCCTCCTCCTGCCTGTCCTCCGTTGGCGGAGAGGGTCACTTTGAGGATCTTGCTCACGAACCCTCTCCGCCGCCTCCTTCTGCGAGACGACTTCCTCGCAGAAGGCGGCCATTGCGTTCCACACTTCCTCACTGCCGAGCATGGCCGCAACCACGCTCGGCAGTGACAGATCTTGCCCTACCGCCGCAGCCAGAGTGCGACGTTGCTCCTCCCACGCAGCACACTCAGACAGAGTGTGCTGCGCGGTGTCCGGGTCAACGCCGCACTGATGACATACGGCAGTCGGCTCCCTGCGTGCTATCCGGTACAGGTACCAACCGAAGCAACCATGTCCGGTCAGGACCTGCACCAGTCGGAACGTCAGGGAGCCCCATCCTCTATTAAGCCAATCCGGCAGGACCGGGCGGACGGCGTCGATCGTGTATCGACCGTACCGCGCGTCCGCCAGGTCCCGCCTCCACCTTTCCACCACTTCATCCCTCTTCTCTCTTCTTCTTTCCTCTATTTCTCTGGGAGCTAGAGGCTCCCCCATCCGTTTCTTAACCGCCGTATATTGATATACGGCGGCAAGAACCTCCGCCTCTAGCTCCCAGGGAAGGGAGCCGGCCAGCACCATGGCCGCCCCCGAGGACACCGTACGGTATCCCCGTATCACCCTCAACGCCACGGTACGCTGCGCAGCTCTCAGAGCACGGATATTTGTGGCGTTGAGGGCGTCGACCCACAACGGTGCCCCGTAGGCGGCCATGGACCTGACGACCCCCATATAGAGGCGACGGCAGACGGCGCCCGGCCCCCCCGTGTTGGGGAGGAGTCGTCCGAGCGCCGCTGCCGCCTTGACTATGCGCGGTCCGAGCCCCTTGAAGTGGGGCTCGAACCGCCAGCGTCCGTCCAGGATGAGGCCCAGATACTTCATCTTGGTCCCCACCCTGACACGGACGCCCTCCACATAGATGTGGGCCCCTGGAGGCGGCCCTCGCCGAGGCCCATGGAACATTAGGGCTTCGGTCTTATCGAGGGCCACCTCAAGGCCCAACCGTCTAATGCGCCCGACCACGAGGGTCACTGCCTCAGTGGCCAGGCGCAATAACTCTTTTGTTTCCCCCCCTCGGGCTACGACTAGGGTGTCATCAGCGTAGCAAATGAGGCGCGCTCCAGAGGGGAGCGCGCCGCGAAGCACCCAGTCGTAGCCCATGTTCCACAGGAGCGGACCCAATGCAGACCCCTGTGGAACCCCGCACGCCGTATTGCGTCGAGCCATCTGACCTCTGGCGTCCACGAAGGCGATCTCTCTCTCCTCCAGGTACGCCTCCAACAGCCGCCGCAAGTACGGGGGCACTCCGAAAAAGCGGAGCGCCTCCCGTATGATACTATGCGGCAGACTGTTAAAGGCGTTGGCGATGTCCAAGGACACCGCCAATATTCTTTCGCCCTGAGAGGTCGCCTCCGTGGAGACCTGTTTTAGGAGGGTCAGGGCGTCTAGCGTGGAACGCCCTGACCGGAAGCCGAACTGCGCGCTCGACAGGTTCGGCCCCACTTCCTCAAGATGCCGGACGACCCGGGAGGCAACGATCCTCTCGAGTGCCTTTCCGGTGTCGTCCAGCAACACAAGAGGCCGGTACGCGGACGCGCAACCCGGGGGGCGGCCTTCCTTCGCCATCAGGCAAAGCCGCCCCGTCTTCCAGGGCTTCGGAAACTGTCCAACCACAAGACAGCGGTCAAACAGCTCCCGAAGCCGTCCGCCTTGATAATAAAAAAAATCCTAATTCATTGATCCACCTTATAATAGTCTTTAGATATTAAATCCCACTTGATATGGTACTTGAACTCACTATCTGGCAAATCGGTAATATGCTCTGAGACTTTGTTACGATTTGCCAGATAGTGAGTTCAAGTACCATATCAAGTGGGATTTAATATCTAAAGACTATTATAAGGTGGATCAATGAACGATGGTAAAGTCTGGTAATTACGCCTCTCTCTGTGAATCCATTTAAACCGAATGTGACTATCTATTGTAAAAATATGTATCATCCAAAGATAAACCAGATCGAATTTCTTGCCGGTTTTTCTCGATTAATGCGTTGTTTTCCGAACCGGTGGTAGTTTTGACGTTCATAAATGCCTACTCGGGGCCTAAATTGAAGAAAGAACATACTGAAATAATTCAATAACTGCCATTGTCTTGTGTTAAATATATATGGAATAAAATCTTAAACACAACATCGAATAACTGCGTTATAACGTTTAGAGACGTATCTTTTTATTGTATCCACTATTTCAGTGGGGAACTATGCTATTTGCATACATATGAGCCACAAGAGAAAGTTAAAAGTATCTAAACTCGCATTTGTATTCCAGTAAAATCAAATTGTGGTTATCTCTCCACCTCATCTGGACTATTCTCTGGTTCCTGTATATGGTTCAGGGTTCACGTCCTTGTGGGTACTATGCTGCCTTAATTCCATTTACTATGACAGGCTTGACGCTGTTAGTTACGGACTTGGTGTACTCTGTTATGTTTTTGATAAACGCTACAATCATGAACACTGAAGGTGAATAATTATTTTATATTCTATAGGTTTTAGCGTACTAGACTAGAGAACTAATATTATTTAATGACGTAATAAATTATAGAAAAAAATTTATTTTTTGCTATATTCCACGCGAACGAAGTTGTGGGTAACAATTAGTCTAAAACAAGATAGTCTATCTCATTTCCTATAGTTTCAGCAGTCTTCCAGTGAAATTTGCGTAAAAACGGTTCAGCCGTTTCGCAGATTACCCCGAACAAACAGACAGACAACAATTTTAAAAATCAGCTTTATGCTATATGTAGTGTACTCGTATATACTTTCATATCCGGTTTTTAAAAACTTATAATTTTGACATTACATACAGACACTTCATTTTTATTATATATATACTTAAACAGTTTTAATTGCATATTATAACACTAATCACAAACTAAACATGACCTGTACAGGGAAGGATTACATGTTATTAGTGAAGATGTTGTTCAGAGATTCCTTTAGCGCAAAGTATTAACCAAAACGCTACTAACAAAGGCAATCACGAGCAAGTTATAATACTGTAACAACTTGAAACATAATATTTGAAAGCTACCCAAGAGGTGTATTCTAGTGCACGTGAAATTTCGTTGGCAATTAATTCCATAGGAGTTTGCATTTGAAACAATCGTGATACTCTTAATATAGGCCTGACATTATTAAACCAATTAGTTCATCGACAAGAATATCTATTTGAATAGAAGTATTTAATGATATTAATAAGATTTTAATTAATTTATCGATACTCTTCATTATACTATTCTATTTGCGATATCAGTACTACAAGATGAATTTATTTTTTGTCGTAAAAATGATTAGATTTATTAGAAAGGACCTAGCCTGCTTCATGATGAAGAGTGTACAATAACTAATAGTACAAACTGTCTATTACACTTGGTGATGCAATAATCTGTGTTGTAATACACTTTGTGATAGATCATAGTTACCCACTAGGTACTAAGCTTTGATAAAACAAATTGTAAACCGATATCGGCAAAATTAGACTTTTTCTCAAACTACAAATAAAACAAAATGGACCCTTGTGTGCTTTGGTCTATGGACTTGCAAAGTTAATGCTTCGATTTTCTCTTTAGCTGCTATCCTCGATTCAATCAACCATAACGATGACAATCTTCAATCTATCAACAATGAGCGATACCAACCAGGGTTTGACCAGCAAGAGGATACCTCTTGGATTTCGGTACTAATGGCGTATTTTAGTTTTCGAGCTATAGTGTTATGGATATTTAACTTTTGGATTGTGAAGGACAATTACTTTGAAGGGATTGCGTTTTATCGTGAGTATACAATCAACTAACTGTATTTTAAAGGCTGTGATTTTAGATGCACATATTAAATCAACAATTAATCAATAGCAACAAGTTCGATAACTGTGTTGAGCCAAATGAGGTTTGAATCTTGCAATTACTCTAAGGTTTCAGAGATGGAACTCTTTGTGATGAAACGTCATATTTAATGTTTAATTACAGGAAACCTTGGAGAAAAGGTTGATATGAAGAGAAGGGTTATTACTTCTTAATGTTGCGGAAATATAACACAAAAACGAATATTAAATTAGAAATATTGTTATTGATAATAATCTATTACTGTGAGGATTCGGTAAGTTATATATACAACTGTTAGATACTTCGGGAGTGGTAATATACTTTCTTCTTATACATGAAATGGTTATTTGGTATGGTATTAATCATTCTACAAGAGTCGTATTACATGAATAGTTATTTCCAAAAGCTACTTTGGATATATATAGCATATAAATGGAATTATAGATTGACCTAGATTCCTTTGAGAAGAGACCTAGACCTGCAGTGGGTCTCTTACAGGCCGATGAGATGATGATTATGCGAAGGGAATGGACGTTTAATGTATAGATAAACTAGTTAAAGAGTAAGCGAAATATACCCCAAACACTAAGGCAGGTACATACACTAAGGAAACTCAAATTGGTTAGATTCAAAATCTACAAAGACCCTGATCAAGATACTACAATATCTACCATATACCTACAATATCAGCTAAAGTATCCGAGTTTTAATAATTTAAGTACTGATATTTGAGTCATACAAAATTATATTTACTAGTTCTAAAAAAGGCATGGGATTAATGTAAACTGATAATAAGAATAAACAATTCACTTTCATTACACACATTTATTTCATTTGAATAAACTATTTATAATGCACTTCAAGGTCCAAACACTAGAAGGGGAGCTCGATCACTCAACTGCAGTCGTGCCGTGTATCTCATGTTCTGGATATCATTCTCGGTCACAAACTGCACCTTCTGCAATTGCCCGTTTGGCAGTAGTACAAAGTAGGTCCCAACACTCTTTTGCACTTCGATGGGACCATCTAACTTTTCCGCCTGAGGATTGTCAGTGGTCGGTGCGACTGCTGTAGGGGCTCCATACGTAGTATCTGGAGCTCCGTAGTTAGTTGATGGAGGAGACTGTTTCTGGGGCAGGTCGAAAGGCGGACCGTCTGGTTTCCAGCCAGAGGGAGGATACGGGCCACTCTGAGCGGATTCTTTTGGAGGCCCGTAGGAATCATCTGGCTTTTCTTCAGTGGGTAACGTGAAAGGTGCACCATCCGGCTTCCACCCAGAAGGAGGGTAAGGGCCTGACTCTTCTGTAGTCGGTTCCGTTGGTGAATCAGTTGTTGTCGGTGCCAGTTCTATTCTCTGGAATCTGAACCTCGCCGGTCTGAAGCGAGGAAGCTCAGCGACGACACCAGCAGCGAACAAAAATACCAATACGCACTTCATCTTTGCTCGATGACAGACGAATGATATAGATTAGATTTGAAGGGATCAATTTATACTATGATGGTTGGTTTATGGGTCTTTGTTTTATCATAAATGGTATCAGTAAGGTGATGGTGTTTCGGAGTCGAGGCACGTACGCGACGAGGCACTGACCCTGCGTCAGCATTGGACAAGCCCAATAGAGTAGCCAATGTCGTTTTCGATTAATAAAACGTGTAGACATTTAATTAAGCAATATAATTTTAAGTTTCATTTGATGTTAAAAATTAAAACATGTATTATTACCCTATATTAATTATTGAAAATCCACATATAGGGATACTAAATGTCTCATAAACGAATATAACTCTTAATCTATATATTCTATACTATAAATATATAAACTGATTTATAAATGTAAACACAGTAACTATTAGTAACATTTTTAAGCATAATAAAATAACAAATACATGACTTTATCTATATTCTACTACATCTACATTGGATTTGATACCTCTGTCTGAGCATTTACTGAAAACGATTGTAATGTTGATGTCTTTTAAATGTATGTACGCTGAAAAGATAAACTCGATCAAGTTTCTTACGGGTTCGGGTCTTTTTCTCAATTGTATTGTTTTTCGATGTGGTTGTAGTTTTGGCGTTTATAAGCGCCTTCTTAGGGCCTACATTGAGTAAAGTATGTTTGGTTATGAATATTTTTTTAGAGACAAAATCAATTCTGTAGTTACTTCAATTGAAAATATATTATATTTTATATACATATAATACATAACAAAAATTTAATATATTAAGAAACAACACGAACTATATTTAGCTCTAATCTTCATATAAAGCGAATATTAGTGATATTCTACTCTAAAATTGCAGCAATCTTACTAAATACTTACAAAAAATATACAAATTATATAACTCATTATTACCTTAAGTTATTATATTTCGTTATAAGATCCGGTGACTCATTATAGCAATGGGTAATTTGACTATTATACTATTTCTATTCAAGTGTTATAGGTATTTCCTAATGCATGAGTATTAAAGCAATATCAGACTGTTATAACTAAGGATTACTAAACGTTATGCGAGTGAGAAAATTTCCCACGAAACGAACATATTATGCTAATTTACGCTTATGCAGTTACGTATCGCATATAAATGGTGCATTTGCTAAAACGTTTATTATAAAAGTTGAAAAGCCTTGTCCAAATATATCCGTATTTTCTGAAAGAAGCATGACTTTTTCCAATACATTATGGAATTAACTAATTACTTTTCCATATTTAAGTTGCCTTTATCTCATATACCCAAGTTATTTCTATACAAACAAAGCGATTATGGTTCAATGGATCGGACGACGTAGAGTCGAATCCTTTCAAATGAACCGGAGGTTTCAGTGAAAGAGAATATCGTTATGAGAGCAAAGCATGTTGGTAAGGTTTTTTCCACATGTTCTGGCTACCACCCTCATGTTGAAAATCTGTCACCTAGCACGTCAACACTTGGAAATCAATTCTCTCTAAGTTTAACGTATTTACCATCTATGCTATGGTTAATCAAGACATGAAACCACGCCGTGTTGGTACGGCTTTTTCTATGTGTTTTAGCCACCACCATCAATTTAAAAAAGTGTCGTCAATCACGTGTTCCGGTAACTGTACTAGAGAGCATCGGCTCTCTTTATGCTTACTATGCTATGGTATTATAGAATTCAGATGTTTTTCTTCGCCGTAAAAAACACACGTAATTTTTTTTTTAATGTTATAGGAGGCAAACGGACAGGCGGGTCACCTGATGTTAAGAGATCACCACCGTCCATAGACACTTGCAACACCAGGGGAGTTGCAAGTGCGTTGCCAGCCTGTGTTGGAAGGGGAGGAAGGGGAGCGGAAGGGGAAAGGGGAAGAGAGGTAAGCCTCCGGTGCGCTCACTGACAGAACGAAACGCAGCAATGCAAGCATTGTTACTTCAAGTCAGTTTTCTATGAGAGGGTGGTACTACCCAGGCGAGTCGACCCATTCAACCTGAAACGAATAATAGCTTCAGCGTGGCTCTCCCACCTACCAAAAATATTAAACACGTATAAATTAAAAACATACATATAATATAAACAATGAAAGATAGAAATAAAAAATTACGGTTTAGTGTATGTGTGCGGCAAATGGGCACCGAGTCAGCATATGTGCTGTAGGAGGTTAGTCCTCCAGCGCTGATTTTCACTCGGGTTCCAGAGCGTTATGTGTGCGCTGAGTGACGATGTGCATATTAAGTCTTGTGTAGTGTAACTATGCAGTATTTAGTGTAGCGGAGTTATATGGAAAAAGAAATGAACTTACGTCGATGGACGTGGTGTCAGAAAACGCTAACAATGAACCATAATCGCTTAAAATGTTAAACTCTCGTTTATTCCGTCCCGTTATAAATAGCTTCCTCATATATCCCCGTAGTGCTGTTACTTTGAACAGGCAAAATATTTAACTGTAAGACGCCTTAATGGGTGAAACTTTCAACCTCCAGTCCTACGCCCTTTTAGTTCGTAATAAGCCAACTAAAAAGGCCTCAGGGACCGAAGGTTTTCAACAGTTGCCTAAATTTAGCGAAGGACTAGTTAGTCCGCAACTTTAATCTCATGAAAATGTTAAAAATCTAGACTACGTCTTCTATCTGGGTTAATCGTAGATAGTTGTTTATTTTTCAGATTATAATTTTGTCATTGCGTACCCCCCGTAATGAAACTAGAGATGTTAAGTTACATCTGTTATATTTTACCGTCAATGCTTAACCTCGATGGCAAAGAATAATGGTATGTGACCTAGATAATACTCTTAAAAGTCCTACATCTCCCAATAAAGGCCACATCAAAACCAATTCAGCTGTTTCAGAAATCGACTCCGATGTACACTGCAATTTTATTTATACGAGTGCACGGCCAGTTGTCGAACTTAAACCATAGAGAGAGAAAAAAAAATTGTCCATTTTTTGTTGATAACACTAAAGATCGTCGAAACCGAGGAGGGACATGTTCTTAACAGTTTCACCACTACCTATTTACATATAATAGATATGTAGATTCATTCAATTACAGGTTTATTTACCTTGATATAATGATATCAGCCATTTTCATATCGTATTATCTGGTATTTTAAGCATGAAGGCGTACATACAGAAGTAGAGGAACCGAAAAACGTATAGATAGATTGTGTGAATAATGATGCTTATAAAAGTTGTGAATTCTAAGATGACATCTGACAGGGGAGATTAGGAGAGGAAGACTTATTGTACCAACCCTAGTTAGGTGGGATAAAGGTAAGAACATGATAATAATGATAGTTCACTATTACATATGACCCAAAATAACTAATTTATTATGATTTTACAGCGCTTGGCTCTGAGGCGATTTATTTGAATGGTGAATAATAAGTGGAGAATGTTTCCTTATAAATACTCATAAATACTTTTCAACTGATTTTCTAATACTTTACTAGTGTCTATTCATTGTATACTATCTTTTGCTTGCAGCTTCGATTGCATTAATGCATATTTAACCTATCTCTCCGGAACAGTAATTCTTTCTGGATGAAATGTACTCATGTCTTTTTCTATACTCTTAAGAGCGCATATACATAAAAAAACCATAACCATTTATGGCAACCATTTAGTAATTTATTACTACGCCAGACATGAACAAATTTCAGAACCTTATTTGTTTCACTGTCTGTGTCACATGAGATGCCTCAATTTAGAATTGGACATGTCCATTATCCGTAATATCTATTTTTCTTCTGTTTCATCTGTACATTAATATTTTTGGGAGCAAATGGTCATATATGATATTGTTCAGTAGTTAATACGTTATAATTCAAAATAGATAGGAGAACGCAAGTTATGTTACAAAATAATCGAAGTAAATATAATAGCGCTTATCCCGGTGATATCCATTAATTAGGATTCCGTCGAACCACCTTCCAAACCCCGTTATAACTAACCACGGGTACGAGGTAACACTAAATATTCCGATTAGTATGCTAAAATCAACGGCGGACATCGCTCGGTACAAAAACATAAGCGGAGCGAATATTAGATTTTCTTGATTTATAGAGATTTCGTCTAGGAAACAAATCATCATTTTTGTCAAATAACTTTTCAATATCATTACATAGTATAAAACAAAGTCATCTACCGTGTCTGTCTGTCTGTTTGTGATAAACTCAAAAACTACTGAACGGATCTTCATACGGTTTTCACCAGTGGATAAAGTAATTCATAAGGAACGTTTGAGTATATAAATTTGTCAAGGTTTTATATAGATTGGTTGAAATATAACGATAATTGTTGGACAAGTCGGAAAAATTCAAACCGTCTGGGAGTTTTCATCGAAAGGCTGCCTAATCCTTTTGAGATATAACAATATATGTTGGGTAAATATAATAAGGTTTACTTTTGTATGTATAAAAGAAAGTGACGCCCATTGCAAAATGTATTGACGACTGAATATAATGACAATGAAATATAATGACAATAACATGATACATTTTTCTTTTTAGCCAGGTGTAAATAATGAAGCAACAGAGACAATATATGTAGATCTATAAAAAAGTCTGTGATATATCTAATGTTCTAAAAAAAGGTAACATACAATTCTAAAGCTATTTAGACGTATTGGGTTGGGTTTTGAATATAACGATAATTGTTGGACATGTCGGAAAAAGTTAAGCTGCCTAGGAGTTTTCATCGAAAACAAACGCTGCCTAATCCTTT